>JAMXBD010001663.1:0-315932 GCA_024138025.1 Combretum micranthum
ATATTTATTTTTACTTTTGAAAGATCTTGAGAATATTCTTTTTTCTAAATTTAATCTTTCTTAAGGTGTGGTTTTATTTTCAAAACTTGGATTCAAAAAGTAATAAAATGACAATTTTGTTTCTTGTAATGATTCAAAAGAATATTCTTGATGAAAGATAAGTCTTCATAAAACCTATTTGTTTATGTAAGAAAAATCATTTCCAAGCATGTTCATGAGTTTTTAGGAATCTATTTCCTATTCTTATTAATAAGAACCTTTAGTTTTAGAAAGACACTTCCTCCTCTATTTTTGTTAGACAAAACATTATTTCATGCATGATTATGAATCATAACTATAAAATAAGAACATAATAACTTGAAAGCTTAAATAAAAAGTAAATCAAGTATTGGGACCTTAGCTTCATCAAGGTACCCCAGAACTAAGAAAAGACTAGTTCCGAAAAAGGAAAAGAATTGTTTTGACTTGATGAGGACAAGTCTAAGACTAGAATAACTAGTCTTAAAATCAACTTGAAATTAAATAAATTGCAATGAAATAAATAAATTGCATGAAAGATAAATAAATTGTAAGACAATGACTTATATGCTCTAAATACTATAGTTATATAGATATATTAGATAGTAAAGAACATAAAAGAAACATAAATGAACATAGAGAATTATGTTTATGAACAAAAACAAAGCATGAACCTAATGTTGCTTTCTTAATCTTCATGGTTTTAGAAAACACACACTAGCTCATACTATAGATGAACATGAAGAATTCTTGAGAAATTTCTTACCTAAAGGAAGCTAAACTAAGGAGATTTCTTGAAAGAACTCTTGAGAGAAATTGGAGATAAATTTTTGTAGAGTAACTTTAGAGAAAGAAGAGGTGTGAAAGAAGTGAAGGTATGAAAAGGGTATTATTGGAAAATGTGGAGATAATTTGTGTTAATTAAATAAATGAAAACAAAATAAATGGATGCATGAATGGGGGTGTGGCCGGCGCTATTAGGTGTATTGGGAGGGGAGAAATTTATTTTTTTTGTTATTTTGTTAATTAAAAGTAAGAATGAGAGTGAAATTGTATTGGAAATGAAAAAGTGTAAGAGATAGGTGTATGGTTTGTAAGAAGTAGGTTGTAAGAAAAAATAGAGATAGATGAATAGTGTAGAATAGTAGAAAATAATATAATGTAAAAGTAGACATGACAATTTATATACCGGTAGTAAGAAAATACGCGTATAAAAGTGATATCTGATATTTTTAGCTATCGAAAAATTATGAAATTGATATTTTTGGAAATCTTATATTTTTACGAGTCTAACGGTATATTCGGAATATTTTCCTATTCCGAGCTTTCGGACACATTTTTCAAGAACTATGTCCGATCTGGTTCAAAGAACACTCGAATTTTGAAAACAGATATTTTTATAAAACCTATAACTATTACGAACTATTATACTAATTTTTCCAACTTCGTTTTCTAGGGCTTGAGAAAACGGCAATGCCGGACTTAAGCGTTACGTAAACTAGGTTTTTGTTGACTCTGGAAATCCGGTTGACTTTCGTTTTGGTTTAAACTATAATTCAGATCCAAAAATTTCGGGAATTTACACTTTTCATCTAAATATTACTGAATTAGTATTTAGCATACGTATCACTAGACTCATAAAATGTTTTTTTCACAAGTTTATATTTTTCCCCACTCCTTATACATTTGTTGGTTATAAATTTATCATCTCCTCTTTGTTTTTGCATTTTCATTCATCCTATCTCCCTTACATTTTTTTTTATTTCTTTTCATGCCTTCTCTTCATTTTGATTTCTCATTTAGATGTATTGCATACGGTACGAAATAAAACCAAAAGAGTGGCCACATGTTCTTAAGAAAATTCCACTGTCATTTATATCTTCAAGTTGAACAAATGGTACTCGATTTGTCAAAATGAAAGTGACAATCTAGCAAATCTTAATCCTTCATTTAGCTCCTTCATTTAATGAGATGAGGACTTCATTTTGCTTATTGAAACCTGCTCCAAAAACTCCCCACCTTCACCGTACCTTTTTGAGAAATTAGACATAAAATACAACAAACAAATACAATTGAACTCTCCCTTCAAACTATGTTTTGCACTAGAATTAACTAGGAATATTATCTAGTCAACCATATTTGATTAATTGACTTATAAAACACCAAACAAAATCAACAACTTAAACAAATTAACCTATGAAGCTCCAATAATATATATATATATATATAGGATATATGTATATATTCACCAAATGGGCACTTAAATATCCTTACATTCCCTATAATTTGCCACAAAAATCATCCTAATTCATATAAATATCCACATCAAACCATAATAATATATCTATCATAAACCACTTGAACCTAGATATGTATAAAGTAATAAAAAAAAATTGTTTATTAGTGATATATTATATATTAGGCAGCTTGGTGACCAGCCATTTCCTTATGACATATTCACTACTTCTAGCTAGTCTAACAATAAAGCAAGTTGGCTAGAGAAGTCAATGAGAAAATGACTCAACTTGACTTGTAAAGGATAGTACTTTCCTTCATAATTTCCTTCTGTAACACACAAGATAAATTAGACTAAAATCATATCAACATTTCCCACTTGAAACCATGATATCTGTAAAGGATTGTAGACACAAAATTTAGTCAACAAAAACAACTACACTCAACCATAAGTTACCGTAAAAAGGAAGTCCCATTCACACACAACATCAATTTATCCTTTATAACATACATAAATAAATATAATGAAGAAGCCAAAAAAAAAGAAAGAATTACACTCCCAAGTACAAAACCATGTACAACTTTAAGAATTTTAGGAGTGGCTGAAGCCAACAATTTTGACAAATTGACCAACTAACATCCAATTAAAATCAACTAAATAAGTGAATGAGTAGTAAATTGTTGACTATAAGAAACCTTAAACAACTTGCAAAAAAGAAAAAAAAAAAACCAACCAACCAACCAACTTCTCCCAACTTCACTGTGTATTGCATTAATATAATAGACATAATATTACACATCCTTGTAGCCGTAATTCCTTGGAGAATTCTAGATGTAGAATAATTAACCTACTTGTTCAACTTATCTCACTTGAACTTATAATTAAGGATTGTAATTAACAAAACAAAAACAATAATTCCTCAAGGAAGTCCACCCCGCAAGCCTTATTCCTCTCCATATATATGAGTCAATTTAAGGGACTTAAACTAGCACTTTTTCTCAACATCCACCATGAAAACCCACTAAAACAATAAAGCAAACAATACTTTTTCCCAAAAAGCTAATCATATTCCACTACAAGAAATAGACCAAAATAAACACATCAAAGCCAATACCTTATGTTACTTTTCCTCCACTGTAGAACCCAACACAAGGACATCATTTAGCTTCAACAAATTCAAAGACAAGAAAACAAGCTTCAAGGTTTGGTGCACTTTGAGAAAGAAGAATTTATCACCTTATTTCCAATATAAACAAGGTAATATCTACTCCATTCTCTCTTGTATATTCCATTATTGTTTAGAAGCAAAGAAATTCAATAGGAAAAATTTTCTATGGAGCATATTATATTCAATCACCCTAGGGTCTATAAGCAATCGTGATATATTTTAAGATAATACATGAAACTAAATATGGAACCCCCATGTTAGGTTACTCTATAAGTATATGGATAACCGATTTATGATTTTTAAAACTTGAATCATCCATGTTCTATATTAGAAATATACATTTAGTGTTTAATATCCTAGAAAACTAACTAGTACAATAAAGATAAGAAATTTAGAATTCGATTCATGTGGGAAATAGAACTTGATATATATATATATATATATATATATATATCATAACCAATATTAATCTAACATATTGTTAAATGCGTCAAAGCTATGGTTTTCAAAGAGAAAATTTACAACATGTATATACATATATATATAAGACTGTTAAATGCGATTTTTTTTCAAATACCCGATAGATATATATATAAATACCTAACAAAATCAAGAAAAACAAAATGAAAATAAATAATATAAATAAGACTAATATATCATAAATGAATTATCTTACTAAGTAAAATCATATTGGATTGATTAAACTAATTAAAATAGATTTAGAAATTGAATTAGGCGATTAGTTTCAATCAACTCGGCTTAGATTAAAATACTAGGAAAAACCATAAAAAGAAAGGAGTACGTAATTTCTAAAATATGTTTAAATTAGAATTAGTGCAACTTATAGTATAAGTTATACCATAATTAATATGGTGAATATGTTGTTTTAAATATCTTATTTTCAAAACTAACAAAAGAATAGATTAGTTGAACAATAAATATCTGTTATTTCATTTTCATAGGAAAAATAGATCAATTCTCGAATTTCCAGTAGCTTATACAACAATTTAGCGAGGACCATAGGTGAGGAAATTCTAATGATCTACTGTTTGCTTGTGATTGCTACTGCTTGCTGTTATGTTGATTGTATTGCTTGTATGTGGAATGACTGATTGATGTGAGTGCTATCATCCGCATGATCACCTGAATAAATGGATAAAGATAATAATTTGACTAAACTAATTGGATATACTCACCGCATGTGCTTGACTCCCTATAGGAAATGTCTCGAATTTGAAATAAAAGTATTTTGAAATGTATTATTAAAAAAAATCTAACTTCGAATATTCTAGGTTGCTTTTATATTTTTGAAAAGGATGAATTTAAACTAAAAAAGTTTATGAGATAAACATGGGACATTTCTAAGTATTGTTGTGACAGTGGATGTTGCCTGAATCGGGGTCCACTGATCACGTGGCGATAGATGTTACCTAATAAATCAAAATTATTCATAATTTATAAGTGCTAAAATATATTTTAATGGTCATTTTATGATAAATATTAAGAATTTAGCACTTAAAATTATTAATTTTAGCTTTCAGGTTATTAAAGGAGATACTTTACAAAAAAGCAAAACGGGTCAAGAATGCAATGATGGAAGATAAAAAGTGATCAAAATAACAAAGACAGGCCGTGTCTCTCCACCCTGTCAACCTGGAAAAAGACACTCAAAAAGACACGACCTGTCTTTCAACCTTGTCTTTTAGGAAAGCTGAGATCGGTAAAAAACACTCAAAAAGACACAACCTATCTTTCGACCCTGTCTTTTTTTACAGATTTTTATTTTATAAAGACACGATCTTTAATTGAATGGTAACCCTTTATTTATTAAAAACACAATTGTTGGGCATCAAAAAGGTGTTATTTGGGAAGCCAAGAGACCCGTATCTTCATAAACTCTCACAACCTTTCCACCTCCAACTTCCATTATTAATTGAATGGTAACCCTTTATTTATAAAAGACACAATTGTTGGGCATCAAAAAGGTGTTATTTGGGAAGCCAAGAGACCCATATCTTCATGAACTCTCACAACCTTTCCACCTCCAACTTCCATTATAAATTGAAGAGGAAAGGGAGAAAGAAAAAAGAAAAGATATATAACAGACAACAAAATACAATACAAGACAAGAGAGAAAGAGAAACCGAAGGAGGCAAGACACAAGCTTTGAAGATCCATCAACAACAACAAGTCGAGATTATCTCAGATTGAAGATCTGCAAATTTGAACTTCAAGTTTCTAAGGTGATATCATGATTTTTATTTCTTGTTTTGAATTTCATGTATTATCATTAAACACTATGCAAGAGTGAATTCTTAGATTTGGGTTTTGTTGAAATCTAATTTTATTATGTGATGACGTTTGTTCGTAATGAAATATTGAAGTTTCTTTTGTTCAATTACATGTTCTTTAACAATTCTTAATTTTGTATGTCCAGAATACAATTTTATGTTTGATTTTCGTTTAAGCTAATCGAAAGGTTACTTTCATGAATAGATTTTTGTAATTGATGAGATTTGTTTGTAATTCTAGACATAGAACAGCAAGAATCATCTGTGTATGATAATTTAAATGGGGTTCATGATCGTCATGCGGGTTTAGGTTGCTATTGATTGAGAAGACAGCCTAATTGATTAAACTAGGTAGACAAATTGATCGATTCAAAAGAATTATCTTTTTGCTTATGGAACTCTACAGCTTAAGAACTCAATCCTAGAAATCTGATTTGAAGTGCCAAGGATTCTCATGATAATTTAGATGTAAAACAAAACCTGGTCATTGGTTTTAATTGAATCTTGCTTGTTGTTGGGATCTCTATTTACCTTGTCTCCACATAATCTAGATTAGTTAATAGTATAATAGTATAAAATCATTTAAATTTGTTCAGTTAGATAGTGAAATTAAAGTTATTACTAGTACTTGCATATTCCCTATGGACGATCCCGATTTAATTTCTATATTACAGCATAAGTACACTGCCTTTGTGTGAATCTAGAATTAATAGGACTTATAAATTATAAGCTTGGTGATCTCATATAGTCATTACTTGAGTTGGGTCTATTTGATGGATTCACCTTTAGTAGGTGATGGTCAGTATTGGCAGTAGATGTTACCTGAGTCGAGGTCTACTTACCTGATTCACCATAAATCGATGATGGTTAGTGAATATCACCATTAATTAGCATTATATATATATATATATATATATTTAAATATTAACCAGCGAAGATCATATGAACACGTTGGGGAATATTTGTTGTTACCAATCGCGTTTAAGCATTGGATAAGTTTAGATGGACGCTACCACCAGACAGCCTCATGGGAGTAAGGCGAGGTGTCCCATGCGGGTAAGTATGGGAGACAACTGAAATGTAGATAAGTAAATCTACATCGTCTATCACGCCCTGGAGGGTACCCTAAACGTGGCAGTCCGTCGCATACAATATTAAAGCTAATGAATGACAACCTTAGTCATGCAGGAGCTTTGATATCACATGCAAAGCGTGCTTCCAAGATAGTAGGAGACTCACAGGGGTATTACATTTAAGTAGATAATAAAAGCAAGCAAGAACTTATATAAATAAATAAAGGATTTTCATAATAATATCTTTACATCATCTTAGGGGCATTCTCCCGCTTTAGACGTCTTCCAAAATAATAACAACTATAACATAAGCCTACTATAGAGATTTTCCTAGAAGCCTATGCTCAAAACTTAAATACATAAAGCTTCTCCCAAAAACTCCTCGTAGCTTAAACTTGTACATGGCATACTGGGCTTCTTGGGGCCAACCAAAGGTAATCGTACTGTAACAAAAAGCTATAAGGGTATAAGCAAAACTAGCTTAGTGAGATAATTCTATCTATAAGACATTTCCATAATTCATACAAGTGTTTTAAATCAAACATATGAGAATGCACCAATCATATGAACAAAAAAAAATACACATGATTAATTGGAAATCTAGTGTAGCATGGATTTTACGCCCTCCATGTCGAGGGTTGGGAGGTTACAGGCCCATACGACCACCAATATTTGCAGATTTACTGGCTCCTACTTGCCCTATAGACTTTCCGGTTCCTACCAGCCACCACTACCATTTCCTCATTTCCCCACGAAGAATAGTAGTGAAACAAATGTAACTCATAAGTATGATATGCATGAATCGATTTCAATATAAATTTAACCAAATAATATTTAGTTTAAGTTGAAGGCGATCAACACAATTCTCATCATATCAATACAAGAATCACAATTTATATATCAAACAATCTTTCGATATTCTTAACTCATATTCAATCAATCATAATTCTAAGTCACACAACAATTATTCACTTTATCTTTTTCTTAATTGCTAGTGCTACTACTTACAACCACAAAACAAGGAAATGTAACTTAAGTCAATAATTAACTCACTCCATGTCGGTAGATTCTAATCGAAGTAATCCTCCGGAAAAGTGATCTCGGGTCCTTCTCCACCTAAACAAGATGAAATACCCAAAATGAGTCTTTCATGAAGTTTCTATTCTTGAAGATCTTAAACTTTTCTTAAAATCGCGGCAAAATCGTATAAGAGGAAATTCCAACTTAAAATGGCCATAACTTGCTCATTTTAACTCGGAATTTCGCATATAATATACCGTTTTCTATCTATTCGAAAAGATCTATCTATGTATAAAATTATTTTTATCAAACTAAGTTGTTTGGGTTCCAAAAAAGTGGCGAACACATTCACTACGAATTTTTGTAAACTTGTTTTCCTTCTTTTATCCAAAGCTCATTTGAAGGGATAAGTAATATAATAGCTTGTAAAATCTTTGGAAAGTATATTCATATTTTTATTGACTCATAACAAATGTATGAAGTAAATGAAGTTGTCTCAAATTTTGAAAAAGTAAAGTCTTTAAAGATTTTGGAACTTGAGAGTCTTTGAAGTATTCATTTTGCTTTGAAATATCTTAAGTTATTTATAATGAGTATTTTATTTTCATAATCCCCTTAAATTCCTAAGGAATGATTTTTATTTCCTATGCTTAGCTTCCAACATGTTTTGAAAGTAATAACACTTCTATATTTAGAAAAATAATTTCTTGACTTCTTGAGATCATTTTATTTTAATGAAAAGAATTTCTATTATTTGAAGAAAAAGTGGAGTTGTTGTAAAATCTTTGTTTACTTCAAAAAGTCTTTTCTTTGTCATGCATGTTTATAAAATTCCTTATGAACTCCTCTAAGTTTGTTAAGATGACTTCTTAGTTTTTAGAAAAGTTTGCTTCCCACTTTTATTTCTAGAAAAGAATCTTTATTTTAAGAAAGCATTTCTTCATTTATTTTGTTGAGACAAAACCATTATGTTCATACATGAATATGAATCATAAAGTTATGAAAACATAAAGAAACATAATAACTTGAAAGAATAAGCTAATAAGAAAATAAATCAAGTATTGGAACCTTAGCTTTTTCAAGGTATCCCGGGACTAAGAAATGACTAGTCCCTAAAAGAAAAAGAAAATGTTTTGACTTGATGAGGACAAGTCTAAGACTAGAAAGACTAGTCTTAAAAATAACATGAATATAAATAAATTGCAAGGAAAGTAAATAAATTGCAAAATAATAAGCTTATATGCTCTAAATAATATATATAGTTATATAGATATACTAGATAGTTATGAACATAAAAAACAACATAAGGAAATAAGATTATGAACAAAAACAAAGTATGAACCTATTGTTGCTTTCTTAACCTTCATGGTTTTAAAAACACACACTAAGCTCATACTAAGTAAATGAACATATGAAATTCTTGAAGAAATTTTACCTAAAAGAACTATTCTTGGAAGAGCTTCTTGAGAGGGAATTCTTGGAGAGATTTTAGTATAGTAACTTTAGTAGAAGAGAAGTGCGAAAGAAGTGGAAGTATGAGGGGGTATTTATAGAAAAATGTAGGAGATAATTTGTGTTAATTAAATAAATTGAAAACAAAATAAATTGGAGAGAAATAGATGGGGGCCGGCGCAACTTTTGTAAGGAGAGGAAGAGAATTTTTTTTTTTTTTTTTGTATTTTTGTTATTTAAAAGTAAGATATGAAATATGTGAAGTTGTATTAGAAATAAAAAATGTGTAAGAAATAGGTGTATGGGTTGTAAGAGTAGGTTGTAAGTGTCACGCCCCGAAGGGTACCCTAAACGTGGCAGTCCGCCGTACACAATATTAAAGCCTAAAATGACCACCTCAGTTACGCGAAGGCTTCAATGTAAAGGAAATACAAATTTACTATACTTCAGATACAAATCACTATACTTCAAAATACAATCATTCAACTTCGATTACATTCATCCACAGACTTCCCTACATAACTATTACAAGACAAATCATAAAACTAGCTGATAACTTCAAACATTCGTATTCTTTGCCAAATCCCGAAGTCATACCCGGCTCCAACCAATTCAGTCCCCATTTTGCATTCTTGAGATAACCTGTTCATTTAAATAACTATAGGGGTATAAGCTACACTAGCTTAGTGAGAATTCCCTTAATTCCGTACCATAACAAACAAGTTATAATCAGTCATATGCTATGCATGAACAAACACGTGAGCAAGCAATTATGCATGGGCATCCGGAACCCATACACAGAACGGATTTACGCCCTCCGTATCTTGGGTTAGGAATGGTATTGAGTCTACACGACCGCATCTAGTCCCGAAGCCCTCGGCTCTTAGCACTCGACTCGGCTGGGCTCATCCAAGAATGCATCCACATGCGCCTTAGTACCCCTGAATGAGCTGTGGCACCGGGTTCGTTATCCAAACGAGTCATCCACGGACCATACCGATCAACCTGCGTAGGAGTAGCATGCTACCAAATGCAATATGTCCAATGCGATGCATGACCAATTTAATTTTTGCTTAGGTAAAAAATATTTATACATTCTTTAGAGTGACCAATCCATATCACACATATAACAGAAATAATATGAACGGTGCAGTTATCCAATCAAATCGTGGTTTCGATATGCTTTAGTATTCTTTGGCACACATTCATCACAGTCTCATCATATATCCCATCCCCATTCATATCGATTTTTCTTGTTCCTATAATTCTAATGCAACTAACTACAATCACAATCAAGGTAACAAAACAAGGAGAAAACTCACTCGGCCATTGGATCACCGGTCTTCTAGTAATAGTAATCCGTGGTAGGGAATCGTCGAATTCGGGATCACCTAAAGGAAGAAATACTCTAATAAGTATTTCAACTCAAACTAATCTAAACGATCTTATAAACTATCAAATTCGTAATTCTCGTCCTAAGCGGAATTCAACTTAAAACGGCCATAACTTGGTCATTTTAACTCGAATCTCGCAAATTATATATCGATTTCTATCTACTTCGAAAGATCTATCTAATTCTAATATTATCTTCAAGTTTTGAAAAATTTGAAGATTTGAAAAGTTTGGATCAGATTAGGGCAGCAACAATTTCAACTTCCGAAAGGTAGTTTTGTAAATGTTTGTAATGTTCCTACTATATAGAGTAGCTATACATGCAATATGAATGATTCTCTAACATGAATGACATGAGATGAGCTCAATGTATGCATGATCTTGATGATTTTTGCTAAAAAGAAATTTTATAACTTTTTATATTGCAAGACCATAATAACAACTTACTTATGAAAAATCTAGTTTTCTAACTTCTATCATTTCCATTTGTTTTGTAGTTGTTACTTAAGAAAATATAATTATTTTTGTCAAAATTGAGTCTTCATTATATATATTACTTATGACCTTCATTTCTACATAAAATTTCCATTTTACACTTTGTAAACATGTTTTTAAAATTGGTCCATTCCAAAATCCGAATTTTTGTAAGTAATGTTTTTGATTTCTTTAAGTAAAAATCATTTGATAGTTAGAAAATTAGGGCTCAATCATACATAACCACTAAGGACTTCATTGTTACACAAAAATTTGCATTTTACACTTTGCAAATATGTTTTCCAATATGATTTACTCAAAAATCCGAATTTTAGAAAATCCACTTTTTGCATGATTCCTTTGGGAAAAACTTGTTTAATGCATTAAAATTTGAAGCTTTACTACATCTATTGTCTAAGGACTTCATTTAACATATAAAACTTGCAATTTGAGCTTAAATACTAAGTGATTACATATGCATCTCAAATTACGAATTTGACAATTTGATCACTAACTCAAATTTTCCATTTTAATTCCATTACTTGTTTTACACATTACTCATGCCTAAACTCATTTTAACTTGTAAAAATCATTGCTTAATGATATCTATTACCTATATACTTCATTTTTCACATAAAACATGAGTTTTGGAGTTGATAAATGGGTTTTCAAAATTGGTCTTGGTTGGGATCCGAATTTAGAAAATTTATTTTTGGTCATATCTTTTGATAAAATCTATCTAAGCTTATGAAAATCCATTCCTTACATATCATATATTATGAGCCTTTCATTTCTTAAATAAAAACTTCATTTTTGAGTTGGAAAACATGTTTTTAAAATAGGCCTTGGCCAAAATCCGAAAATATAATTTTTATTTTGAAAATAACTTTTGAAAATCACTTTTGATTCTTGTAGAAAGAAGTCTTGATGATATACATATATTAAGCCTTCATTTTCTTAAGTAAAAATTACATTTTGACACTTGGAAAGTGGTTTTTAAATGGGGGTCTTGCCAAAATACGAATTTCACAATTTTGTTTGAGTTCATAACTAAGATCTATACTTAATATGAACATAAACATAAAACAAATGCATGGTATCAAGCTATAAACATCATGGATCTAAACTTTACTTATCAAAAATTTTCATTTATGGTATCTATACCCTAAGCCCTTTATTTTAAATGAAAAATACACATTTTGAAGTTGAAAAACCACTTTTCTAAATATGGTTCTACTTTCATCCGAATTTTCAAAATTGATTTTTGTTGAATAAATAGATCTTGAGTTTCCTACAACCTTCCTACCATCATCATGCTATCACAAGTTGCTCATGAACATAAAACAAAGATCTAATGCATTTTATGAACTCAAAACTCTAGATCTAGTTTTCTAAACTAGTTTAAATGCATGATCACTATGTAGATGATAGATCTATGCATGAATCATAAGAAATAACAAAAATAACAACTTAAATAACAAGATCTATGGCATAAACAAAAATCAAGCTACAAAAATTTAGATCTACAATATATCAACTTTAAACAAGAAAATAATTGAAATACAAGATAATAAAAGTGGAGAAGAGAGTGTTTCATTTTTGGCATCATCATCCTAAGCTTTTAAGCTTATGGAAGGTCATTTGATGCATGAAACCTTCATTACACTTTACCTATATCACCTATGGAGCTTTGAGATGAAGATTTACTTAGAAATCTTTAAGAAATATGGGTGGAAGCTAATGGAAGGTGTGGGGCAGCTTGTTTTATAGAAGAAAAGAGGAAATGAAGAAAAAGAGAGGAAAAATGAGAGAGAAAAGTTAAAGAATGAAAGAGGAAATGAGTAAATGAAAGAGAGAAAAATGAGTGTATTAAATGAATGAATGAAGAAAAAAAATAAAACAAGGCAGATTTTGGGGAGGGCTGTCACGTGAAATGGGAAGAGAGAGAGAGAGAGTTTTGTTGAATTTTGACTTGAAATTAATTGTGTAATAAATGTGTATGTGTAGCTTCTTTAAGAAGGAGTAGAAAATAATTATTTAGTCAAAATGATAAATAAAGGACAATGGCAGAAAATATGAGTCAAAAATCTGCCATGAATTGTGGGATTATGTGTAGAAAGATTGAAGTGAAAAGGAAGTGATATGTGTAAGGTGTACTTGAAGGTATGGGTTATAAAAGTACTTTATTAATAAAATAAATTAAAATTAAATAAAATTAAAAAATTTATTCCAAATATTTGTAGCAGATTTTTCATAATTAAAATTAAATAATTATTTGAATTATTTTAGTATTTTAACAAATATGTTACGGTATGATCACAAATACGCGAATATGGGCTATAAATAATATTTTATAACCCGAAAAATTCTAAAAAATTATTTTATGAAAATATAAATATTTTAAATATTTTCAATTATTAAATTAATTTATTTTATTTTAGTATCGGATCTTAAATAGAATCTGATCCCGTAAAGACCAAAACGAACTAAATTTTAGAAAAACAAAATTTTCTATAACATATAAAATATTTATCTAAAATATAAGGCTTTATAAGAATAATAAAATTTTTAATGAAATAAAAATGAATAGTGCAAAAGACTAATCAATTACCGGTAATAATGGAAATACGATAAAAGGTTATAACTGTAACTTTTATAACTCGAAAAATTATATAACTGATATATTTGGAAATCTTATGAAATTACGAGTCTAACAGTACTATTGGTATATTTTTGATAACTCGAGCCCCATGACACGCTTTTCGAAGTCTGTATCCGAACGGGTTCGAAATAGGTCAAAAATTTACCAATCTGATATTTTTAAACAAATTTATATTACTATGAGCTATTCTATATATTTAGCTACGCCTCGGCCTCTAAGGTTAGGGGCACTAAGTTGCCGGACTTAGGCTATTGCATTCCGATTAGGGTTTCCGGGTGGTTTTCCGGTTTAAATCTTTACCAATTTGGAAACTGATATTTTATGTTTATATAACGTATTTAATTTGAGAAATTTATTTTACATTTTATTTTGTAAGTATTTAATATCTTTTAACGTTTTGGAATTCTGGATTGGGTTTCATTTCCGAAATTAATCATTATTACTTTTTAATAATTTGATTTTGGGGTTCTATATTACTCATTTTTATAAATCGGGGTTATGTATAGAGTTTGTAGTACGTAATGGTTTTGGAATTCAAGTATGTTGAGTTCTTATTTTATTTTTAAGGATTCTTATTTTTCTCAAGCTTTGGAAATTTTTGGATTCGCTCGTGTTTTTGGACTAGTTGCAATTCGGTTTTAATTTGGAGTGACTTTAGGGTTTATTTTCGAAGTTCATCTTGAAATTATTTACTGAAATTTTTCCGGAGCTTACAGTAAGAAAAAGTAGAGATAGATAAATAGTGTAAAATAGTAGTAAATAGTGTAATGTAAAGTAGACATGATAATTAAATACCGATAGTAAGAAAATACGCGTATAAATGCGATATCTGATATTTTTAGCTTCCGAATAATTATGAAATTGATATTTTTGAAAATCTTATATTTTTACGAGTCTAACGGTATATTCGAAATATTTTTACTATTCCGAGCTCCGGACACGTTTTTCAAGAACTATATCCGATCGGGTTTTGTCGACTTTAGAAATCCGGTTGACTTCTACTTAGGGTATAAGCTTTAATTTGAATTCAAAACTTTAGGGATTTACATCGTCTTTGCATCCGGACTTCCATAGATGTGTTGCTTGCATTCATCACGTATGCATTCATATTGTGTGTAGATAGATTTGCATGAATACATAATTAATGTTTGACAACTTGTGTGACCAGTATTGGTGAGGGATGAACTCACTGAGCCTGTAGTTTTGCTCACTCCCTAATAGTTTCTATGCAGGTATAACGCTAATTGGGACTAGGTAAGGATGTGTGAAGAGTGCTCCTCCATCAGGCTATAGCAAAGTTAGATATATAAGTGGCACTGAACTTAGAATGTAAAATTTGTAATTTGTATAAACAAATGAGACTATATATTTTAAGCTAGAACTCAATTTCATTATTTGGTAGGGGATACCGATTCTCTACGATCTTGGTAGAAATTGGAAAATTGGATTCCATAGTTGAAATCCAGTAATAAAATATATCAATTATACAATAGACGCTGATAAATAGAGTCTTATACACTCTGACTTACAAGACGGCTCTCATATTACGGGTGCACATGTGGTATGATAGCTTTAGACTAATCCTACTAGGCTTCCTTTTAAGGCGTGACAATTCAAGTTCAAAAGCATGACCACGTCTTCAAGAGTTGGTGATATCTCTCCCCACGCAGTGATGTTTATAATGTGTTTCAGAGCTGCTTGGATGATTCTGAAAGTGAGGAGAAGACCCCCTATTTATAGGAAAAATTTCGAAACAAGTCATTAAAGAAAAATGAAAGTTTCATCCAAAGCTGGCAGTCACTGAATCAAGGCCGGCAGCTTTATGGCGGCCTTCTTTCAGTTACTTCAATAAAACAGGCAGTTTTCATACAGCTTTCTCTTCGGTTACAAACCAAAGCTGACATAAGGCTGGCGGCTTAATAGCTTGTCTTTTCATCTTCAAATAATTCAAAGCTTGTCTTTTCATCTTCAATTTTGCAATGCAAGGGTTAGCTTCATTTACGGCTTCTGTTCGGCGTTCTGAACTGCCTTAAGGCTGGCGGCTTAATAGCGGCTTTCTTTGTAACTTCTTCAAAACTTGCACCTCTTCAATTCTGGAATGGTAGCTTTTGGACGGCTTTCTTTGTTTTCATGAAAAGCCGGCACTCTTGAGCTTCAAGGCCGGCGGCTTAGTTCCCGGCCTTCATTGAATTTCATCGGTTTTCACTTGAGGCTGGCAGCTTGGAGCCCGCTTTATGTCTAAGCCGTCTATAAGCCGGCGGCTTATGTGCGGCTTTGTCTCCAATTTTCCATTTTCTTCATGAATTCACTTGATCTTGCTTTCTTATTTCAAATTGATTCTGAAAACACACTTCCAAATAATTCAAGTATTTTTCAAGCAATTCTCATAACAATCATGACAAATTTATCCCAAATTACTACTTAGAAGTTGTATAGAATATGATCTTATCAACTTCACCGTGGATTCTCCTCTGAATATTACTTCACATCCATCTTGGTCCTTAAACTTTACTTCCTTTTGTTTACAATCCACCAAGGCTTTGACAGATGTCAACCAACTCATACCTAAGATTACTTCGTATTTGTTTATCTCCAAGATTATTAGGTCACACTTAGAGTGACTTCCTTGTATCTCCATTAGACATCCTTTAAGCATTTCCTTTGTCGTTACTATGCTTCCGGTAGGGGTTTTTACTCGAAAACCAGTAGCAATAGTATCTATAGGTAACCCAATTCGCTTAGCCAGGCTAACGGTGATAAAGGAATGGGTAGCTCCCGTATCGAACAAAGCATAAGCGATTTGACTAGCTACGAGTATGTGTCCTGCACTCGAATTTTATACTAATTACGAGACTGGTATACTTAAGCTAATCGTGGGTATAAAACTTTATTCTTGTACCATAGGAATTGAATGCAGGAAACTTAATGAATTATATCAAAGAAAAGGATTTCGATGCTAACCTGTCACCAATCCAAAATCGGAGCCATAATCTCCATCTACAGCTACTAGCTCTGCTCCTTCATCATCAGACTCCTCGCATACCCACTGTCCTTCCAGGTTGTATATCCTCATTCTGTGGATAGCTGCTCTAGATTGGCTTGGGTTGCTTCCTCCGCTTCCATTCTTCGCCGATGCCACTCCTCCCACTGAACCAAATGGTCTAGCTGGGGCATTTTTTCTTTGTGGGCATTCATTGGCGAAGTGCCCAGTTTGCTTGCAAACGAAGCAAATAATAGAAGCCTTCTTTGGGCAATCACTTATCTTGTGGCTAGGGGTCTCCACAAAAGTAGCACTTGTGTTGCAGCAGCGGGCACCTCTTCGGATAGTGCTCTTCCTTGCATTTCCAGCAGGTTACCTTAACCTTGGATGTTTCCTTATTACTAACAGCACTTCCTCGGAAGCTGTTGAAGGCTTGAACCTTTTACTCTGGAAACTAGGGTTATAGCTATCCTGAGCTCTCTTTCCGAACATGAAGGTCTTCTTCTCAGGGGCTTTGCTTTTCCTTTTCTTTGCTCCCTCAATCATACGAGCCAGTTCTACCAACTCTCGGAGGGTCCTCACTATGCTTGAAGGACTCAGGCGCATATTGAAGCAGTCAGCTAAACTCCCTCTCGTACTGCTCTATTGTCCCTCCCTTCTAGGATATATGGAGAAAGTCTCCACTATACTGTACCCTTAAGCTCCCAGGGAAATAGTTGTCCAAAAACTCTCTACGAAAAGTTGCCTAGGTCACGGGTGGCAACAATTCCCTGCTTTTCAACTCCCACCATATTCTGGCATTGAATCGTAACATGTAAGTGCCATAATCCAGGCATAGATGATGGGGAACTTCGTAGGCGGCGAACGACCTTTCAATCTGGGCTAGCCAGTCTTCAGCTTCGTCTGGCTTTCCAAAATTTCCGTCAAAATATCTGTTGCTTTTTATGAAGTCCGGCAAGGAACTTCTGTAAGGTCGGGGCGGTGGTGGTGCTGGTAAAGGGACAGTATGTGACTCAGCTTCTGGGGCTGCAAGTGCTTCAACGGTTGCTTCAGGTGCGTTTGCAGCATGTGGTAGCATATTTTTGTGCATTTTGCATGAAATTATTGACTAGCCCTGCTAGTTGGTTGATGGCAGCCCACACATCTCCTTGTTGATTCGGTGGGGGATTTGGTGCTTGTTGTCCTACCGAAGGATTCTCCGGTTCTGCTGGTATATTATTAGAAGTGTGGCGTTCGCGTCTTCTACCTCTCCTACCACGTCTGTTAAATTTTATACTTCTTAAAAATTTTCGCAATCAGGAAAAGATCGAAAATATCAGAAATTTCATAGAAAATAATTAAGGCAATCAAAATTTAGAAATCATCAAATCAACATGAAATTCTTGCATTCAGAGGATATTAATAATCCTTACATAACTTTGAGAAGGTAGAAACCATTCTCATCAAAAGATAATTGTTCATAAAAAGCAAAGCATTAATGCATTAAAACAAGATAAGCCTAGGAAAAGGCTATGTTGGACTCGTCGAGTTATGCTCCCTTTCTTCCTTCATTCTTTCCTTCTTCAAACTTCTTATTTTTACGGGGATGGTACTGGGTTCGTACTCCTGCTGGTGGAACCTTTGTGTCGTTTAACGAATTGTCGTAGGTATTGACTCACAGTCATTCTCTTTCCTCAGTATCGGGAAGTGATCTCCGCCCGAGATGGCCAAACTTCATCATGGCTAAACTTCATCATGTACGAAAATCCTTTCTCCATGGGTCGTGCCATTTGTTTCTTTCGGTTCTTCTAGGTCTCCTTCCTCTGGTGCCACTGCTATTGCGGGGGTTTGGGATCTGCTCCTCATAAATCTATTTGGATCAAAAGCATTGTCTCTTCTCCCCTCCTCTTCACAATCAAAGATCATTACTGGGTTGTTCCTTGCAACGGTCTCCATAGGTACATCTTGGCTCAATCTTCGGGAGGTAATTGACTGGGGATCAAAGGGCTGTCTTCCCAGAGGGATGCAGATTGGGTCTCTTCAAGCTCCGAGTCTTCATTTTGATCTCCTTCCGGGCTACCATTAGTCTCCCCATTCCTTTCATTTGCTTGGGCTTCCTCCATGATGAAGTCCTCATCTGGGATAACGTCTAGCTGTATTCCGACGGAGTTGGGCTGGGTATAGTACTCTGATGGCGTAGGGACAATCCGTCGGTAAGCGGCATACCAATAAAATCACTCTTCAGCATCTGCCTTCAGCCAATCCGTATGATCTGCTAACTCATCATGTGCGTAGATATATAGAGGTCCTAGCTTATTCCAAGTCCGGAAGTCTAGTTCCTATCGCCCATCTTCCGCTTTCAAGATGAAGGTTATTTGTTGCAGCATGGTCTCTCGGTACATGAAAACCATCATTCTTTCGACCACATAAACAACTTCTACGTCACTCCATCTCCAATTGCTTACAACATCGAATCTCAGCTCATTGGGCAAGTTCCTCCACAGGGAATGTCTCAATCCTTTCTTCCATAACTTGAACATTTCGCGGGCAGTCCTGGGCCTTCCGACTAGTGCATACTCCTCGCACAGGACTCTTAGTCTAAGATGGTAGTTCACGAACGTCTCGTCATGGTCTTTAAGGAATTGTCGGGATTTTTCTTTAACCTCAGGGAAAGTCAACTATCAAGTAAAACAAAAAGGGGATCAGATCTTAAGCTAAAGTTCTATCTTATTACTATCTATCTTAAGGTCTATTTCTACTATCTTATATCTAAAACTTGTGCTGTGATACGAACTTAACTTGTCACGCCCTAGAGGGTACCCTAAACGTGACAGTCTGCCGCATATAATATTAAAACTAATGAATGACAACCTTAGTCATGCAGGAGCTTCGATATCACATGCAAAGCGTGCTTCCAAGATAGTAGGAGACTCATAGGGGTATTATGTTTAAATAGATGGCAAAAGCAAGCATGAATCTTAAATAGATAAACATAAGATCTTCATTTAGTAACAAGTTCATACATCATCTTAGGGGCATTCCCCCGCCTTAAAGTCTTTGTTCAACTATACTAATAACAAAATAAACATAAATACCACATAAGCCTACTATAGAGATTTTTCCTAAAAGTCTATGTTCAAAACTAAAAATATATAAACTTCTTCCAGAAACTCCTAGTAGCTTAAGCTCGTACCTGGCACACGGGGCTCCTCGGGGCCAACCATAGATAATCATACTGTAATAGAAAACTATAAGGGTATAAGCAAATCTAGCTTAGTGAGATAATTCCTAACTATATAACATTTCCATATGACAACCAAGTTATTTAACTCAAGCATATGTAATGCACCAATCACATGAACAACCAATTACACAAGATTAATCGGAAATCAAGTGCAGCATGGATTTAACGCCCTCCATGACAAGGGTTGGGTGGTTACAAGCCCATACGACCATCA
This sequence comes from Combretum micranthum, assembly GCA_024138025.1. NCBI lineage: Eukaryota > Viridiplantae > Streptophyta > Magnoliopsida > Myrtales > Combretaceae > Combretum > Combretum micranthum. Next base: position 20,204 of record JAMXBD010001663.1, read on the forward strand.
ATATTTGTAGATTTGTCGGCTCTTGCTTGCCCTATAGACTTTCTGGCTCCTACTGGCCCATGTAGACTTAGCGGCTCCTACTAGCCATCACTACCACTTCCTCGTTTCCCCACACGAAGAATAGTAGTGAAATAAATGTGACTCACAAGTGTGATATGCATGAATAGATCTCAATTAAACATTTAACCATATAAGTTGAATTCATGTTAAAGCTGATCAACCATAATTTCATCATATCAATACAAGAGTCACACTTTTATTTAACATATCGTCTTTCGATATACTTAATTTTCATTCAACAATTATCTCATAACAATTGTTCGTTTATCTTTTCCTAAATTTCTAGTGCCACTAATTACTAGCATAAACAAGGAAACGTAACTTAGTAAAAGAATTAACTCACTCCATAATCGGTAGGTCTAATCGAAATAGTCCTCTGGATAGACGATCTCGGGTCCCTCGTCACCTAAACAAGATGAAATACCCAAAATGAGTCTTTCATAAAACTTCTATTCTTGAAGATCTTAAACTTCTCTTAAAATCGCGGTAAAATCGTATAAGGCGAAATTCCAACTTAAAATGGCCATAACTTGCTCATTTTAACTCGGAATTTCGCATATAATATACCTTTTTCTACCTACTCGAAAAGATATACGCATTTCTAAACTTATTTTCATCAAACTATGTCATTTTGGTTCCGAAAAAGCAGCGACCAGATTTGCCACGACTTTGAAAAAATTTGTTCTCCTTATTGTAAATAAAGCTCATTTGAAGAGATGAATACTTCAAGTATTTTGTAAACTTTTTGAAAGGTTTATACATATATGTAATGACTCATAACCAATGTATGAAGTAAATGAAGTTGTCTCAACTTATGAAAAGTAAGGTTTTAAAAGACTTTGAACTTGAGATTTTATTGGAATATTCATTTTACTTTTGAAAAGGTTCTTGGGTTATTTGAGATGAATATTTCTTTTTCTAAAATTAATTTCTTGCAACTACTTTTTCCTAAGGAGTGGTTTTATTTTCTGAACTTAGATTCCAACAATTTTAAAAGTAGTAAAATGATTTTTATTTTTTGTTTCTTGTAATGATTTTTAAAAGAGTTTCTAATACTTTGATGAAAATAAGTTTTTATAAAACCTTTTGTTTATATAAGAAAAGTCATTTCCAAATATGTTCATGAGTTTTTAAGAAATCTATTTCCTACTTTTATTTAACACGAACCTTTAGTTATGAAAAACACTTCCTTATTTATTTTTATTGAGACAAAAACATTATATTCATACATGAGTATGAATCATAAACTATAGAAACATAAAGGAACATAATAACTTGAAAGATTAAGCAAATAAGAAAGTAAATCAAGTATTGGGACCTTAGCTTCATCAAGGTACCCCGGGACTAAGAAATGACTAGTCCCAAAAAAAAAAAAGGAATTGTTTTGACTTGATGAGGACAAGTCTAAGACTAGAAAGACTAGTCTTAAGAACAACTTGAAATTAAATAAATTGCAATGAAGTAAATACAGTGCAAGAAAAGTAAATAAATTGCAAGACAATGAGCTTATATGCTCTTAAATAATATATATAGCTATATAGATATATTAGATAGTAATAAACATAAAGGAACATAAAAGAATTTGTGATTATGAACAAAAACAAAGTATGAACCTATTGCTGCTTTCTTAACCTTCATGGTTTTTGAAAACACACACTAAGCTCATACTAAGTAGATTAACATAAAGAAAGCTTGGAGAAATTTTTACCTAAAAGAAGTTAATCTAGGAAGAACTTCTTGAGAGAATTCTTGAGAGATTTTGAGAGAGATTTTGGTATAGTAACTTTAGTGTAGAAGTGGTGTGAAAGAAGTGAAGGTATGAGGGGTATTTATAAGAAAATGTGGGAGATAATTTGTGTTAATTAAATAAGTGGAAAACAAAATAAATTGAGTGAAATTGAGAGGGGGCTGGCATAATCTTCATGCATGGGGAAGAGAAAAATTTTAATTTTTTTTATTTTGTTAATTAAAAGTAAGAAATGAAAGATGTGAAGTTGTATTGGAAATGAAAATGTGTAAGAAATAGGTGTATGGTTTGTAAGAGTAGGTTGTAAGAAAAAGTAAAGATAGATGAATAGTGTAGAATAGTAGAAAATAGTGTAATGTAAAAGTAGACATGACAATTTAATGCCGGTAGTAAGAAAATACACGTATAAAAGCGATATCTGATATTTTTAGCTACCGAAAAATTACGAAATTGATATTTTTGGAAATCTTATAATTTTACGAGTCTAACGGTATATTCGAAATATTTTTCCTATTCTGAGCTTCCGGACACGTTTTTGAAGAACTATGTCCGATCGGGTTCAAAGGACACTCGAATTCCTCCAATCTGATATTTTTATATGACCTATAGCTATTACGAACTATTATAGCTAACTTTTCCAACTTCGTTTTTTAGGGCTTGAGAAAACGGCAATGCCAGACTTAAGCGGTTACGGCAAACTAGGGTTTTGTTGACTCTGGAAATCTGGTTGACTTTCGATTAGGGTTTAAGCTTTAATTCGGATCCAAAAATTCGGGGATTTACAACCTACCCCCCTTAAAGAAAGTTTTGTCCTCAAAACTTGGAATTCATACCTTTTTTTGAACAGACTCGGGTACTTCTGGCGTACGTCGCTTTCCACCTCCCAGGTTGCTTCCTCGTGTGAGTGGTTCTTCCATAGAACCTTCACATACTTGATCTCCTTGTTCCGAAGCTTCTGTACCTTGCGATCTAAGATTTGAACTGGGTGTTCCTCGTACGTGAGATTTTCTTTCAACTGAACTGGTTCCAACTCTGCAATCCTGGTAGGGTCGGACATATGTTTTCGTAGAACTGACACATGGAATACATTGTGAATTCCAGATAGGCTAGGAGGGAGTGCCTGTCACGCCCCAAAGGGTACCCTAAACGTGACAGTCCACCACACCCGATATTTAAACTTAAGTATGACAATCTTAGTCATCCCATAAGTTTACATATCGAATGTAAGGTGTACTTACACAACTTTTAGGATCACACTTTGATTCGAGTAGTCTTAAGAAAGCATACATAGCATTAAGAATATAAATCACAACAAGATAAACAGTTAAGTTTTACAAAAACCAAGGGGGCTTACAAAAATAATAGGAGTCTTCATCATCTAGCTCCAATTTACAAATATCTGAGTCTACATTAAAGAGATTTTCCTAGAAGTCCATGCCTATACTAGGTCCCGACTTCCTCAAAAGCTCTTTAATCCAATGTGATAAACCTGCACAAAGTGTCCTCTCGGAACAACCAAAAATAGGGACACTGCAACAAAAACTATTGGGGTATAAGCTAATTGCTTAGTGAGATTCATTTTCCAAGTAACATACTCGATCAAGCTAAAAATATCTATACAAGCAAGTTATAATTAAGCAACCATATGAATGCACAAGCAAATGAGCAAGCAAGCATATGACTTTCCGGTAGTCATATGTGAATGGATTTACGCCCTCCATTCGGGGTTTGGGGTAGTTCATAAGTCATGCAACTACAGTTCCAATGTTGGTCCATAAGACATGCAACCATAGTCCCAATCTTAAGTGGGGTGGTCCATAAGACATGCAACCACAATTTTAATGTTGGTCCATAAGTCATGCAACCATAGTTTTCATTATTTGAATGGGGTGGTCCATAAGTCATGCAACCCTAGTCCCCTTCATTAAAGACCCGCTGCCTCCCAAATACACCTTTGTCCCACCAAAGGCATACTCGACAATGATATGTGACTCACTACGTGATATGCATGTACAATTTATTCATATAATCATGGCATATTAATTAGATAATTTTAAAAGTGATCATACAGATTTCAGACACTCCAAATCTATACTAGCTCATACAAGTTATTGCAACAAAGCTTGCCTCGATATACTTATCGTTCATTCATGCAAGTTTAGATCACCATTCAATCACAATTTTATCTTTTCCTAAGTCTAATGCCACTACTACTACAAGCACACCCAAGAGCATAATTAATTGAGAAATGAACTCACTTGTCCATGTAGTGAAATCCACTAGTCGTAATAGTCCTCGGGAAGTGGTAACCCGTCCTCCAATTCACCTAAGTACAAAGAATACCCTCAATGAGTATCTCTTATGAAGTTCTATTAAACTTAACAATTTTATTTACTAAGTTCGTCAATTTTCGCCTAGTTGAATCTTAACTTAAAAAGGTCATATCTAACTCATTTTAACTCGGAATTAAGCTTATAATATACCGATTTATACTACTTCGAAAGAGCTATCTATTTCTAAAGTTAATTCAAACATTTAAGGTCATTTAAGGGTCGGAAACATACTGTACAGTAGGGTTGCGAAAATCCAAGATTTGAGCCTTTGTGAAAAATTGCCATATCTACTCTATTTAACTACTTAGACCAACTTATTTTAGTCCTAAACTTGCAAGGAGATTCTAAAAAAAATTAAGAGATTCACACTTATCTAATCCCAAACATAAAGTTCAAATGAAACTTCTAAAATCCATTTTCATAAAACCGAAATTTACAAGTTGAAACTCATTGTCTTGTTTTGAGTAATTCCTTTACTAAAACTTACTTAGTTCAATGAAAATAATTTTCCTATATTATATTCATCAAAGCATTCCATTTTCAATATAAAATACTTGTTTTGAGATCTAAAAGAAGGTTTTAAAATTGGTCTCCCCATAATTACGAATTTCCTCTTTGAAGTTTACAATGAAACAAGACCTAAATTTTGTCTTTTACAAAACACTTGATTTAAGCAATACTTTTAGGAAAACTCATTTAAACTTATGAAAATTCATTCCTTAAGATATCTATACCAAGAGCCCTTTATATTTTTGTCTAAATCTTCATTTTAAAGTTGAATGATGGGTTCCAAAAATGGGTCTTGGTCTAGATCCGAATTTTCATAAATTTATTTTGAACATATCTCTTGAGAAAATTCATCAAAACTCATGAAAAACAACCCATTACATATTATATCTTAAGAACCCTTCATTTCTTGAATAAAATCCTCATTTTTGAGTTGGAAAACATGTTTTTATTTTAGATCTTTGTCTTGATCCGAAAATACAATTTTTATTTTTGAAAATAAACTTAAAATCAACTTTGATTCTTGTAAGATGAAGTCTTGATGATATACATCCATCAAACCTTCATTTTCTTAACAAAAACTTCCATTTCAAGACTTGGAAGAGGGTTTTTAAAATGATGCCTTGACAAGTTACGAATTTTACTTTTTCATTCAAACTCAAATCCAAGATCTACTCAAAATACAACCATGGAAACATAAAAAAAAATGGTAGTAGGCCTTAAACTTCTAGATCTACACATAAACATAACTAAAGCTTTGTAAAACTCTAGATCTACAAGTTATCACAAAAATAAGAATATAACAAGCCTTCAAGATAACAAATATACTAATAACAAAAAGAGATCATCAACAAGAGGTGTTTCAATTTCTAGCATCATCATCCATAGCTTTTTAAGCTTGTGGAATATCCTTTGATGCATGAAACACCCATAATATCATCCTACAACATCCTATGGAAGTTAAAAGAGAATGATTACCTCAAATATTTGCAAGAAAAGTGTGTATGAGCAAGAAAGAAAATGGTGGTAGCTTGTTCTTAAGAAGAACAAAGCAAAGAAGAAGAGAAAGGAAAGGGAAAAAGAGAGGGTTTGAGAGTTTTTTGGAAAATGAATGAAAAGTGAAGAGAGAGAAAAGTAAATGAGTATTTATATTAGGTAGATTTAGGGTTTGTTTGTATAATAAAAGGAGTTAAAATGAAACAAATTGGGAAAAAATGGGGATTTGCGCCGGCCAATGAAGGGAGTGAGAGGGAGATATTTTATTTCATTTGAAATTTGAATTTGTGTAATAAATTGTATTAATTGTAATGATTTGTTAAGAGACAAAATTTCTTGGAAAAGAAATGAATTGAGTGATTGAAAGGTTGTAAGAATAGGGTATGGGTATGTGTGTAGTAGGTTGTACTTGTGAATAGTAATAAATAGTAGATAAGACATCTACTTTACCGTAGTAACGAAAATACAGAAAAAGGCTATAACTGTAATTTTTATAGCCCGAAAAATTTAAAATATATATTTTTGAAATCCTTATAAAATTCCGGTTCTAACGAGTATTCCGGAATATTTTTCTAGTTTCTAGTTCGGGGCTCGCTTTTCCGTAATGAAGCTCGGGAAAGCTCGGAATAGAAAATTTTTCGAAATCAAAATTTTGTATGGTTCGAAATACTATAAAACAATAATCCGCATTAATTTATCTTATAGAGGTTCTTTTATATAGAAATCTAAGAACCGCCGGAATTAGGGTTCCTAGGTTACTTGTACTAATCCTATTTAGGGTTTTGATTTCCAATTTACGGAGCTTACTCAGTTACTAAGAAAACGGGGTTTACAGTGCCAGACGGTAAGCAAGATCTCCTACTCTTTCAAGCACTTCAAAAGGTCCAACATATCGTGGGCTCAACTTTCCTTGTGCTAAAACTCGGCAGATACTCTTGATGGGGTTTATTTTCAAGTACACATGGTCTCCAACTTCAAACTCAAGTGTACGTCTTTTCATATCCGCCCAACTCTTTTGCCTATCTTGTGCCTCCTTCATCTTTTGTTGGATGATCCTCACCTTGTCGGCCGCATCTTGTACCAAGTCAGGTCCGATGCTCAACTTTTCTACATCGTCCCAAAACAAAGGTGATCGACATCTTCTTCCATACAACGCTTCATAGGGTGGCATCTGGATCGTGGAATGGTAGCTTTATTGTAGGCAAACTCTACCAAAGGTAGGTGTGCGTCCCAATAACCTTTAAACTCTATTACGCAGGCTCGCAGCATATCTTCCAACGTTTGTATTGTCCTCTCCGATTGACCATCCGTCTGTGGGTGATAGGCCGTACTGAAATGTAGCTTAGTTCCCATACATTTCTGCAAAGTCATCCAAAATTTGGATACAAACCTTGGGTCTCGGTCGAAGACTATTCCAGCGGGTACTCCATGCAAGCATACTATTTCTCTTATGTATATTCTTGCCAACTTGTCCATAGAGTACGTCATGTTCATTGGAAGGAAGTGCCCCCTCTTCGTCAATTGATCCACTATGACCCAAAGTGCATCATATCCAGCCGACGTCCTTGGTAATCCACACATAAAATCCATTGTGATTTGATCCCATTTCCACTCAGGTATTGGCAGGGGTTTCAGAAGTCCACCAGGTCTTTGGTGCTCTACTTTTACTTGTTGGCACGTGGGACATTTCAACACAAAGCCTGCTACATCTCTCTTCATGTCGTTCCACCAGTAGTGGCTCTTCAGATCTTGGTACATCTTTGTTCCTCCTAGATGCATGGTGTATCTGGAGTGATGTGCTTCTTCCATGATTTCCTTTCTTATGTCCTCATCATCCGGAACACATAATCTCCCTTTCATTCTTACTACTTCATCCTCATCTATGGCAAAATCGGTGTACTTTCCTTCTTGCACTTCTTTCTTAATCTTTAGAATCGCCTCGTCATATCATTGGGCCTCCTTGATTCTCTCTACTAAGGTGCGTTCCATGACAAGGTTGGCAATCTCCACTTCTACGCTTTGCCCTATGAATTCAATGCTCATTCTTTCAAATTCATTTATCAATTCTTTCTTGTCAGTGAGCAAAGAGGCTACTTCCCCATAATTCTTCCTACTCAGGGCATCTGCAAGTGCGTTTACTCTCCCTGGACAGTAGTTTATTCCAAGGTCATAATCCTTGATGAGCTCTAACCATCTCCATTGTTGCATATTCAACTCCTTTTGTGTGAACAGGTACTTGAGGCTCTTATAGTCTGTGTAGATTTTGCACCTTTGTCCATATAGGTAGTGTCTCCATAACTTAAGTGCGAAGACAATAACAGCTAACTCTAGATCGTGGGTAGGGTAATTCTGCTCATGAGGTCTGAGCTGTCGTGACGCATAAGCGATCACTTTTCCATCTTACATCAATACGCATCCAAGACCATTCCTAGAGGCATCGCTGTGCACTGTATAGGACTTCTCGGGGTCTGGTAGAATTAGAATCGGGACAGAGACAAGTCTTTTCTTTAGTTCCTGGAAACTTTGCTCCCTCTTGTCTATCCAGATGAACTTCTCCTCCTTTTGGGTTAACTGTGTGAGGGGTTTGGCGATGGTTGAAAAATTCTTAACAAACTTCCTATAATATCCAGCCAAACCGAGAAAACTCCTTACCTCAGTCACAGTTTTAGGTTGTTTCCACTCCATCACTACCTTGATCTTCTCAGGGTCTACCAATATTCCTTCTCCAGATATCACATGTCCTAGGAAAGATATCCGATCCAACCAAAAGTCACACTTAGATAGCTTGGCGTACAACTTATGCTCACGCAAGGTCTGTAATGCCATCCTTAAGTGTTCCTCATGTTGCTCTCGCGTCTTTGAGTAGATCGGAATATCGTCGATGAAGACTATCACACACTTATCCAACAGGGGCTTATATACTCTATTCATGAGATCCATGAAAGCTGCTGGTGCATTGGTTAATCCAAAAGGCATCACTAGAAACTCGTAATGTCCATAGCGAGTTCTGAAAGCTGTCTTCGCTACATCCTTAGGTTTAATCCTCAACTGGTGGTATCCTGATCGTAGATCAATCCTCGAGAGGACGCTAGCTCCTTGAAGTTGATCGAAAAGGTCATCTATCCTTGGGAATGGATACTTGTTCTTGATGGTGACTTTGTTGAGCTCCCGATAGTCGATGCATAAACGCATGGAACCATCCTTCTTCTTTACGAACAACACTGGTGCTCCCCAAGGTAATACACTTGGTCGAATAAAACCTTGATCCAATAAGTCTTTTAGTTGAGTCTTTAACTCCTTCAGCTCTACTGGTGCCATTCGATAGGGTGCCTTTGATATCGGCTCCGTATTGACTAATATATCAATTTCTAAATCTATCTCTCTCTTGGGTGGCAATCCAGGCAAACCGTCCGGAAATACGTCTGGGAATTCCTTCACTACGGGTATAGATCTAAGCTCAGGCTTTTCTTCTTCTTCATCCAGGTTACTAAGGTTGATTTCATCCTCATCCACCAACTCGAATGAGTTTAACTTCTGATGTGCTAAATTAGTATTGAATTTTCAAAGCATCTTATCCAGCAAGCGTACTAGGCCTTATCTTATAATATAGTATGAGTCAAGTGTCGATCCCACAGAGATCTATTAACTACTAGACAGTTATCAACTAATACTAATATCTAGGCAATTGATTTTTTAGAATGATTAGATTAAGATTAAACTACTATGAATGCAATGAGCTTTTGAAGAGAGTGATATGTTAGAAAAATATGGGAAGGAGAAGAATCCACTTTAAACTATTGCCAATCAACTTGAAGTTATGTTATAATGATAATTAGATTTATGGATATTCATAAGAAATTGTCAAGATTTAAAAACAAAGTTAAAAACCTTTTAAACCACAAAAATAATCCAATAGCTTCCGCTAAATAAATTATTCGTGGAATCAAAATTACAATTATAAACCTTCCGATTCTATAATTGACTAATACTTTATATTAACATCCCCTAATTCCTTGGTGAGAAATCAATATAAAACATTGCATTAGTATGAACAACTTCTAAATTAGATTAAACTCCGCCGCTTCCGCAATTGTAATTTAATCTTAATTTATAAATTCATATGAACCCTAATTTCTCTTCCAAGCTATCAGAATTCTTATACACCAAAGATATGATGAATAATCAAAACTCAATATGAATATTTCATGATTCCAACTATCTTATAACATGGTTTCAAAGATCATTTTAGCATGTTTAAAGCTTCATCAACTTCCCACAAAAAGGATTTAGCTACTCATAGATGATGATTCAAAAATCAGATAAGAAATTGCAAATGATTTCATTATGATCAGAATATTCAGATATATGAATTGCATAAAAGCAAAAAATCAGATATCACCAATTCAAAATATCAAAGCTTCACTTGCAATTTCTTGAAAAACTCCAATATCTCTTCAAAATCTCTATGAAACGTTAATTCTAATCTATGTATTATAGTGTGTTTCAGAGCTGCTTGGATGATTCTGAAAGTAAGGAGAAGACCCCCTATTTATAGGAAAAATTTCGTAACAAGTCATTAAAGAAAAATGGCAGTTTCATCCAAAGCCGGTAGTTACTGAATCAAGGCCGACCGCTTTATGGGCGGCTTTCACTCAAATAATTCAAAGCTTGTCTTTTCATCTTCAATTTTGCAATGGAAGGGTCAGCTTCATTTACGGCTTCTGTTCGGTGTTTTGAACTACCTCAAGGCTGGCGGCTTAGTAGCGGCTTTCTTTGTAACTTCTTCAAAACTTACACCTCTTTAATTCTGGAATGGCAGCTTTTGGACGGCTTTCTTTGTTTTCATGAAAAGCCGGCACTCTTGAGCTTCAAGGCCAGCGGCTTAGTTCCCGGCCTTCATTGAATTTCATCGGTTTTCACTTGAGGCCGGCAGCTTTGAGCCCGCTTTGTGTCTGAGCCATCTATAAGCCTGCAGCTTATGTGCGGCTTTGTCTCCAATTTTCCATTTTCTTCATGAATTCACTTGATCTTGCTTTCCTATTTCAAATTGATTCTGAAAACACACTTCCAAATAATTCAAGTACTTTTCAAGCAATTCTCACAACAATCATGACAAATTTATCCCAAATTGCTACTTAGAAGTTGTATAGAATATGATCTTATCAACTCCCCCACACTTGAACTTTTGCTTGTCCTCAAGCAAAATACTTAGGATTAAAAATTGATTTCATCATAGATAATACACTTTGTTTCTTTTCCTTTCTTGAAGCTCTTTTTTTTTTTTTTATCAACTTGCATTGATTTTGCCTACTGCTCAAACCAAACTGGGTTTATGTAAGAAGAGTACTTTAATCAAAATTTAGCAATTAATCCAAACAAAACAAGTTTTAATCTCTATGTTTAACACAAGAATCTTCAATTAAAAAGTAGATACTCAATCTACTAAGGAAAAACACTCATTTAGACTTCATTGGACTTTTATCATGCATATGCTCTTATAAACCAATAGTAAAAGCATGTGGTATCAACTTTTCCCTTAGATTTTCTCTTTCTTTATTATAAGTTTCCTTTCATTTGAACCCTTGCATTCTTTTTCATTTTTCTTTTCTCAAGCATTTATTTCATTTTGGTTTGGTAGGTTTTTGCCTCCATCTTTTCATTTCTTTTTCTAAGTTCAATTTTTGAACTTTTGCCTTCTTCCCTTATTGTTATAGTAAGTTCATTGAGTCGGTACATCCCGAGCTCATCACCCAAGTGACCAGGTTTCAAAATACCCCTAAGAACTCTTCCTCACTCCAACATTCAAGTTCCGATACTCATAACTCAATTTTGAGTTAGTGGAGTAGTGGCTATGCTTGATTTTCTTCTTCTTTTGAATGCAACTCAAATTTGAAACTTTTTTATGAAAGATCACTAAGAGAACAGTTTCATATACCTCTTTCACTGGGAGTTAAAAAATTATATAAATAACTTGTAGAGTACATACATGTTAAAAATTCCTAGAAGTAAACCTGCTTATTTTTCACAAAAGGACTCGATCGACTCTTAAATTTCCAATTCTATGGTTAAATACAAAGTAAACTTGTTCCTTAAGGATTTTACTGCTAAGTTTTGACTATGTAAACCACTTCCAACAGTAGGTGAGTAAGGCATTTTTAGCAAGTTGTTCTTCACTATTCTTTTAAGATGCTATCAATCAATTTCTTGTATCATCTCAAAATTTCAATAAGTTTTGAAAAATTTTGGCAGAGTTCCGCCATATTTTGCCTTAGACCATAAATTCATTAGTGGGGTACCTAATTCAAAACAGCTGTTTATTAACACTTCATATCAACAGATAAAGTAAACAGCAATTTCAATCATATTCAAAACAGCTTCTATTCATCTCCAGACATATTATTCTCTTCCCCCACACTTTAATTAAACAGTGTCCTCACTGTTTCTCAGCACATACGAAGCAAGTAAAGGAAAGAAATAATTTGAGACAGAATATACTTGGTAGTGTCTGATGTAGCCAAAAGGGTCAGCTTGGATCAATTGGTGCAAAATTAGCTGACCTGTCAATCAAAAAGCAAAACAAAACAAAAGAAGTAAAACAAAAATAAGAAGCTATCTACAAATATGTACAGACCATAGAGGAGTCTTTGTCAGTTAGAAACAAAATCAATCATGGCAGCCATCAAAATGATGCAGTACGGCTACTGTCCTCCTTAGGCGAAGATTCAAACTCCATCGCCTCTCCAGCTACAGGGCTAATACAGCACATAGCTGCTTTCAATGCATCAAACAATCTATGAATGGACTTCTTATGCTTTTTCTCCCTCTAAGTTGCTGCTTTTTCTTGCATTTCCAGCCTCTTCCTCAAATCTTCATTGTCTTTCTGCAGCCGTTGGATGTCCTGGTGAAGCTGGTTCATGTCATATACAGAAGAAGATGGAACAGAAGCAGATGTCGATGGAGGTGGAGGAGCTGCTGTAGATGGGAACTCAATAGGAATATCACCAGGAAAGATATCCTGGAAACCAACCTCCTCCTCCTACTGTGGTGGAGCTGCTCTCTGAACCTTCACTAATCCCCATCCTCTAAAAGGGGCAGATGTAATCCTCTTGCTCACCACTGTGGTATCCCCCTCAGGCTCTCTAAAGATGCCCATACCCTTCAGCAATTTGGTGACATAGCCACCACAGAATAGGAAACGGGTCTGAGGGTCATCAGCCTATCGAAACATGTAACTAGCCACTTCCGCACCCAAATCGATCCTATAAGGTCGAATAATACTAAAGAGGTAAAACATATCAAAAGAAGTCACCTTACTGTGACTTGTCTTCTCACAGCAAAGGGTGTGGGCAAGAATGTGGTGGAGTAATTTATACTCCACCAATCTGAATGATGTGGCAAGTGCCTTGGAAGCTACAAATGGTTCCTCATATGGGGGTGTGATTTTACTCCAAAATCCCTCGGGAGTCTCAGGATCTACTTCCTTAGGCCAGTCATTTGGCAGCTCCCTGTACTCCTCAACTGAGTCATATAATCCCATGACACTGCCGATAGTCTTAATGACTATCTCATGTCGTTCTCCATAAGCCTGGAAAAATAATGTAGAAGCATCCTCATCAGCTACACGCCCCATGGTAGAAAGGACCTCAATGGTCAGGTCCCTATAAGCTTGCTCCTGAATGCTGAATAGTCTGAACCAAGCTGGATCCTGAATCAACCAAGCTAATCTCTCTCTAATCCCACCATAACTATCAAGGAAATCCCAGTCCAAATACTGGGAGTTCCTAAAAGGAAGCTGCTGAAGTCTTCGCTTCTTTTCTTTAGCAACTTGTGAATTTGACAGCTTATTCCTTTCTAGTGGTGCTGCAGCAGATGATGAAGGAACACTTGGATCACTCCTTTGCTTCTTTCTTGAAGAATGGGTATGTGTCATCCTAAAAAACAAAAGGTGATTTGTAATACATTAGGAATGCACTGTTATAGAAGCTTAATTCAAGTCATGACAGCTTCTAAGTAGCCAAAAAGTTCACCAGAATACTTCAAGATCAGTTTATTGAAAATCAGTTTCAGGGGCTTGTTGAATTGCACAATTAAGTCAAAGCTGGCAGCCTAGATTGTCCAGCTTTGAAATGAACGTTAAGGAATTCAAACATGAGTTTTTTAAAAAAAAAATTCATAAAAACACTCTTTAAAGTAGCTAAACTCAGAATTTTGGAAAAATTTTACACATTTGAATTCCTAAGGGCAATTTGATGTTAATTCAGCAAATTGGATGTCATTAGCAGTGGAAAAAGTCATTCACAGTATCCAATTACACAATAAAAACAAAAGCCCTAATTTTCTCTCAATCGGATTCAAAATATGAAACGAAGATCCCTAGAATTTGCAATTCGAATGAAACTAAGCATTTAGAAAATTGATGCAAACCAACAGTTCATGGAACATTCAAGCATGATAATGAACAGTAAATCACACTCAGATCATTGCAATACAATTCAAACCATCCGAAATCAGATTTTCGGATATAAACCCCAACTCCACCTTTGCAATTCAATCAACCCATGGATTTCAGCATGTAATTCGAGGTGAAAACGAAGTTAAATCAATGAAAAAGAAAGAAGATCATACCTTAAGTTGAAGTGTGATGATCCCACAGCCAATTGGGAGTGATCCGAAGAGAGGATTTTGAAGAAGAGAGGAAGTTGGGTGAGTAAGAATGGAGAGAGAGAAAAGGAAAATGTACCTGTTACAGAGGTCCAAAGCCGGCAAATTTTATCGAGTAAGCCGGCTGTTTTTATCCGGCTTTCCATCAGAATTCTACAAACCAGTAAGCCGGTATAAAGCCGGCGGCTTTATTTTTCCAGAGTCCGGCTTTGTTTTTTTTTTTTTAACTAGGCGCTTTAGGCCAGCTTTATTTCCACGTTTCATTCCTCTAAAGCCGATATAAAGCCGGAGGCTTTGTTTCACCAGAATCTAGCTTTTGAATTTTAAATTTTTTTTTTTAAATATCAAAGTATGATTTTCTGACCTGTAAAAAATCAATGCTCCTCTTTATTTGATTTGCACAAGATTAGCAAAAACAAAAACTAAAAACTATGTTAGACATGGGTTGCCTCCCAAGTAGCGCTCAGTTTAAAGTTGCTTAGCCCGACTTTCCTGATCTAATTAGGGTTCTTTGAGATTCATGACAGTAGTACTGTCAAGATCTTCCCCCTCAAAATAGTGTTTGAGCAGTTGCCCATTCACTTTAAAAGTCCGATCATCCTCAGTTTTTAATTCCACCGTTCCATATGGAAAAACTTTGCAATCTCAAACGGTCCCGACCATCTTGACCGTAATTTTCCAGGAAACAACTTCAAACGAGAATTGTAAAGTAAAACTTTTTGTCCAGGCAAAAATTCTCGTTTGATGATGTTTCTATCATGCCATTTCTTTGCTCGTTCCTTATAGATACGAGCACTTTCAAATGCCTCATTCCTCCATTCTTCCAGCTGATTCAATTGAGCAATCTGTTTTTACCTGCAGCTTTTTCATCAAAGTTAAGAAATTTTATGGCCCAATATGCCTTGTGCTCAAGTTCTACAGGAAGATGACATGATTTACCAAAAACAAGCATATATGGGGACATTCCAATAGGGGTTTTAAAAGCAGTCCTGTAAGCCCATAATGCATCATCTAATTTTGAAGACCAATCTTTTCTTGATGCATTAACAGTTTTTTCCAAAATCCTTTTTATCTCCCTATTGGAAACTTCAACTTGCCCACTAGTTTGTGGATGATAGGGGGTAGCCACTTTATGTGTAACACCATATTTTGCTAAAAGTTTTTCAAATTGCTTGTTACAAAAATGAGACCCCCCATCACTAATTATAGCTCTGGGCACCCAAATCTGGTAAAAATATTCTTTTTCAAAAATTTTAAAACTCGGGCATCGTTTGTTTGTAAAGCAACAGCTTCAACCCATTTTGAAACGTAATCAACTGCCACAAGTATATATTTATTTGAAAAAGATGAGGGAAAAGGACCCATAAAGTCAATCCCCCAAACATCAAAAAGCTCAATTACCAGAATATTGTTTTGTGGTAATTCATGCCGTTTAGAAATGTTACCTGTCTTTTGACATTGAGCACATGACATAATGAAGTTCCTGCAGTCACGAAACAAGTTAGGCCAATAAAATCCAGATGATAACACTTTAGCTGCAGTCCTTTGAACACCAAAGTGTCCCCCTGCTTCTCTTGAATGACAGTGTTCTAAATGCTCAGCTGATCAGATTCAGGTACACATCTTCTAATTATTTGGTCAGCACATTTTTGAACAGATATGGTTCATCCCAAAAATATTGTTTTACATCATGCAAAAACTTTTTCTTTTGAGGATAAGACAAACCATATGGGATAATCTTACTCACCAAATAATTCACATATCAGCATACCATGGCAAATCTAGGATTTCTACTGCATGCAATTGTTCATCAGGGAACTTTTCATTAATGGGAATGTCTAAACTATCAGATTCAAGTCTAGACAAATGATCAGCAATTACATTCTCAGTTCCCTTTTTATCTTTAATTTCAAGATCAAATTCTTGCAGTAGTAATACCCATCTAATCAACCTAGGTTTTGCATCAGCTTTAGCAAACAAGTACTTGAGAGCTGCATGGTCAGTATACTACCACTTTAGAACCTATCAGATAAGGCCTAAATTTATCACATGCAAAGATAACAGCTAAAAGCTCTTTCTCAGTAGTGGCATAATTTCTTTGGGCCTCATTTAGTGTTCTACTTGCATAGTATATAACATGAAATATCTTACCTCGTCTCTGACCAAGTACCGCTCCAACCGCAAAGTCGCTGGCATCACACATGAGTTCAAAAGGAAGCTCCCAGTCTGGCGCAATGATTACTGGTGTAGAATGAGCTTTTCCTTTAATGAATTGAATGCCTGCAAACATTTGTCATCAAAATTGAACACCGCATCTTTTTCCAGAAGGTTGCAAAGAGGTTTGGAAATCTTGGAGAAGTCCTTGATAAATCGTCTATAGAAGCCAGCATGTCCAAGAAAACTTCTGACTCCTTTAACAGTCGTGGGTGGTGGTAACTTCTCAATGATCTCCACTTTGGCTTTATCCACTTCAATTCCTCTCGCAGAGATTTTGTGACCAACACTATCCCTTCTTTACCATGAAGTGGCATTTTTCCCAATTCAAGATCAGATTGGTATCTTTGCATCTTTGTAAAACCGAGGCTAAATTCTCAGACAAAGATCAAATGACTTTCCAAAGACTGAAAAATCATCCATAAAGATTTCAATGAAATTCTCAAGCATATCAGAGAATATAGCCATCATACACCTCTGAAACGTAGCAGGTGCATTGCAAAGTCCAAAGGGCATCCTCCTAAAGGCAAAAGTGCCATAGGGACAAGTGAATGTTGTTTTCTCTTGATCATCGGGTGCAATGGAAATTTGATTGTATCCAGAATATCCATCAAGAAAACAATAATAGTCATGCCCTGCAAGTTTCTCCAACATTTGATCAATGAAGGGAAGGGAAAGTGATCCTTTCTTTCGGGTGGCATCATTCAATTTCCTGTAATCAATACAAACTCTCCACCCAGTCAGTACGAGTAGGAATCAATTCATTTTGCTCATTTTTACTACAGTCATACCACCTTTCTTTGGTACTACTGAACTGGACTAACCCATTTACTATCAGAGATAGGATAGATAATACCTGCGTCAAGTAGCTTCAGAACTTCTTTCTTGACAACTCTTTAAGTGTTGGGTTAAGTCTCCTTTGTGGTTGAACTGTAGGTTTACACTCAGCTTCCATAAGAATTTTGTGAGTGCAAATCATAGGGCTAATACCCTTAATGTCTGCAATGGTCCATCCGATTGCTTCTTTGTGCTTTTTCAACACTTCAATCAACTGTTGTTCTTGTTCATTTGTCAATGCAGATGAAATGATGATTGGCAAAGTATCGCCAATTCCGAGAAAAGCATACTTCAGATGGTCAGGAAGGGTTTAAGTTCCAAGGTCGGTGGTTGCATCAAAGATGGAACTTGCTTCTGCTCATTTGTACCCAATGATTCATAATATCTGGTTTTGATCATTGGTACATCTTCCAGTATTTCTTTCCTCTTCATCACTCCAATTGTCCAAGTCTCTCAAGACGGATTCCATAGTCTCCACACCAGTTTGTTCCTCAAGCGACTCAGAAACCAGCTCATCAATGGTATTGATGGTGTAACAGGCATCAGTATCATCAAATTTCTTCATTGCCTCATAGACATTGAAAGTAACCTGTTCATCCATCACCCGTAATGTAAGCTGCCCTTGTTCCACATCAATTAGTGCTTTACCTGTTGCAAGGAACGGTCTGCCCAAGATCATGGGAACTTCCCTATCTTCATCCATGTCTAAGACTACAAAATCCACAGGGAAAAAGAATTTGTCAACTTTAACTAGGACATTTTCCACAATACCCCTAGGGTATTTTACACTTCTATCAGCAAGTTGCAAGGTTACATGTGTATCCTTACAATCTCCAAGTCCTAGTTTTTGAAATACCGATAAAGGCATTAAGTTGATACTTGCACCAGAATCAATTAAAACTTTATCAAAATGACAATCACCAATGGTGCAAGGAACAGTAAAACTTCCCTGATCTCGAAGTTTAGTGGGCAGACTGGGTGTATGTTTCTGTAGGATCATGGAACATTCTCCAGTGAGTACCACATTTCCATCAATCTTCCTCTTGTTGGACAGCAATTCTTTGATGAATTTGCATAGGAAGGCATTCCTTGAATCACTTCTAAGAATGGAATGTTGATGTGCAGCTTCTTGAAAACATCCAGGAATTTTGAAAATTGCTCATCAAGTCTTTGTTGCTTTAATCTTCCTGGAAAAGGGACGGGAGGAACATATGATTTCACCTGGTGGTTTTTGAATAGTCCTCACCTTTCGTTTCCTTTGTTGTTTTGTGGGGAATTTCCTCTTGATTTGATAGTTTCCTCAACTGGAGCAATCTCCTTACCACTTCTCAGGTGATTGCATTTACAGACTTGGGATTCTCCTCCGTGTTGCTTGGTAAAGACCCAGATGGTACTACACTTGCTGTGCAAGTTGATGGAGTTTCCCTTGCAAATCTTGAATGATTGCATTCTGATTATTGAGTGAGTTTGTTGTAGTGACAATGAAATCCCTCAGTAATGCATCAGTGGATGATTGAATTTGCTGTTGAGGTGGGGCATTTCTTACATATCCTTGTCCTTGGAAACCAGGTGGTGGCTTTAGAACATTGGCATCATTCCGATATGACAGATTGGGATGATTCGCATATTCGGATGATATGTGTTTCCAAAATTACCCTTTTGGAAATTTCCCACATAGTTGAGCTGCTCATCATTTGATGATGATCCATGCGGACACTCGAAAGAAGAGTGTGGACCTGAGCAAATCTCACAACAAAACACTTGTTTTTTATTGGAAGAATTTGTAGTTGTGAGTTTACTTACTTGAGTGATGAGGGTTGCCATTTGAGCCTTGAGTTGTGATATATCTTCTTTGTCTTCCAAGATGCTACTTTAGATCTTGTTCTTTCACAACTCCAATTATGAGCGCGGAAGCTAATTCTTCAATAATCTCACTAGCTTCCTCATATGTTTTTCCCATCAGTGATCCTCCGATGTAGCATCTACTAAGGACCTCAAAGCTTCATCAAGACTGAGGTAGAAATTTTCGATTAGTAGATTATCGGGTAAACCGTGGTGTGGACATTTTCTGACCGCCTCTTTGAATCTTTCCCAAGCATCATATAATGATTCACCAGGGAATTTGGTGAAGTTGGAGATCTCATTTCTTAATCTGGCGGTCCTTGCTGGAGGGAAGAATCTCTTCAGAAACTTCTTTGTCAGATCATCCCATGTAGTGATCGATCTGGAGGTTGGGAATTGTACCATGCCAAGGCTTTATCCCTAAGAGAAAAAGGGAAAAGCTGTAGTCGGATGACTTCGTTTCTTACACCATTAAGTTTGACAGTGTTGGTGTACTGGAGAAATTTGGCAAGGTGTTCATCTGGCGTCTCATTCGGATATCCTCCAAATTGATGTGACTCAACCATTTGAATCAGGGACGGTTTAAGCTCAAAGTTGTTAGCCTCCACAGTGGGCATTTTATGGGGATCTTGAATAGTAGGTACTGTATAGTCTCGAATTGCCCTTGGAGCGGGAGCAGCTGCTTGCAACTGGTTGTTGTTGTCATTGTTTCCTTGTCCTTGATTTTGTGCCATTGCTCCTCTTCTTTGGTTCTTCTTCTCTGTTGATGCAAGGTTCTTTCAATCTCAGGGTCTAAAGGTAGAAGTTCAGAACTTCTACTTCTTCGCATAAAACCTGCAAAGAGAAAAGGAAAAATTTAAAACTAAACTTAAACCTAAACTACTAGCAAAGCTGAAGGTAGTCTAATATTAATAAGATCCCCGGCAACGGCGCCAGAAAACTTGATGTGCTAAATTAGTATTGAATTTTAAAGCATCTTATCCAGCAAGCGTACTGGGCCTTATCTTGTAATATAGCATGAGTCAAGTGTCGATCCCAGAGATCTATTAACTACTAGACAGTTATCAACTAATACTAATATCTAGGCAATTGATCTTTTAGAAATGATTAGATTAAACTAAATTATCTAATTAAGTATCTATATGAATGCAATGAGCTTTTGAAGAGAGTGATATGTTAGAAAAATGTGGGAAGGAGCAGAATCCACTTTAAACTATTGCCAATCAACTTGAAGTCATGTTATAATGATAATTAGATTCATGGATATTCATAAGAAATTGTCAAGATTTAAAAACAGAGTTAAAAACCTTTTAAACCACAAAAATTCAATAGCTTCCGCTAAATAAATTATTGTGGAATCAAAATTACAATTATAAACCTTCCGATTCTATAATTGACTAATACTTTATATTAACATCCCTAATTCCTTAGTGAGAAATCAATATAAAACATTGCATTTCATGGACAATTTCTAAATTAGATTAAACTCCGCCGCTTCCGCAATTGTAATTTAATCTCAATTTATGAATTCATATGAACCCTAATTTCCCTTCCGAGTTATCAGAATTCTTATACACCAAAGATATGATGAATAATCAGAACTCAATATGAATATTCATGATTCTAACTATCTTATAACATGGTTTCAAAGATCATTTTAGCATGTTTAAAGCTTCATCAACTTCCCACAAAAAGGATTTAGCTACTCATGGATGATGATTCAAAAATCAGATAAGAAATTGCAAATGATTTCATTATGATCAATATTCAGATATATGAATTGCATAAAAGGAAAAAGATCAGATATCACCAATTCAAAATATCAAAGCTTCACTTGCAATTTCTTGAAAACTTCAATATCTCTTCAAAAATCTCTATGAAATGCTAATTCTAATCTATGTTTATGTAGTGTTTCAGAGCTGCTTGGATGATTCTGAAAGTGAGGAGAAGACCCCCTATTTATAGGAAAAATTTCGTAACAACTCATTAAAGAAAATGGCAGTTTCATCCAAAGCCGGCAGTTACTGAATCAAGGCCAGCAGCTTTATGGCGGCCTTCTTTCAGTTACTTCAATAAAACAGGCAGTTTTCAGACAGCTTTCTCTTCGGTTACAAACCAAAGCTGACATAAAGCCGACGGCTTTATGGAAGGCTTTCACTCAAATAATTCAAAGCTTGTCTTTTCATCTTCAATTTTGCAATACAAGGGTTAGCTTCATTTACGGCTTATGTTCGGCGTTCTGAACTGCCTCAAGGCTGGCGGCTTAATAGCGGCTTTCTTTGTGACTTCTTCAAAACTTGCACCTCTTCAATTCTGGAATGGCAGCTTTTGGACGGCTTTCTTTGTTTTCATGAAAAGCCGGCACTCTTGAGCTTCAAGGCCGGTGGCTTAGTTCCCGACCTTCATTGAATTTCATCGGTTTTCACTTGAGGCTGGCAGCTTTGAGCCCGCTTTGTGTCTGAGCCGTCTATAAGCCGGCGGCTTATGTGCGACTTTGTCTCCAATTTTCCATTTTCTTCATGAATTCACTTGATCTTGCTTTCCTATTTCAAATTGATTCTGAAAACACACTTCCAAATAATTCAAGTATTTTTCAAGCAATTCTCATAACAATCATGACAAATTTATCCCAAATTGCTACTTAGAAGTTGTATAGAATATGATCTTATCAACTTCACCGTGGATTCTCCTCTGAATATTACTTCACATCCGTCTTGGTCCTTAAACTTTACTTCCTTTTGTTTACAATCCACCAAGGCTTTGACAGATGTCAACCAACTCATACCTAAGATTACTTCGTATTTGTTTATCTCCAAGATTATTAGGTCACACTTAGAGTGACTTCCTTGTATCTCCATTGGACGTCCTTTAAGCATTTCCTTTGTTGTTACTATGCTTCCGGTGGGGGTTTTTACTCGAAAACCAGTAGCAATAGTATCTATGGGTAACCCAATTCGCTTAGCCAGGCTAACGGTGATAAAGGAATGGGTAGCTCCCGTATCGAACAAAGCATAAGCAATTTGACTAGCTACGAGTATGTGTCCTTCACACGAATTTTATACTAATTACGAGACTGGTATACTTAAGCTAATCGCGGGTATAAAACTTTATTCTTGTACCATAGAAATTGAACGCAGGAAACTTAATGAATTATATCAAAGAAAAGGGTTTCGATTCTGACCTGTCACCAATCCAAAATCGGAGCCATAATCTCCATCTACAGCTGCTAGCTCCGCTCCTTCATCATCAGACTCCTCGCATACCCACTGTCCTTCCAGGTTGTATATCCTCATTCCGTGGATAGCTGCTTCAGATCGGCTTGGGTTGCTTCCTCCGCTTCCATTCTTCGCCGATGCCACTCCTCCCACTAACCCAAATGGTCTAGCTGGGGCATTTTTTCTTTGTCAGCATTCATTGGCGAAGTGCCCAGTTTGCTTGCAAATGAAACAAACAGTAGAAGCCTTCTTTGGGCAATCACTTATCTTGTGTCTGGGGGTCTCCACAAAAGTAGCACTTGTGTTGCAGCAGCAGGCACCTCTTCGGATAGTGCTCTTCCTTGCATTTCTAGCAGGTCACCTTAACCTTGGATGTTTCCTTATTACTAACAGCACTTCCTCGAAAGCTGTTGAAGGGCTTGAACCTTTTACTCTGGAAACTAGGGTTATAGCTATCCTGAGCTCTCTTTCCGAACACGAAGGTCTTCTTCTCAGGGGCTTTGCTTTTCCTTTTCTTTGCTCCCTCAATGATAGAGCCCATTCTACCAACTCTCGGAGGGTCCTCACTATGCTTGAAGGACTCAGGCGCGTATTGAAGCAGCCAGCTAAACTCCGTCTCGTACTTCTCTATTGTCCTTCCCTTCTGGGATATATGGAGAAAGTCTCCACTATACTGTACCCTTAAGCTCCCAGGGAAATAGTTGTCCAAAAACTCTCTACGAAAAGCTGCCTAGGTCACGGGTGGCAACAATTCCCTGCTTTTCGACTCCCACCATATTCTGGCATTGAATCGTAACATGTAAGTGCTATAATCCAAGCGTAGATGATGGGGAACTTCGTAAGCGGCGAACGACCTTTCAATCTGGGCTAGCTAGTCTTCAGCTTCGTCTGGCTTTCCAAAATTTCCGTCAAAATATCTGTTGCTTTTTATGAAGTCTGGCAAGGAACTTCTGTAAGGTCGGGGCAGTGGTCGTGTTGGTAAAGGGACAATATGTGACTCAGCTTCTGGGGCTGCAGGTTGCTTCAACGGTTGCTTCAGGTGTTGCAGCATGTGGTAGCATATTTTGTGCATTTTGCATGAAATTATTGACTAACCCTGCTAGTTGGTTGATAGCAGCCCACACATCTCCTTGTTGATTCGGTGGGGGATTTGGTGCTTGTTGTCCTCCCGGAGGATTCTCCGGTTCTATTGGTATATTATTAGAAGCGCGACGTTCGCGTCTTCTACCTCTCCTACCACGTCTGTTAAATTTTATACTTCTTAAATTTTCGCAATCAAGGAAAAGATCGGAGATATCAGAAATTTCATAGAAAATAATTAGGCAATCAAATCCAGAAATCATCAAATCAACATGAAATTCTTGCATTCAATGGAAATTAATAATCCTTACATAACTTTGAGAAGGTAGAAACCATTCTCATCAAAAGATAATTGTTCATAAAAAGCAAAACATTAATGCATTAAAACAAGATGAGCCTAGGAAAAGGCTATGTTGGACTCATCGAGTTATGCTCCCTTTCTTCCTTCATTCTTTCCTTCTTCAAACTTCTTCTTTTTACGGGGATGGTGCTGGGTTCGTACTCCTGTTGGTGGAACCTTTGTGTCGTTTGACGAATTGTCGTAGGTATTGACTCATAGTCATTCTCTTTCCTCGGTATCGGGAAGTGACCTCTGCCTGAGATGGCCAAACTTCATCGTGTACGAAAATCCTTTCTCCATGGGTCGTGCCATTTGTTTCTTCCGGTTCTTTTAGGTCTCCTTCCTCTGGTGCCACTGCTATTGTGGGGGTTTGGGATATGCTCCTCAGAAATCTATTTGTATCAAAAGCGTTGTCTCTTCTCCCCTCCTCTTCACAATCGGAGATCATTACTGGGTTGTTCCTTGCAACGGTCTCCATAGGTACATCTTGGCTCAATCTTCGGGGAGGTACTTGACTGGGGATCAAAGGGCTGTCTTCCGAGAGGGATGCAGACTGGGTCTCTTCAAGCTCCGAGTCTTCATTCTGATCTCCTTCCGGGCTACCATTAGTCTCTCCATTCCTTTCGTTTGCTTGGGCTTCCTCCATGATGAAGTCCTCATCTGGGATAACGTCTAGCTGTATTCCAACGGAGTTGGGCTGGGTATGGTACTCTGATGGCGTAAGGACAATCTGTCGGTAAGCAGCATACCAATAAAATCACTCTTCAGCATCTACCTTCAGCCAGTCTGTATGATCTGCTAACTCATCATGTGTATAGATATATAGAGGTCTTAGCTTATTCCAAGTCGGGAAGTCTAGTTCCTGTCGCCCATCTTCCGCTTTTAAGATAAAGGTCAATTGCTGCAGCATTGTCTCTCGGTACATAAAAACCATCATTCTTTCGACCACATAAATAACCTCTACATCACTCCATCTCCGATTGCTTACAGCGTCGAATCTCAGCTCATTGGGCAAGTTCCTCCACAGGGAATGTCTCAATCCTTTCTTCCATAACTTAAACATTTCGCAGGCAGTCCTGGGCCTTCCGACTAGTGCACACTCCTCACACAGGACCTTTAGTCTAAGACGGTAGTTCACGAACGTCTCGTCATGGTCTTTAAGGAATTGTCGGGATTTTTCTTTAACCTCGGGGAAAGTCAACTATCAAGTAAAACAAAAAGGGGATCAGATCTTAAGCTAAAGTTCTATCTTATTACTTTCTATCTTAAGGTCTATCTCTACTATCTTATATCTAAAACTTGCACTCTGATACCAACTTAAATTGTCACGCTCCAGAGGGTACCTTAAACGTGACAGTCTGCCGCATATAATATTAAAGCTAATGAATGACAACCTTAGTCACGCAGGAGCTTCGATATCACATGCAAGGCGTGCTTCCAAGATAGTAGGAGACTCATAAGGGTATTATGTTTAAATAGATGGCAAAAGCAAGCATGAATCTTAAATAGATAAACATAAGATCTTCATTTAGTAACAAGTTCATACATCATCTTAGGGGCAACATAAGATCTTCATTTAGTAACAAGTTCATACATCATCTTAGGGGCATTCCCCGCCTTAAAGTCTTTGTTCAACTATACTAATAACAAAATAAACATAACTACACATAAGCCTACTATAGAGATTTTTCCTAGAAGTCTATGTTCAAAACTAAAAATACATAAACTTCTTCCAAAAACTCCTAGTAGCTTAAGCTCGTACCTGGCACACGGGGCTCCTCAGGGCCAACCATAGATAATCATACTGTAATAGAAAACTATAAGGGTATAAGCATATCTAGCTTAGTGAGATAATTCCTAACTATATAACATTTCCATATGACAACCAAGTTATTTAACTCAAGCATATGTAATGCACCAATCACATGAACAACCAATTACACAAGATTAATTGGAAATCAAGTGCAGCATGGATTTAACACCCTCCATGACAAGGGTTGGGTGGTTACAGGCCCATACGACCATCAATATTTGCAGATTTGTCGGCTCTTGCTTGCCCTGTAGACTTCCTGGCTCCTACTGGCCCATGTAGACTTACCGGCTTTTACTAGCCATCACTACCACTTCCTCATTTCCCCACATGAAGAATAGTAGTGAAATAAATGTGACTCACAAGTGTGATATGCATGAATAAATCTCAATTAAACATTTAACCATATAAGTTGAATTCATGTTAAAGGTGATCAACCATAATTTCATCATATCAATACAAGAGTCACACTTTTATTTAACATATCATCTTTCGATATACTTAATTTTCATTCAACAATTATTTCATAACAATTGTTCATTTATCTTTTCCTAAATTTCTAGTGTCACTAATTACTAGCACAAACAAGGAAACATAACTTAGTAAAAGAATTAACTCACTCCATAATCGATAGGTCTAATCGAAATAGTCCTCTAGATAGACGATCTCGGGTCCCTCGTTACCTAAACAAGATGAAATACCCAAAATGAGTCTTTCATAAAACTTCTATTCTTGAAGATCTTAAACTTTTCTTAAAATCGCGGTAAAATCGTATAAGGCGAAATTCCAACTTAAAATGGCCATAACTTGCTCATTTTAACCCGGAATTTCGCGTATAATATACCGTTTTCTACCTACTCAAAAAGATCTATGCATTTCTAAACTTATTTTCATCAAGCTATGTCGTTTGGGTTCCGAAAAAGCAGCGACTAGATTTGCCACGAATTTGAAAAAAATTGTTTTCCTTCTTGTAAATAAAGCTCATTTGAAGAGATGAATATTTTAAGTATTTTGTAAACTTTTTGAAAGGTTTATACATATATGTAATGACTCATAACCAATGTATGAAGTAAATGAAGTTGTCTCAACTTATGAAAAGTAAGGTTTTAAAAGACTTTGAACTTGAGATTTTATTAGAATATTCATTTTACTTTTGAAAGGGTTCTTAGGTTATTTGAGATGAATATTTCTTTTTCTAAAATTAATTTCTTGCAACTACTTTAATTTCCTAAGGAGTGGTTTTATTTTCTAAACTTAGATTCCAACAATTTAAAAGTAGTAAAATGATTTTTTTTTTTTTGTTTCTTGTAATGATTTTTAAAAGAGTTCTAATACTTTGATGAAATAAGTTTTTATAAAACCTTTTCTTATTTAAGAAAAGTCATTTCCAAATATGTTCATGAGTTTTTAAGAAATCTATTTCCTACTTTTATTTAACAAGAACCTTTAATTTATGAAAAACACTTCCTTATTTATTTTTATTGAGATAAAAACATTATGTTCATGCATGAGTATGAATCATAAACTATAGAAACATAAAGGAACATAATGACTTGAAAGATTAAGCAAATAAGAAAGTAAATCAAGTGTTGGGACCTCAGCTTCATCAAGATACCCCGGGACTAAGAAAAAACTAGTCCTGAAAAGAATAGAAAAGGAATTGTTTTGACTTGATGAGGACAAGTCTAAGACTAGAAAGACTAGTCTTAAGAACAACTTGAAATTAAATAAATTGCAATGAAGTAAATAAAGTGCAAGAAAAGTAAATAAATTGCAAGACAATAAGCTTATATGCTCTTAAATAATATATATAGCTATATAGGTATATTAGATAGTAATAAACATAAAGGAACATAAAGGAATTTGTGATTATGAACAAAAACAAAGTATGAACCTATTGTTGCTTTCTTAACCTTCATGGTTTTAGAAAACACACACTAAGCTCATACTAAGTAGATTAACATAAAGAAAGCTTGAAGAAATTTTACCTAAAAGAAGCTAATCTAGGAAGAATTTCTTAAGAGAATTCTTGAGAGATTTTGGTATAGTAACTTTAGTGTAGAAGTGGTGTGAAAGAAGTAAAGGTATGAGGGGGTTATTTATAGGAAAATGTGGGAGATAATTAGTGTTAATTAAATAAGTGGAAAAAAAATAAATTGAGTGAAATTGAGAGGGGGCCAGCCTAATCTTCATGCACGGGGAAGAGAAAAATTTTAATTTTGTTATTTTATTAATTAAAAGTAAGAAATGAAAGATGTAAAGTTGTATTGGAAATGAAAATATGTAAGAAATAGGTGTATGGTTTGTAAGATTAGGTTGTAAGAAAAAGTAGAGATAGATGAATAGTGTAGAATAGTAGAAAATAGTATAATGTAAAAGTAGACATGACAATTTAATGCCGGTAGTAAGACAATACACATATAAAAGCTATATCTAGCTACCGAAAAATTACAAAATTGATATTTTTGGAAATCTTATATTTTTATGAGTCTAACGGTATATTCGAAATATTTTTCCTATTCCGAGCTTTCGGACATGTTTTTGAAGAACTATGTCCGATCGGGTTCAAAGGACACTCGAATTCCTCCAATTTGATATTTTTATATAACCTATAGCTATTGCGAACTATTATAGCTAACTTTTCCAACTTCGTTTTCTAGGGCTTGAGAAAACGGCAATGCCAGACTTAAGCGGTTACAGCAAACTAGGGTTTTGTTGACTCTGGAAATTCCGTTGACTTCCAATTAGGGTTTAAGCTTTAATTCGGATCCAAAAATTCGGGGATTTACAGCCATACTTCCATCTTACTCATGCTGACAAGCCACTAGTAGGCAAAGGTGATGATGGAGCTATAAATTTTGGCTTGTTTCAGAAGGCTCACATATTTTGGATAATCAATGATGTGGTCTACCCAATCATTCTATCTAGATGGTGGCTCCATGAGAAATGCAAAATGTGTGCTAGAAAGAGTAGGTCCCTTCGTTCGCTCCTGAAATGCAGCACTGAGTTCCCCCCTAATGGTGCTACTGGAATCGATTGTGCGGTTAGGCTCGATTAATTTAAAAGCCACCATCTATAAGGGGAGTTGCACATAAGTCGGGGCAAGAGGCTTCGTCCCATAATGTATCTTCAGAGGTGGTGTCATCCGCACACTAGTGTTGCGGAAACTGAATTTATGGTGTACTACCATCTAGGTGCACTAGCAAGTCCCTTTGCTTGATGATTTCAACACTTTAAGTTTGCTTGCATTTGATCTCCTTCTACTTAAAATCTTTAGCTTTTTTAACTTGAGCATGCTTCATGGTTTATGTGCTTAGGGTTTAATTGAGATGTGTGCCCTTTTGCCTGGCAATTTGGACTCCAATGGCTCTAATGATTCCCATTTCCTTTGATTTGACAACTTCAACTTATGAAATTTGACTATTCTTCGTTTCTTTTGCCATCAGTAGAGATTGTCACTATCACGCCCCAAAGGGTACCCTAAACATAACAGTCCGCCGCATACTAAATGAGACTTAAGAATCACTACCACAGTCATTCAAAAGTCTTGTATTAAAATGCAAGGCATTCCCTTACAACAATAGAATGCATATGCAGTTGGAGCTAGATAGTTCAACTTGATAGAATAAGCATAAAAACATAAACCACAGATATCTCGGGATCAGTTGCAAAATACTAAGGGGCATTCCCCTGCTAAACAAAAGTCTAGATATTATCTTTTAAGTAAAACCCTGATCGTTTAAGGTTTACTATGAAAGACTATACAGAACTAATCATAAACTTCTAAGGGAACAACATCTAGCTTCGCATTACTTGATTTGGCTAGGTCCAGGGACACAGCCATATGTGCGGGAACTGCATCAAAAAGAAACTATGGAGGTATAAGCTACGTTAGCTTAGTGAGTTTCATTTCCAAAATTAAATACTTCATTAAACAATAGGGGAAGCAAGTCATATTAGACAATCATATGAAATGCACAAGTACGTGAGCAGACAATACATAAGACTTTTCGGGAGTCCTATGTTGAATGGATTTACGCCCTCCATTAGGGTTAGGAGTGTCAGGCTCATTGACCATAGATTTCAATTTTTCTCATTTATATAGTGGTTGATTCAAGTGCCCACTACTCACTAATTTTATAGTTGATTCAAGTGCCTACACCACTTCCATTTTAATTCAGGCCATTATGCAATATTCGAGTTTTCCAGCCCACTCGTTGCCTAGCTATTATGCCTTCTTTCCATAAAGATATAATAACAAATGTAATGTGACTCAACGTACGGTATGCACGGTCAATTTAATCATAAGATCATGGCATATTAATTAAGCGAATTAAAGGTGATCATAGATATTACAGACACTTCAATGCTATACTAAATCATACAAATATTTATAACAATTCCCATTTAAATATTCTTATCATCGATTCAATCAAATAGAATTCACATGCACATTCCAATTTTATCTTACCCTGCATCTAATGCCACTATCAGTACAAGCACAATCATAAGCATATAATTTAAAGATAGTGAACTCACTCGGCCATCGACACCGGTCTCTAATTGTAGCGATATTTTCCCTCGATTCAAAGTCACCTAAATGAAAGAAATACCCCATTGAGTATTTCATACCATAACTAATTCCAATTTATTAATTAAAGCTTTTGAGTTCATAATTTTCCACGGTAGATGGAAATTCCAACTTAAAATAATTATAACTTGGTCCTTCTAACTCAGAATTTAGCAAATAAGCTATCGATTTCTATCTACTTCAAAAGAGCTATCTATTTATGATTTTATTCTTTAGTTTCAAAAACATTTACGTCTCGGGATGCTCGGATCAGATCTAATCAGTAGCTAAAACTTGCATTTCCGAAATTGTTTTGTGAAATTTGCATTATTTCTATCAAGTATATTATATGTGCATGCAATATCTACAAGTTATTATTATGAATAACATAATATGAGCTATCTACATGTAAATCCTTAATGATTTTCTATTAAAAATAATTTTTGGAAAACTTTTACTTCGCAACAATTTCAGGAACATTTGGTCTGGAAAACTAGCTTTATCTCTTTGAAAATCGTTCGTATTTTTATTAGGATATAGCTTTGATGACCTATATACCTAATACCTTCATTGTCTTAACAAAATTCTTCATTTAAAGGTTGGAAAATAGATGTTTAGGGTTTTGCCTAGTGACGAATTTTACACAATTTTAGGAAATGAAAATATTGTTTGAGCCAAGTTTGGAAACCTTTCCTTTGTTCTAGGTTTATACTTTGATAAAACATATTTATTCTTAAAAAAATCAAGTCTTTATTACATCTAGTTCCTAAGGCTTCTATTTTTCTATCAAAATCCTTATTTTGGCATTTGGAAATAGGTGTTTAAATGGGGATCATTTTTAGATCCGAATTTTGGAAAAAAAATTTTGAGATTATTTCTTGTGAGAAACTCATTTAATCTTTCTAAAATTAAGTCATAATCAAACCTACTCCCTAAGGGTTCCATTTCTTTAATAAAATTCTTGTTTTGGGGTTGGAAAATAAGTGTTTTCTTGGCATTTTACCTTAGTTACGAATTTCAAAATTTTTGTTGGTGTGTTATTTTGAAAATTTCTCTTAGTAAAACCAAGCTCATCTTATAAAAATCACTCCTTTATGATACCTATCACCTAAGGCCTTCGTTTTGGAGTTAGCAAATAGGTTTTCTAAATGGTTCTTTCTCAAGATCCGAATTTTCAAGAATCACTTTTTGATAGACACAAAATAGATCTTGAGTTTTGAAAACACCCTCATTAAGACTATCATATTGCAAATCCTTTATGCATGTAATACAAATAACTATGGCATTTAAAATACTCTAAATAAGTAGATCTACTATACTATGTATGTCATGGATGCAAATACCACCTAAACAATATGTAGATGAGAGTAAAAATATAAATATATGCACAAAATTTCTATAAGAGCAATATATAACAATAATATAGCAAAATAATAGCAAGATAACTTAGATTTCAAGATCCACAACATTGTGGTGGTAAGGATCTCATACTTAAGTATTTCCACATCCCTAGCTTAAAGTTCATGGGGATTTTAGTAGAACCACATATGTATGATCTTGCCATTATATGTTTTAGTGTGGTAGAGTTAAGAAATATTACTGTAAAATACAAAAATAAAGATGAAAATATAATGAATTATGAATCATAAGGTGATATAGAATGAGTTTAAGGTCAAAACAAGTAAGTTGTAAAGGTTTAAGTTTGATTATAGAACAAATGTTGAAGTTTGGATTTTTGTAATTTTTAACAGATTCAACACCGCCATCTGGAGAATCTATGTCGCCGACATAGAGACGGCATAGGAAGAGAACAGTAGCGTTTTTCTTAATGATGGGTGGAAAGATGCCGGTGTACGCAAGGGTTTCTTTTAACACTGGCTAGGAACACCGCTGACATAGGTCATAGATTTATCGGCGTATGTTGTTGGATCGAAGTTCTGGGAATTCAAAGCCTCGACGAACGCCACCAATGCTCATATAATTTTTGCCAGCATAAGGTGTACGCCGGCAAGATTTATATGTACGCCGCCGGCGTAAGGCCGACGTTTGACCAAATTCTATAAATACGAGACGCGAAAAACGGTTTTTGATAGAAATGTTTATTCATATTTTTCCTTCGTATAAGAGAGTTTTGGAGCATTTTTGGAGTCCTAAGATTGGAGAATCATTCGGAGTGTGTTTTTTATCCATAGTAAGTGATCTTAACCTTCTCTTATAGATTATGTACGAATTTGTATAAGTTTGCTTAGGGTTTTGTTGTATTCTTGAAGGAAAACGTGAGAAGGATTTAGATCTCAGATCTAATCTATTTCGATTGGATAAGGAGTGAGTTTTGTGATTAAAACAAGTAAGTATAATGTTCTCATACAAGATTTATGCGAATTTCATGCAAGTTTTAAGAATTTGTGATTGTTTGCATGAAGAAAACCCTATATTTGGTTGGAATCCGAATTTATGGATGTGAGTATGGTTTTGGTGATCCAAATTAGTAAGTTTTTTCTTTTCATTGATGAATTTAAATAATGTGAGATTAGGTGATCTTTATATGTTATTATTGTCATGTAATATTAGGATTTTGGTGAATTATCGGTATTGTGGACTTGTTGTGAGTTGTGATTGGAGAAGACGGTGCAAAATTTTGGAGATTCATTATCATGCTAGAGTTTTAGGAGATCATGATATATTAAGGTTTGTTTCTTTTACCATGTTTATACATCTGTTTATGTATATATGTCGATAACAAGATAATTGGAGGACTTTAGTGTTTGATTGTTGGTATTGAACGAGGAGTTGTAAAGATTCGTGTTAGTATTGTTGTTGTCGATATTGGGTTTAGTGAATTAAGAATTATATTTTTGAAAATGAGAAAGGTACACCAATCCCTGCTTGTTATTTTTGCTTGTAAGTTTAGTATTGATTGAATGCTTGTAGGAACAGAAATTTCATAATAAATCTAATTATATTCGTTAATAATTTGTCTATTTGGTTGCTGCTTTGACCAGTAAAGACCTGGCAGACAGTATTACTGGTGAGCATCCTGATGATCTTGGTGTGAGGTTTCCCTAGTGGAATCATGCCTTGATATGATTCCGGTAGAATTACTTGTTCTGGATTCGAGGTGTTTGGGGAGTACCCACTCATCCATATATGTATATAATTATTATTTTCAAAGAATTGTTTGATTTTTAATGGGGTTTGAGTAACTCCGAGTTCAGGATTAGAGTATACCTAATACTAGTCTATGTTGTTTTGTTGGCTTAAGAAAGATAATAATATGATTGTTTGCATTAGCTTAAGTTGCATGAATTATCTGTTTGTTGTATGTGCATATGCATTTGTTTTTGGATTGGAGTTGTCGTCCTGGGTGCATTTGTTTTTGGATTAGAGTTATCGTACTAAGCATTGCCGCTCATTCTTTTAAATTTTAGGTACAGGTGAAGAGGATATAGTTTATGATCTTTCAGGATATTAATTATTCTTTGATAACGGGGATGGCGATAGTGGACCCGACTATCCAGTCGAGAGCTAGTCTTCAGAAATCAGGATTTCTAAAGAAAAGACATGTTTAGATCTTTTCAAGTTGTAGTTAGATGTTTAGGTTGGTTTTAATGAAAATAGTTTTTATGTAAACGGTTTTTAGTTTCTGCTGAATTTATTGGCTATGTGATGTCAACTTGGACTTTATGTTTGAAACAGAAGTCTATGTTTTATGAAGTATATGTTTTTAGTTTAAACAGGTTTCATATCCTATAAGATACCATATGTGTGTTTACAGGTGATAAATGTATTATTGTGGATATTAGAGCCTTTACGTGTCCTATATAAGAGAGGATACGTGGCGGGTTATAATGCCTTCAGGTTAGGATGTACAATTACCTATTTAGATATGTGAGTAAGAAGACTTGAAGAAAATTTGTGTGTGTGCGTGTGTGTGTGTGTGAGGGGAGCTTACGGCAAGAATAGAGGGAGAGAGGAGAGAAAAACTTTCCAAAAGTTTGATTTGTGAGAAATGAGAGAAAGTGAAAAAGTAAAAGATAAAAGAGATATTATATAGGAAAATAATTAGGGTTTTGTATGAATGATTAATTGAAAAAAATCAAACAAATGAGAGAGTGTACAAGGGAAGGGGGGCACCGAACTTATGAGAAGAGAGAAGGAGAGTTGTTTTGATTTAATTTGTGTAATAAAATTCATATTTAATAAGTAATTTAAGTAATAAAATGTATTGGAAAGGTAAACTCGTAAAGAAATAATGTAAAATTGTAAGAATAGGTTGTAAGGATGTAACAATAGAGTATAGATGGTTATACTTGGTGAATAGTATGAAAGAAATCAAAAAGTTGATTAGACAACTAAATTATCGGTAGTAATGAAAATACGATAAAAGGGCTATAACTGTAATTTTTATAACCCGAAAAAGTATTATAAATATATTTTTGAATTCTTTATTAAATTTTGGTTCTAACGAGTCCTATATATTATTTTTCTATTTCCCAGTCCCGAGAACCGGTTTTCGAGAGCAGATCCCGATCAGGTCCAAAACGAATGAATTGTTCTGAATTCTGACCTTTTATGTTTTGATAAATTATATAGGGCTATATTCCAAAGTTAACTCATTTTTATTGTTTCGGGGTTTCGTTCTCGGGATTACCAGACATAAGGTTTCCAGGTCCAACTAGTCCAGGGGCATTCTTTTAGGGTTTCGGTTCCCAGTTCAAATTTCCGAAACTGAATTTAAATTGCTTAAAAAACAAGGGCTTACAGTCACTTTGTTGCTTTAATAAATAGCTTGAAGACACTATCAAGTGTGATGTGATCCCCTACAATAAGAAGATGATGGAATTAGATGAGTGGATGGAATATAAATAAATTATATATTTGCAATGGCATCATATGTGGACTTATGCCAAACATGGGATTCATATATATATATATATATATATTTAAGGAGTAATGGTGATGGTCAATCAAGAAGCACAATGGCACATCAATAATAAGCAAGCAAATATCATTCCTTTGATGGAGACTATTTGATGATGTAAGGATTTCTACTATTAAAGAAAACATAGAGGGGTCGCTACTATTCGGCACAAATGCATGATATTGGTAGAGAAATCGATGACGATGTTTACAAAAGATATTTTTTAAAAAAATAAATCATAGCAAAAATAATAGACGAAAAAAAATGGGGAGAGTGGCATGTGTGATCTGTAGACATGGAATTGCAGGACATTCATCAACATGCAGATTGTTATGAAGGACAAAAGAAAAAAAGAATGGGAAGAGAAGCAAGCAAAGGAAATACCTTGATGAAGGTTCAGTTGGTTGCTCATCACAAAATTATTGTCCACGATGTTGGTGTGTCAACGTTTTACGATTAAAGTCTTGATGGAATTGGAAAATTTGTATATTATGCAATTGCCACAGTAAAGCTCGTATATGTGTGCATGTGCCTACAGTTATAATCATGGACTGAGGATGTTGATATATACATACATATATATATACACATTAAAAAAAAAAAAAAAAAGAAGAACCTATGACTTGCCTTGTTTGTGAATGGATAATAAGGAAAGTGGAAGAAGAAGAATAAAAGAGAAGTTGTTTGCTTACTTTGATGTCCAACAAGGAAAGTTGTGGCTTTAATGCACAAGGATTGTGTATATATAGCATACGATGTGCAATCTAAAAAGATAAAGATAAGTATTTGATATTGGGCTTGGAAGATTTTTTTTTTTTTTTTTAGAGACATTCAAGATAGCAATAGAGACATTCAAGATAGCAATAGAGAATATATACATTCAAGATAGCAATAGACATTCATTATTGAATATTCAATAAGATAATGTGGAGATTTGACAAGATAATTGAAGATTTAACAAGATATTGTGAATATTTTTTTTATTGATGAAAAAAATCTAATTACAAAAAAAGAAAAAAATATATCAGGCAATTATGATTGACACTGTCATTGCAAATTTACAATGCATATATCTAACTAGACACTTACAGAAGGAATCATCAAATCATTTACACATGTGAAAGAAATGGAAGACCAAATATAAATATTATATGGCTTCATGGGGGCAATATCATTCATGTAAACACAAGGCAACATGCATAACTGAAGTGGTGCAGCAAGTTCATGTGCCATAAATACAACTATATGCAACAGAGCGAGTTGCAGTGCTGGCGCTTGTCTTTTACTCAATGACTCGTCTACAACAAATGAAGTTTTCAACTTTATAGGAGCACTTGGCAACATTATACATCAAGTATTGATCAACATATGCATAAATGCAAGTAATGTCCAAAATACTTTAACTTTATCCAACGGATTTTGGTCAGGAGGCAAAATGTA
The DNA here is from genome assembly GCA_024138025.1 of Combretum micranthum. Lineage (NCBI taxonomy): Eukaryota > Viridiplantae > Streptophyta > Magnoliopsida > Myrtales > Combretaceae > Combretum > Combretum micranthum. Next base: position 56,777 of record JAMXBD010001663.1, read on the forward strand.
ATGGGGCTTTAAAATATAAATATTATTATTTATCTATTTGGAATTGACTCGTGGGTTAGGTGATAGGGTCCAACGAATCTGGTTCAGTTATTGGGATAACTTGGGGAAATTTGGCTTGGTGGGCTCAAAACAGGGATCATTGGACCAATCCGCCACATCCACCCTTTCTCAGGTAGACCCATGCACAAAGATGAGATGGCTATTGGCCTTAGCCTATGAGGAGCTCATTCAGGATAATCATGAATGGAGCTTACTCCATTTCATCTGTCAATCACTGATGTGATCTGATGGTCGTCATCCATGCTAAGTGTCTATAAATACTCAGTCACTCCTCCTCATTGCCAACTTATGGAGAGAGAAGACAAATAACGTTATATAGAGGAGACTCTATTTAGAAAGATCAAACAAGACAACTTAAACAATTTTTATTTCAACTACTCAAAAACTGTAAGGTTGATGTGCAAGGTCTACTCAAGTTTTCTTACTTGTCATTGGTGCATTTGAGACACTGAGACTATCTATTCCTCCTCTCTGTCATTCTCTTCAAGACATCCCGTCATCAAGTGTCATCTCCTCAACAGCACTTCTAAATCATGTGTCAGATGCAAGATCCACGTGACGCGTGCATGACCACTATCAGCAAGATCCCCTCATCTACACTTATTAAATTAATAATGTGCCTTTGTTGGGTTATTACAATGGATTTAGCCTACTGCATTTTTTGGCACAGCTCAAACTAGGTGTTACTTTCCTATTCGGTAAATTATACCAGCAAGTCTCGATATTTAGGAATAAGTTTATTTTAGATCTCAATGTTTGGAAAAGTAATTCAATTCGAATCTCCATGAACACATGTTAACAGGAAAAATATTTAATTAAAACTCACAAGACCCTTCTCTTATGTGACGCGTGTCCATAGAGATCTAAATTGAATCATTTTTTCATGCATTAAAAGCTAAAATGAACTTACCTTGACATCTTTTTAACCACTTAAAATATTGACCCAAACATTGAAACCTTTTAGTATAATTTTCTCATTTCCTATTGATCAAATCTTAAGAGATCTAAGTATTTTTTTTTTTTAAATTACTTAACGTATTCATAAGGATACTCCTTTATTGCTCATTATTAATGGTAAAATAAGGCATTCATATTCTCAGCCACATCTATAAAATTGCATGATGTCCACATTGATTATGAGTTATTTATTATACTTTCAATTAAGATCATTTTATTTTTTTTCTTTGTAACTACTTAAATAAGTTTATTTAATGTTTGAATATACATACATATATTTATTGATAAATGTAATTTTAATAATTTCTCTTCCAACTTGCAAGTGAAATTTAGTTTAGTTCATATATTATATTATTGAGTAATGTCTAGAAAACTACATTTAAGTAGCTTAGTTAGTGTTAATTGTAGTATGTGACTATTTCTCATTCATTAGTTATCATTTCAATAAAAAAAATTCAAATAAACCTTATATATAGCCTAACTTTAATTAAAACTCAAAATTTTAATTAATGTAATGTAACGAATCATATCATTATCTAGGTCTCTAGTAGAAGTCTACTGTTTTTTTTTTCTTTTTTTTTTATTATAAACATACATATATTTTCGTACATGTAGTTCACAGTATCACTTCGACTATATTATATGACCATTTTGTAGACCTTAGACATTACCTGAACACAATCCTTAAACGCCCAAATTCGAAGTTCTTATAGCCCTAACTTCTATTTCAAGGATTTACACAAATTAAAGAAAAATAATTACCAAACTACCATCATTACACCATATATATCACATATATGCATAAATATGTATAAATATCACACATCCAATTTGCAATTAGCAATACACATTGAATATGTAATGCATATAGATCATGCAATATGTCATGCCCTGAGTTAGCCCAGTCGTAACAGTCCTGTCGTATACACTAACCTATGGTAGAAGCTCACAACTTAGCTTCATCAGCCTAGTATATACAAGGCACAAACGACCAATCCACTTTGAAGCCGCGTCAGCCCAACAATAAAATCTAAATGATTACAATAATATATGAATATTTCATTTCACATCGATACAAAATACTATTAGAATTGTTTGTAAACACTAAGTTTACCAGTATTCAAATCAGACTAGTTGACCCAAGTTACCCAACAGACACTAATAGCCAAAATGAGAATAGAAATGTATGAATTGGATCTTCTAACTTCTTCTTATTTGTACTATTACACACCTAAGGATCCATATGTAATACTAGTTGCTGCTATTAGAATCAATCTGAACCTGCGAGAAAATCTATAAGGGAATGAGCAACTACAACTCAATAAGAGGGACGGAGGTAAAAATGCATTTACACACGACAAGCAAGATTATCAAACAATTAGTTAATGTAATGTGTGAACAAGCAAATGCAATCCGCACGACGTTACCCGGTTCGTCGCGAGACTAGAGAAAATAACCCCACTGCAGCCTGGGTTGAGAAGTTTGCAGCGTAATGCAAAATGACTATTGATCGAACCCAGGCTTGTGCAATGGAGCCACGGCTCATCCCAAGACCTCTTCGGACATGTTCCTAACCTCAGCGCAACCCCCTCTCCTATCACTTAGTTTGGCCTTGAGGATAGGAAAAGACGGATTTGCCAACTCTCTTTAGGGTCGGTGTTTGATCATAGAATTCTTAATCGATCCCTTATTGGGTTGAAATGAGTATTGTTTTAATAATTTAGGCAAAGTTTCATTTAGTCAAATTTAAAGGTGATCACCCAATTTGCAAACACTTTAAGAACAATTCAAATCATAACAACACAGCACAGCATAAAGCTTAGTTATCAATTAAGTAATCAGGGACAAGCATAAGCATTGCATGCATACATCCAACCTATTTTACAATCACAACAATTGGCACACTTCAACCTCCAAATACCTTAAAATAGTACTCCAAAATGCGATAAAGCATTGGTCCCACTTACCTAGATAATAGACTTCAATCAATCAGCTTGTATTGTTGACTTTCTCTTGGTAACCCTATAAAAGTAGTCTTTATTCAATCTTTATATATCTCATGAAAATGCTATAAGTAGTTTAACTTTAGTCTTAATAGAAGTTGTGTTCTCATGTTTGCTTAATAGTTATTTTGTTAATAGGTCTTTTTATATTTTTGTTTTATAACTAGATTGGCTTATATATGTTACTTATGAATTATTAACTAATAAAAGTATAAAATATTACTTATAATATATTGTTTCATTTGTATCAAAACTAATATTTAATTGTAGGGATGCATTTTGAACGACTTTTATTGTTATGACATGTATATATTTTCAGTAATTAAAGAGCAACTTGCAAAAATTTGATTTTAACTCACATATCGAATCACATGTCATAGGTATCTATTCAATATTTTAACTCAAGAAGAAAAATGGTACAATTGAATCATGCTAATACATTTATAAAATACTAATACAGAAGGAAAAAGTACATGAGAGAGTAAATATTAAAACCTACTCGTCAAGTTGATAGTAGTGTCATTTCATCCATTAAAATTTTTAGATGGAAAACCGTGCCTTTTTTCTAAACAACAAAACGGAAAAAAAAAAATTTATTATCAAATTTCCAAAGCGATAATATTAACTTACCTTATTTATAAGCACTAAAATATGTTTTCTACTTTCTTAATCATTACACAAGAACAGCATCCTGGCTCAAATTTAGGTGCTAAATTCTCAAGACTCAAATTTAGATTTGAATTACGTCATAATACCTATTAAAACTTGAGATGGTGATAATTCAATAATATTGTAATTTACCCATACCTCTTCATTTTACGATACTAGTTTTGAATGACCTGTCATCCATTTACCAAAAAAAATAAATGTAATTGCCAGATTCTATTAATACCTATGTTTATCATTATTTTCCTTTGACCACTATCCACATTAAATTGCCATAACCACCACACATATGTAGATGTTCTTAGAAGTTTACCCCAGACTTAGAATATATACACACACACATATATAATTCTAGATAGTGACATTTTCACCACATCAGAAATTTGTCCATCACATAAATTAGACTAAATAAATCTAACATTTGTAACAACACCATTTAAGCATATTAATTCCAACTCATAGAATAAGGTAATAAAAAATATACATATATATTCTAAAATTTCTTTAACTTGATAATTTTATATATAGCCTAAATGTAGAATAATGCAATTTTTTTTAGATTTTTTTTTAATTTTTTTCTGTTTATATATTTATATATTATATTAAATGACAAAAGGCCCGGCAAGATTCTTACCCATGCCAGACTCCAACTATTAGTGAAGCCTCGTCGGAATGATGCTTTGGGCGTGGTCCTCCGACCACTGAGTCTACTTCAACGAAGGATCACCACAGCAACTTGACTAGCACAATTTCTTCTAATAGTTTACTATTAGTTCTAAAGTCTTTTTTGGGTTTGTTTATGAGCTATTTGGGTCATGAAGTAAAATTCCAACAATGAAATATATTTATCTTAGTGAATTTTTTTTCTTTTTGTCTAATTTTCTACTTGATAGTGAAGTTAAAGTCGTGTCTATATTATGGCTCACTTAATGGACATCTATTTATTGATGTATTTCTTTGTTATCCTTTCAAAGCTACGTTTCATACGTTTGCGTTGGTTTTTTTTTTTTTTAACCTTTTAGCTTATCAATTAGGTTAAATATAATTCATTGTTTCAGTGGAAGGTAATAGGTAATACGAAACGTTTAGTGTTTTTTTTTTTTTTTTTTGTTTAATTAAATATATATATTTATCTCTTGTCAATTTATTTGAGTGCAGCCAGTAATTGTTTCTATTCCTCACTGACACATTTATTAATTTCTATTTGTTTCAACTTCTATGTGTTCACCATTATTATTGTTATATATATATATATATATATATTAGTTAAGATGAATTTTTATTTATGGTTAATGAATATTTATATCGTATGTATTGTTTGATAATTTATTGACCATTTATATTTACTAGATGTGACTCTACATAGTATAGCCACTTTCATAGTCAAATGTTTTATCATTAGAGTCATGTTATAATGCAAAACTCATATATATATATATAATATATATATATTTGGTCTTGCTAATTCACAAGTTATAGTAGGGATTCAAGTTAGTAGAAATATTGCTATATATATTTATATTGCTTTCAAAATAAGGTCATTTTATATAAATCCTATGACTACACATGAACTTTATACCTAAATGTACACATTCCTCTAAATTGTTAGTTACAAATCTTATATTCCTTATTTCTATTTTAAGGGTTTACATTTCTACCGTAGTTTTTGTCCTCAAAATAAGTTTTGTTCTCAAAACTTATTGCATCTATCTCATAACATAGTAAATAATCTACTATTATTCTATTTATTATCAACCAAAAGTGTTACTAACCTGCAATACAAAAGAGCCATGGATATTTTTCTTCCACTACGACCTTTGGTTCCCATGTTGCTTCCTTCCAACCTTTTCCCCATTGCACTTTAACATATTCGAACTCCTTGTTTCTTAATTTTTGAACTCGAGTATCCAATATCTTAGTAGGCTTTTCCTTTAACGTATAATTCTCCTAAACTTCCATAGGTTCTAGTTCGATGATTGCATCTGGATTTTTCACAAACTTTCATAACATAGAAACATGAAATACGTCATGATACTCTGATAAGTTGGGTGGTAATGCAATCTGATATGCCACTTTGCCCACTTTTCCTATTACTTCAAAGGGTTCAATATATCGTGGACTCAACTTTCCTTTTGACCCAAAACGTTTAAGTCCCTTGAATGGACTTATCTTCACATACACAAGATCCCCTACTTCAAACTAGTGGTCTTCTTTTCATATATGCTCAACTTTTGTACCGATCCTGGGCCTCTTTCATCTTTTGACGTATAATCTTAACTTTTTTGTCCATTTAAGATATCAGGTCTGGTCCAAGTATCACACTCTCTTCACTATCCCAATATAAAGGTGATTTGCATCTACGACCATATAATGCCTCATATGGTGCCATTTGTATAGTAGCCTGATAGCTATTATCATATGCAAATTCCACTAATGGCAAATGCTTATCCTAACCTCCACTAAACTTCAGTACACATGCTTGTAACATATCTTCCAAAGTTTGTGTTGTTCTCTCTGTTTGTCCATCAGATTGAAGATGGTATGCGGTTCTAAATTTTAACTTAGTACCTAAAGCCTTATGTAAACTTTCCCAAAATTTAGACACAAACCTGTTATCCCGATACGAAACAATACTAATTGGTACTCCATGTAATCGAACAATCTCTTGGATATACAATTTTGCCATCTTTTCTAGAGACTATCCTATTCGAAATGGTAGAAAATGAGCACTTTTAGTCAATCTATCTACAATCACCCAAATTGAGTCATGACCCAGTCAAGTCCTTGGCAATGCCACCACAAAGTCCATTGTAACGTGATCCCACTTTCATTGTGGAATTTCCAATGGTTGTAACATTTCACCTAGTCTTTGATGTTCAGCTTTGACTTGTTGGCAAGTTGTGCATTCAGACGCTTACTTTGCCACGTCCTTTTTCATACCATTATACCAAAATGTTGATTTCAAATCTTGATACATTTTGTTTCCTCTTGGATGCAATGTATATCCTCAATTATGCGCTTCACCCATAATTTCTTTCTTTAAGTCAAAATTTCGAGGTACACAAATTCTTCCTTTAAACTTGTTTTTGTTTAAGTTTTTCCAACAACATTGGTTGAACTACTAAATTCATTAATTGCACCTCTAATTCATACCATTGGAACTCTATCCTCAATTTCTCAAACTCTCGAATCAACTCTTGTTGAGATGTGAGTAAGGAGGCCACTTCTTTGCAATTTTTACGACTAAGAGCATCTACAACGGCATTAGCCTTTCCAAGATGGTACTTAATTGTCAAATCATAATCTTTAATTAATTCTAACCATCTTCATTATCACAAATCCAACTCTTTTTGTATGAAGAAGTACTTCAAACTTTTATGATCAATGCATATCTCATAATGTTGCCTATATAAATAATGTCTCCAAATTTTTAGTGCAAACACCATAGCTACTAACTCAAGATCATGGGTTAGGTAATTTCTTTCATGTGGTCGTAATTGTCTTGATGCATATGCTATGACATTTCCATCTTGCATCAAAACGCATCCTAATCCATTATGAGAAGCGTCACTATATACACTATAAGGCTTATTTGGGTCAGGTAATACCAATATTGGAGCTGTAACCAACAGTTCTTCAATTTCTTGAAAACTCCTTTCATAATCTGCATCCCATTCGAATTTTACATCTTTTTGCATCAATCGTGTTAAAGGCCTTGCTATCTTTGAGAAGTCCTTAATGAATCAACGATAATAACCTAATAAGCCTAAGAAACTCTGAACTTATGTAACTATGGCTGGTTGTTTCCAGTCTATTATTGCTTTCACCATCCCTAGATCCACAGAGATTCCTTCCCTTGAAACTACATGCCCCAAGAATGAAATCTTATCCGACCAAAAATCATATTTAGATAGTTTGGCATATAACTTGTTCTCTCTTAATTTATGTAAAGCTAAATGCAAATGTTTTGCATGTTCCTTTCTATTTTTTGAATATATCATAATGTCATCAATAAATGCTACCACAAATTTATCCAAAAATGGTTGATATATTCGATTCATTAGATCCATGAATACTGTAGGGGCATTAGTTAATCTAAATGGCATGACTAAAAATTCATAATGGCCATATTATGTCCTAAATGCAGTCTTATGAACATCTTCAGGCTTAACTCGAAGGTGATGGTATCCCGATCTAAGATCAATTCGAGAAAGACCGTTGCTCCTTATAATTGATCAAACAAATCATCTATCCTCGACAACAGATACTTATTCTTAATGGTTACTTTGTTAATCTCTCTATAATCGATGCATAACCGTAAAGTGCCATCCTTCTTTTTCACAAATACTACCGAAGCTCCCCATAGGGAAACACTTGGTCGAACAAAACCCTTATCCAAAAATTCCTGCAATTGCTTCTTCAATTCTTTTAATTCTACAGGTGCTATCCTATATGGTGCCTTGGAGATTGGTTCTACTTCTGGTACCAAATCAATTGTGAAGTCCAAATCTCGATGCGAAGCTAACCCAAGTAAATCTTCTAGAAACGTTTGGGAATTCACAAACTATAGGTTCATCTGCCATTCTAGGGCTCTCCTTCTTTCCTTTGACTACATATATCCAACAATATTTCCATTCCGCTTCTATTTCTAAAATATCTTATATTCCTCTAAATTGTTATAATGCAAAACTCATATATATATATATATATATATATTTAGTCTCTTTAAATCACAAGTTATATCAGGGATTCAAGTTAGTAGAAATATTACCATATATATTTATATTGCTTTCAAAATAAGATCATTTTACATAAATCCTATGACTACCAAATGAACTTTATACCTAAATGTGACACATTCCTCTAAATTGTTAGTTACAAGTCTATATTCCTTATTTCCATTTAAGGGTTTACACAATACACAACCACGCATGTATCCACCTTCAAAATGCGATACACATTAAAAAAAAAAATCTTAACATGTGATATAACAATGATGATTATATAATTACTTTTATTTAAATTATATTTGTACAATTTTTTTAAAGGATAGATAAACAAGAGATAATCCCCTCTATATTGTCTTCTACCGTTCTGTTTCCCTTGTGTTGTATGTCTATTTAGGAGTGTAAATAACACAGAGAATTTTTCCAACGATTATGCTTTAGAAAAACCACAGATAAAAACGTACAAAGCAAAATTGTATGTCTATTTAAGTGTGTAAATAACAGAGAGAATTTTTCCAACGATTAGGCGTTGAAAAAAACACAGATAAAAACGTACAAACCAAAACGTAAATTGAAAACAGATAAAGCAATGATATAAAGAAAACCTTATCTCCTAATTCTAGCTCTATAATGGCCCTCTTTGTTCCAACCCCACAAAAACTAGCACGCACCAGGCTACGGTGCTTTTCTTCCCCAACAAGAGAGTGCATATTACCAGCTTAAACAGCTAGACACCATCCCGCGTTTCCAATTTCTACAGAAGCAAATTACGTAAGAACCGTTTCATACAAGCACACAGGAGCCTTACTGAGCAGTGATCCTCCCTGTTCTCTTGTAATTACATAAAGCCTTGGCCCATGGCCAATAACCACTTTTGTGGATATAATGAAGCAATTAAGTAGCTACCATCTACTAGGAAACCTTTGTGCTTGGACCACAAATTTTGTGGATATAATGAAGCAATCTACTAGGAAACCTTTGTGCTCATTTCCTCTTTTTCATTTTCTTTGATCCAACCATTTGTTGATCATTTAGATGCATAAAACCCAGGATGAAACGCATATAGCAAGAAAAAGATGCCCAGACGACTTCTATGACACTGACTCCTCAAATAGTGCCCCTGCCATATTCTGCAATAAGAAGAGCCTCAGCTCTACCTGCAAATAAAATGAGTTAAAAATAAAGAACTGGATCATTTAACCATTCAATGGTCTTTGAGAAAATGCGCATGTTTGTAAATAATTATTTCTTTCTAGGTTTTGCATTACTTTTTCTGACTGAAGTATCCTTTTATGATGGAATATTTCGGTGTGTCACTGCATGTCTTACCATGAAGATTATAGGAAGGGAATGGTAACATACTCCAACCCTCTAATGAAACTTTATTATCTATAAAAGTAAAAGGGCATAAATTTTGCTTTGAACTTCAAACTTTAAGTGACAAAAATTTTGCTTTGAACTTCAAACTTTAAGTGACAAAAGTGTAATAGATGTGGTGATAAACACCTATGATAGTGAACCCAACATAATAAAAGAATGCAAAAGCATGTCCACGAATGGCATAATTTGAAGAAACTGTCTGCATATAGACAAGAAAACAGCATCTGGATAATTACCATGATCTTTCTTCCTCTTCAACTGAAGGCTCAAAGAAGGAAATAAGCTGGATGCAACTCTTCTGCTATCATCCTGTGACAAACAGCATTCACCAACTAACCCGCAGAGAGTCAACCAGTGCAATAACAAGTATTTAATAAACAGAACACTCCATCAGACAGCATATAGAAAATAGTTAGAAGGTTGCTTGCGTACAATTACAAAATTAGCAAAACCAAATATGCTTGTCACAAACAGTGAATACATATTCTCCTCAGTTTCATCCCATATGGCAGTTATATCTCTTTTAGATGTTGCACAGTCAAAACTAGCATCTTTATGTGCATTTGTCCTACTACTTATTTACTGGTGCATATCCACTCGACGTCTGTGGATTCGTAACATAGAAGCTTATGCAGTGTAACTAGTCTGCCTCTTGTAGTTCAATTCAAGACCTAGTCAATGGGTGATCAATAGTGACATCAGAATTAGGGTTTTGTTTTTATTCCAGTACATCCTTTGCAGTTAGAACTATTAAGATTAAGGTTATGAAGACTCTTAAAAGATAACATGTAAAAGTAAAGATGTAAATTCTAGCTTCTTTATTATTTCTTATAAAAAGTATATTTGTACAAGCCTCAAAAAGGACTTTCCAAACTCCAGACAGCCGATGAGCACTTGCAATGCACGTGCCAGAAATAAAGTCATCAAAAGTGATGTGACTTGTTTATATGCATAAAATAAACATCTACCTGATGTTTCTGCGAGATTCAGGAACAGCTACCTCAACTCTATAAATGTTGGCAACAGCTTGAAAATGTTTTTCTTCCCTTTGTTTGTATAGTTTCTTTTATTGCTTGTTTGTTTCAATCAGTGAATTTTTTCATATGTTAGCCAATCTCCATCCAACCAAATGATGATAGAGCTCAATTGGCCTTGCAGGGCTTATCTTTTTACAATGGAATTTTTTTATAGAAAATTACACTTTTAGTTCTCAAAGTCTACCGACTTTTCTATTTAAGTCATCATCCTCTATTTTTTATATTGAATCCTCAATATTTGCACATGTTGATTAAAAAAAAAAAAAAAAGATTTTTGTAACAACCGTGAAGCTCTCCATCTATTGTTTTACAACATGAACCTTTTCATATTTTAGTGGACATGTAGCGAGATATTGATAGTTCATACAAGTAACAACTAATCCAAAAGCATCAATACCCATACCATAAAATTGACACAACCACGAAAAACCCATAGACCCGATCCAAATTAGAACAAAATTTTCAAATCTATTCTCTTGGCTAACGATTTCAAAGAAACCTTAGAACTTTTCAATCGATCATCTTTTCCAATAGAACCATTTATAATTTTAACAGGCATTCTATCATGCTTAAAGCATCTGCATAATTAATGGAATAAAATGCATAGAAAAGTCACAAATTGCAACCAATATACGTTAGTGGTAAAGACTTAAATAGAAGAAAGATAACTATCAAATTTAGTACCTGAAATTTGCATGAAAATTTAACTTAGTTCCTAAACTTTAAAGTAATTAATTTAATATACAATTAATTTTTGTGATTATTTTTACTATCTTCTTAACATTTCTTGTTCTCTTTGCAGACTTCGAAGATATAGCATACCATTGAATTTTTACAAATACCCCTAACACTATCTTGTACTTATGGATTGCTTCTACGTTAACAAATAGAGCGATCAGTGATAGTAAGGTAATAAAAATAGCCAAGAAAGCTTTAACTGAATATTAAACCGATCACTTCAATATTCATATATCAAATTGAATTTTATTACAAAATTCAAGTATGCAATTTGTCATTTCCCAAAATAGAATCCATCCTAAAAGAGATCAATTTGATGCACCAGACAAACTCAATCAATTAGATCTTTAAACATTGTAGCATTTGAACCAACTTTTATCATGTATCAGTAGATGAGAAAACAATGCGAGCGCTTACATTCTTGTCAAGAGTATATGCTAATTAGACATTATCACGGATCAGTTTCAGGCAAAAATCGACCCGACCAGTCACTATTGGTACCTGAACCAGGAACCAGCCCAAGGACGGTAGTCCAAACCATTTAAGGACCCGCTAGGCTAGTTCCACCCTCAAAACCACCTAATCCGACAGTTTTGGAACCGTTAGTTCAAGAACTAACTGAGAACCGATAGAACTAGCAGTACTAACAGTTCCACGCCATGAAAATAGAAAAAACAAAGAAAGGAAAAAAGAAAAAAATTATAAAAAAAAATTGAAATTAAAAAACAAATATTTAAACTATTTACACTTGAATCGATAAAAATTTTTCCCTATTCACAACACTTAATGTGTTGTTATTAATAACACAATAAAAAATATATTTGAAATCATATATTATTAAATTTATATAGACTTCTAATTAAAGTTGACTTTTTTTTCTTATCAATATGGGACTTGTTTTTGTGTCTGTGAGACTTATTTGTATTTTGAATATTTTATAGTACCACACTGCTAGCATGATAACTAAAATAGTGCAAGTAATTGTATATAAATAAATATATAATTAGAAAATTATTTTAACTAATGGGCTATAAATAATTATAATTATTATTACACCCAATGTTATTTCAAATTAAGAGTATGTTTTATATTTTTTTTCCTTACTTAAATTAAGTGAAGTTATTTAATTAAATTTTTTTTAATTTCACGGTTCCAGAAACCGGAACCGAACCGTAGGAACCAGGAACCCATAGTTCAGATCTGATTCTACACCCGAACCAACCCATGACAACATTTAATGCTCACCATGTTGATGGTAATACAAATATACTCCCAGCTTAGCTAGAAACTTAGTGGAACACGTATTACCCACTACAACAAACATGCAATTGATGAAACAAACTCCAAAGAATGATAGCCCAACCGATGAAAGCTATATGCATAATGAGTTCAAGAAGATATTTCAATCTATCTTCATCAAGATTGTAAGGTATGTGCAATATATATCTGATATATCCCAATATCTAATCATGTCAACACGTCATCAAATTTACAAATTAGGATTACAACAAAAATTACGAATCTTATTGGATGCCAAAACATTTGCCAAACCATGAACAAAATAGAAACAAATTATATCATAAATGTGATTGTTTTCAATAGTTAAACTTAGTCTTTTAATTTAAAAATAAGGGTTACAAGAAAAGTTATGATTCTTATCGGAGACCAAAACATTCACTGAACCATGAATAAATAGAAACAAATTAAATCATAAATGTAACTGTTTTCAATAGTTAAACTTATGAAAGAGTTTTAGCAAAGAAGGTTAGCAAAACGATTTTGGGTTGCTACAAAATTGTAATTAGAGTGAGAGAGTAGACACTAACTGTAAAGCATTGTTTTAAATTGGTTGTATTGATAGTTTTCTTTGGGTTGGGTCAAACTTGTGAATGATTATTGAAGTTTTCAGGTTAATTAGCTTGCTTGCATGGACTCATCTCACCATGGCACTTAAATGTGCAAAATTCCACGTCATAAAGAAAAGGATGGAAAGCCTAACAGTCTCAACAGAAGTCCTTCTTTATCAACATGTGCAAACATTAAGGACTAAAACAGTAAAAATATAAAATTAAAAAATAAAATAGAAAAATCGATAATGTTGAGGACTAAAAATGTACTTCTCTAATCTTCTAGTTATATTCCAAAGCTATTTGTAGACTAGTTAAGTCAATGATTGTCAGCTTTCTAGAAACTTCTCGAAAGTCCTAAGAAAGAAAATTCTACAACAGCTATTAGCATGCTATAGCATCAAACTACTATCAACTAACTAATAAATATCACAAACAAAAGTAAAAGCTAACATCCATTAAGCCATTGCTGACTCTTATAGACTAGAAGTAGCTGCTCATGAACCATCCGGAATGTATCACTACCAAATTTAAAAGAGTGGTGACAAAACATAGAAAAGACAATTAGGCAATAATGAAAAGAATGATGATGATCAAGCATGTAAAATTAATTGCTATTAGTTTAAGTTAAATTTCCACAATTTTAACAGTAGCGAGTATGCATTAAACTTGAACATATTGGCTTATAGAATTATGCAGAACAAGGTTGAATTCTCAGGGAAATGCGTTTACTAATTCGCCACATTCACCATAACAGTATTTTTCAACTGCTCAGTTAATTATTCATACTACCCCAAAAAAATAAATAAATAAACAACTAATTATTTATTGGCAGGTGAGAACATAATAATTTACTTGGAATAATGCTTTCAAAGACACAGATGTCCCTACTTTGGAATAAAGATCCCAACAACAATAAGTAAATGGAAAACAAAGGAAAAACAAAGGAAAAATTAAAAGGCCAGATTTAACACATCGCTCCTTCTTTGGAGAAGGAGAGGGGGGAGGGGGTGTGTGTGTGTGTGAAGACTTATGCATTAATTGCAGCTCGCAGAACAAGAAGAAAAGAAGAAGAAGAAGAAGAAGAAAGAAGAAGGAGAAGCTAAATTGCAAGAAGGTGCTTAGCAGTAGAGGTCGAACAAACTAGCCTTAGTATAGCCATTTCCAGACAGATTTAGCGCATTCTTCCACAGTGAAGATGGGACTGGAACTACAGAAAATCCCGAAGCAACCAGAACTCCAATCCATAACCCATAATTAAACCCACCAGTCCACCACCCCTGGACATAGAGCAAAGAAGCTCATATTAATACCACAGTAAATGATCAAAGAGAATCCTAATAATCACAAATTGAGGATCAGCACATCTCACACATTTTCATCAAGAATGAGTCTGTTCCTTTCACATTTGATGGTATAGACACTTGGGACCGATGTATTGTAAGTGTTCCCAGAAGGGTTATATGGTTATATGTCCAAAAATTACACATCTACACCCATAGCCAACTTGTAAACATAAGATGTTTTGCTGTGCCCTTTTGCATTTAATATGGGCATTTGTCTGGTTTCAAATGCTCACAACACCCAGAAAGAGTTAAGGCAATCAGTATAATAATGCGCATGATACAAACCCATGCACATCACAGTAGTGTGAGAGTCAGAGGCCCAGCCATACCATGGATCCATGGATACTGTGGCCGTACATCGCAAGAAATAGCAGAGGATGAACAAGAAAGGAAAAGAAAAAAGGGTAAGGTTCAGCAACATGAGACAAGCAATTAGGACAGAAGCTTCTTTTAGGAGGAGCTGTGATACAAGCCAAATGGAAAAAGCTAAAGAAATCAAGCCAAGAAGATATCGAGAATTGCCAGAAATGCAAAGCTTACCAAGTAGGGCTCCCAGCTCTTGCAATTCTCAAGGATTTCTCTTCTCTTTTTCTGATCCCCTCCTCTTTCTTTATTTCCTCTATTTATACTAATCCCTAGGTTCCAACAAACCGTAACTAACTACAAACTATTGAACACCAATCACACACTGCACATCAGCACACACTTTTACAAACACATATACAACACATAAACACCAAACTCTAACACACAAATAACATGTAAACATCCAAACAACATACCGAAGCTCCCTAACACTTAACTTTCCTACTATAGACTCTCAATAAAGGCTTATGTACCCTCAGTATTGTATCAAGCTGGGCCATTCTTCATCATCAATCTTGGCCAAACCTAAATAGTAAGGGAAACCGAAACTGTCCTTCTGCACCCTCTATGGTTTAGATAAGCCATTTAACTTGCCAACTCATGCAGATAAATGCCTGGTACTATAGAATATATAAGATGTAGATAAAGAATTTCCTCAAGCTAGAGCATGGGTAGAACTGTTGGAGAATTAACAAACCAAAGTAACAGATGATAGGACACCATTTATGGTATAAGACATTTAACTCCCCAAGTTGCACAAATGAAAAGTTTAATAGTTTAAGAATGTCCTTAAGCCAAAGCATGGGCTTGGATTCTATAATCAATTCATCACAAATTTTTAATCTAATAGACATGTGTGCCTAATTTTCATATCCAATATTGCCATTCACTTGCCAATTGAAACCAGTCATATAAAATTAATCAAATGAGGTGTCAACTTCTTATGCAGTAATTTGAGTTTAGGACATCCCATTGCATACCAAATTAGAATCGCGATGTGATAACAAGACTGCAATGATTGCATCTAGACTAACCTGTTTACCATCTGCTGGGAATGGAGTGGACTGTTCAACAAATGCCAATGTCCCTAAAATGGACAACATAAGGTCATTTTACACCTCTTCGAATACAGAAAAAGAGAAAGCATTATTAATGCATTTGCAGAATATGACAAGTTCCCAATGTCATCATTCTGCATAACTTTTTGGCCAGCCAATCACATGCATTACGGTGACATTATAAAACAATCATCAGCTTAAAAATGTCAAAGAGAAGCAAACAAGTAAGAAATTGTATATATGCAGACAGAGGACATACCAACTGGAGCATGAAAACTCTGAAGCAACTGAACTATAGCCTTGGTATCCAATCTTTTTCGAGTCCTTTTACCTACTATTACTGGAACAAGAGGAGAATCATATACCTGCAAAATAAAAAATAAATAAATCTTGAGATGTATTGTCATGGTGAAACACCATTGCATTTAAAATTGATGAACCCACTATGAAAAATCAGCTTCTCCTTAGAGAAGGGAAAAAGGGAGCGAATAATATTGGGATGTCTATAGCACCACCATTCAACATTATGTTATTTTTTATGAATATCAATTAAAAAAAATAATGTTGAATGGTGGTGCACAATCTCAATGTCCAGGATGCACAAATGACAAATAAAGAAGTTTGAGTAGACCCCCTTGCATCATCCTTAAAGTTTTTGAGCAAATTAAAATAATAACACACTTAGATTACCTTGCTTGATCTTTATGAATAGGGAGTCTCTATGGATGTGTTTGGCTTTTTTCTCTTCAAAAGTTCTGAAATAAGGAGTGACTATAAATTTATAGGTACTTGACATGGATAACAACCATTAAATCATCTTAGTGATTGGCAGATAAAATGAAGTAAACTTAAATCATATTTATCTAGAATGAGCTCCTCAAACCAAGGCTAATAATCAGCTCTTGTGTGTGTGTATACATAAGCTTGCTTGAGAAAAATTGAATGTAGTAGACTGGTCTCACCCAGTTGGCGATCGGGCGAGATACAAAGACTAATCAGACATGCCTTCCCGGAAAGCATGAGCATACAAATTGTTTTGAATACACCAAGTCAAATCTCCTAAGTCATCCCAATAGCCAAACCGAACACATTGAGCCTATCACTTAACCCATGACTCAATCCCTGATAATAATAATAATAATATATTTTTAAGCCCATTTACAAATCTTAACCTACCAAATTAGCAGCATGACATCAGAGCTGTAGCTTATGAGTTGTCACTATTTTTAAGGGCACCATGATGCATTCTATAATTATTCCACAACTCATCGGGCACATCTCGATCCATAGTTTGTCCTTTTGTTTCAAATTTTGTGATTGACTTAATACTCTAACAAGTACATTAATTGGGATCACAACTAAACAATTCAAGTCCCTTTACCATTTAGAAATTAGAGTTGCAATATACAATTGCTTATGAAGGCAGGACATAGATGCTCCGAGAAGTAAAATCACTAAGAAAGCTGAGAGACTAAAGTGTCAAAATACAAATCAGAGCAGTAGGCCTCACTTAGCTCGCTTGGAATGGGATTCCAATTCCTTAGAAATTCAGTTCCATCGAGTGACAGCAACATAAGGTAGGAATCAAACTCCACAAGGTATACTATATCTTCAAATCCACAGAATCCCATTTATTTTCTTACGTATTATTAGAATTTCGATTCCCAAGATGCACCTTACCTTTTCCAATAAAATTCTCACTTCACACTCCCCGCCCCACCAAAACAAAAACATATCTCTCTCCATCTTCTTCTTTGTGTTTAGTTATTTCTTCCTCTTACTCATAAATCCAACCATATCTTTAAAAAATTAAATAAACGAAGATACCAAACATTAGATGGTCTATCAAATTCCAAGGATTTGGATACTCCGGAATGGAATTCTAAGATTCGAAACCAAACATCGGCCCATTCAAAGAAAGTGTTTCCCGCGCATTTTTTAACATCAGTTATAATGTACTTTGTATAATTGTTAATGCTAACCACTTTCTTTGAAAAATAGGTGATAATAGCAAGTGAAATAATCCGGAGGCAGTCGAGGTAAGCACCAGTAAAAATAAAAGATAAAACTATTTTCGTCTAAAAGTTTTTCTATGAAACCTGCAGCTACGCCCGAATCGTTCGGCTTCAGAAGGGCCAAAGCACCCGAAGAATCGGGGTCAACTCCAATGACCCAACCCGAACCGTTACCGCTAATATTCGAATTCCCAACTTCATAACTAAACGGACAAGTAAGCGAGTCCATCCAACTCTGGTTCAAACTCATATGACTGCTCTTATAAACCCTAACCCTAGCCCTTCCATTGCAAGCATTTTTTGGAATCTCGTCCTTCTTGCCCGAATTTGAGGCGTCGAGAACTGCGATATAAGCCACTTCCTCCCCGTGAGGCTGATGGGTCCGGGTTGTCGATGAAGAAGTGGAAAAAGAGAGTAGGGAGGCGAAGCGGGACTGGAAGAAGACAAAGAAGGGTGCGGGTTTGGGTAGGAGTTTGAGAGTGAAGTGAAGTGGGTTCATGAAGTGAGATCCTGGCTTCATATGGAAGTTCCTGATGACCATTCTTTCCGGTCAAGAGCAGGAACGAAAAGAATAAGCCCTATCACTGGGGGTTGTGACCACCGAGTTAAAAAGAGCATGCATTTAGAGGGTTTTTTTTTTTTTTTTTGGCCCAAACATTTAGAGGGATCGAGAACGTGTTTTCTAGTAAGAATTATCAAAATATAAATAATAAAAAATAACTTATCGTATTACCAATGTAAAGGTTTATACAGATACTAGTGGCAGCATCCACGTTGCATGTATAAATTATAAATAAAAAAAATTTATTAAAATATATTATAATTTTTACCGTAAAATATATAAAGTATAGGTACATATAAAAGTGATGATCATAAAAACCAATAAACTCAACAATAAAATTATTGAAGTCATATTTTTTATATAATGTGCAGTCAAATACTCTGAACATCATGAACACGTATAAAATATGAAGGAAGAAAGAAAGAAAAAATAATGAAAAGTTCAATTATATACTTATTTAAGATGTGTGCAAGAAAGTAAATATCATAGTGAAATTAAATTTACAAGAAAGAAATCTTACAAACCATATATATGATCGACAAATCTAAGCAATAATTTATATAAAATAAAAAAGAATAGAAGAAAATTAGTGAAAACATTGACTAAAAATAGGCTAATCATCACTAATCAACTTCATTGAAAATGTAGCCATATACCTACAAAATCAATTAAAAGTATTTATATTAGTAGATGAGTGATGTACAAATGAAAAAAGACTATGTAAAGTAATTTTATCCTAAATTAAGCCAATAATCTCCCTTTACAATAGTTCTTAAGTGAACCTTCTCAATAAAAATTGTAAAAACAGAAAAAAAAAATGGGGAATGTTAAAAACAAATGAAAAATTAATTGTTAACGTTAGATATAACAAAAGAAAATATAACTTTCAACAACCTTGATAAGGCAAAAGTGGATGGAAGTGTAAGATTTGACTTTGCATTGAAAATTCAGATATCTATTAAAATCAAATATCAAAAGCCGCGAAACAATAATAATTGAAATTTATTACATACCATAACTACAAGAAAGTTGCATGATTGGAATAGACTTGCTTCTCTATATCACAACTAAAATGATGCAAAGGATGTAGTATAAGAGAAAATGGAGTGCAAAAGAAAATGACCTATAGTAATATTTATTAATTATAATGTGTGTGTAATATACAAATAAATATTTTATATTGAAGGGTAAAAGTGTCATTTGATATAAAATGAGAGGGTTTTATGGTCTGTTTTAAAGTATAATTAAATGTTTTGTTGTTTGGCAAACACGTGATTGAAGATGAATAGTAGAAATGGAAGATAGGTGAGCACAGGACAAAGGCTGGCTAAAGGCCGTCGGCATTGCCTCTGTGCCCCACCAGTGTATAGCAAGCCTTTTATGGTAAAAAAAATTGATCTGATAGTAAATGGCCGCCAGCTTTTAGAGATAGGCTGCCAGCCTTCGTACCAGCCTATGTGTACGAAAATGGAAGGGTTTTTCAATGTTTTCTTTATATCTTAGGCTTTCTTCTTCTTCAAAACTCATTCCTAAACCTAGAGACCTCTCTAAAATCTCTCTAATTGTGATCCTAGCATCAAAGAGACCAAGAAATCAATATCTAAGTAAGTGAATTTTCGATTCTTTAGAGATTAAAGGAATAATATCTTTCTAGAGTATTTGTTTCATTGAAAGGATTGTGGAGAAAACCCTACATAGCTTTGGAGATTTCATTTTACTTCAAGGAGATCATGAATCAAGGTTTAAGTAAGTTGTCTTTTTCAATTCCTTAGAGATCTAAAGGAAATAATATTTCTCTAAAATGTTCTTTTGATTTCGATGGGTGAATTGAAGAAAAACCCTAAGTAAGGTGTGTATGAGTTAGGGTTTGTAGTTCAAGGAGATCAAGAATCAAGGTTTAAGTGAGTTGTGTTTTGCTATCAAAGGGAAAAGTAAAGATTCAAAGTCATTGGTATGCATGAATCTTGTTTAACTTTGTGGTAATATAGAAGTGATCTTTTCTGAATCTTATTTAAATTATTTTTTAAAGGAGTCATAGTTTGGAGGATTTTGGAGAATTTCTATCACTTAGAGTTTTTGTTATCAAAGTATTAAGGTGTGTACGAGTTAGGGTTTATAGTTCTTTTAATATTAGAGTTTATATGATTAAAAGAATGTGAATGTTTTATGAAATCATATTGAGAATGAGAATTTGTTTATGTGATTAGATGTTTGGTTATGTTCCTTAAACTGATACAGGTACGACCATAACTTGTTTGTTGTTTGTTCTTATAGACTTAGAATTATAACTTAACCTAATTTTATCTGATTTAAAATCGAATTTTACTGCTTGTGCTTGGTTGTGGTTAGTAAAGACTAAGTAGTATTGTGATACTAACACAACACTCTAATGATCTATGTGTGCCATTATCCCAAGTGGAGTTATGCACAGAAATGATTCTGATAATTTAGAAAGTGGCACGATTACGGTACTTTGGGTGCGTGGGAGATTCCCAACACCATATATGTATATATTACTTATTTTTCTATTAGTTATGTTTTATGGAAACTTGAGCTACTCTAGGATTGGGACGAACTGCAGATAGTTATGAACTGTGTTGCTTGTCTAACTAATTGAAGATAATTATCCTATGTTTATTGAATTAGTCATTAGGTTATATGTGAAATGTCATGATGCATGTTCATGTGCATGTGATTTGTTGTATGCGTATTGGGCTTTTGTGCTCATTCTTTTATTTTTTTTAGGAATAGGTGGAGATCTAGTGGTGTTTGACTTATTTAACTACGATGTATATGTAGATTATGGGAAGGACGATGGTAGACTTGATTATCTTATTGACTCCTAGTGAAGTTTTGAATTAAAGATAGTTAATGGAAGACCTTATGAAGTTTTATTTTCACCTTTAAGGATTTTGAAATTTTTATAAGACATGGTTGCAAATGCTTTTAAGTTTGAAGGATGTTGGCTTTGATTTATGCCAACTATGTTATTCATAAGTAGTTATGAGATGTTTATTATTATTAAACAGGTACCCTTTTATATAAGAATTTGATGATATTTCTATGAAGTGGTTTAGTACTATATATGAGGGTTCCTATTGTTAGCAGCCATGCACGTGTCGCATAGGTCTCGCGCCTAGCACGTGGCTTTGGAATGTTGTCGAGGAGATGATACTTGCTGACGGGATGACTTGGAAAGAATGATAGGAGAGAATGAACAGTTAGTATCGGGGTCTCGAATGCACAAGTGACAAGTAAGGAAACTTGAGTGGACCTTGTACGTCAACCTTACAGTTCTTGAGCAGTTGAGATGGAAATTTGCTTGAGTTGCCTTGATTGATCTTTCTAAGCAGAGCTTCCTTATTGTTTTTCTCTTCTCTATGAAAGTTGCAAATGAGGAGGAATGACTGAGTATTTATAAGCACTTGGCATGGATGTCGACCGTCAGATCACCTCAGTGATTGCCAGATGAGATGGACTAAGTTCAATTCATGTTTATCCTGAATAAGGTCCTCATGGGCCAAGGCCAACAGTCATCTCCTATGTGTGCATGAGCCTGCTTGAGAAAGGTTGGATGCGATGAACCGGTCCAATGATCCTTGTTTCGAGCCCACCAAGCCAAATCTCCCCTAAGCTATCTAAAAGATTGAACTAGGCTCGCTAGACCCTGTCACCTAGCCCGCGAGTTAAGCCCAATAATTAAGTTATAATATATAAAATTATAAACGTGCTTACATTTTGCCCTATGACCAAAATTCTTTTAACAGAGTTCAAGTGTTATGGGCATTAGCTGCATTTATGCATATTTTAACCAATACTCAACGCATGATGCTACCAAGTGTCTTAATAAGGCTGAAGACTTCATTCGTCGGAGTTGAGTCATCAAGTAAAAGTCAAGCACCGATGCTGCAACTATCCTTATTGCATATAATTATATTGTGGTGCGCAAATTTGCAGTACCACTCTAGTTGCACATGTCCTCTTAGTATATTTGAATGATCTGTTCCTTTAAGTGCTCTTGTTCCCATGAATGTAGCCAATAAAATGACCTCCATTAATGTAACCATGCCATATGTTCTTATAAATTACTCTTCGATTCTTAAGTTCCAAGCAACTTCATGCATCGAAAAATTAAATTTTGAAACTGTCATGCTTCCATATTTATTTCGTATTAATAGCATATCACTTTCCAAATTTTCTTTCCCACGTTTTCAAATCTTTTTAGCTTGCCATTAGTTACCAAATATCATTAATTAATATTTAACTGCATTCAATCCTCCCATCTCATCATTCCTTGAAGCAATAAATATTTTCATCTCTTTTCAACTGCAATTAAACCTATTTACTCCCAAGTTTAATGCCATCTTTTGAACTTCCCAAATTTCTTTTGAACTTCCCAAATTCAATGCTATCTTTTCAAATTTTTCTCTTCCAAAACTCTAAATCTTTCCAGATCCAACCGTTGAATCCAAGTAAATCCCCTCAATCGTATTAGTAGCAGATAAGTCTTTCAATATTCATTATCCATTCATAATGAATAATGAATTCAAGAAAATCCCTTTTTTTTTTGTTTTTTCAGTTACATAAATACCACAATTATATTTTTTAGTTACATAACTGCCATAATTATGTTTTTCATTTTTAGTTATGTAACTGCCACTTTTTTTTCAGTTACGTAACTATCTTGTCATAGCCTATATATAAAGGCTAGTAGAAATTCAACAAAACATAATTCTCGTTGTCTTCACATATTTTTATATTTCTAGTTCCATCAATTATAAATTTCTTGTCTTTTTTTTTTTGTTATAGGTATCATATTAACTAGAGGTAATCCTCCACAAATCTAAATTCTGTGACACCAGTGGACAAATGACACCATTTCTGAAGATACGTTATCAGACAAAGTTTCTTGTCCCAAGTTATGTGCAACTCTCCTTATTGATGGTTGTAAATTTGGAATAAACCTTAACCCTAGTCAAAACAAAATTTCAAAAGTCAACTGTGATCAAGATAATTTAGTAGTTTTAACTCCGGTAATCCACGTTCGAAACCCAAGGAAAATAGAAATAAGCTAATGATATATTATAGTTCAAAATGATATGAGGAAGCCTAAAAAGATCATATTTGTCCTAAAATCATTCGTTTTGAACTCGAACGGGATCAGTTCCCGAAAAAATTGCCATAGTGCCTAGAATAGTAAAAATATTTCGACAATGTCATTAAACTCGTAATTATATAAGGACTTCAAAAATATTGGTTTTAAAATGTTTCAGTATCTAAAAATATCAGATAAAGCTCATTTATGCGTGTTTTCCTTACTATCGGTATTTTAATTGTCTTGTCACTATTCATTACTAGTTTACTATCTCTACTTTTTCTTACAACCTATTCTTATACTCTACCATACCTATCTCTTACAATTTACCTTATACATACAACTTTATTTACATCACATCTTACAAATTATTACTTTTCATTACAAAAATATAAAACAATTAAAAATCAACGCTCTCCCTCTCTCTCTCTCAAAAGCAGCACACAACACACACACAT
The DNA here is from genome assembly GCA_024138025.1 of Combretum micranthum. NCBI lineage: Eukaryota > Viridiplantae > Streptophyta > Magnoliopsida > Myrtales > Combretaceae > Combretum > Combretum micranthum. Next base: position 81,092 of record JAMXBD010001663.1, read on the forward strand.
ATTCCTATTTTTTTCATTTTATTTAATTACATCTAATTTCTACTTCAAAACTCTATAAATATCAATTCCCTCATTCACACTTTACACATATTTCTCAAACCTTAACAAAACTTTACCAAATTGTCCTCTCAAATTCTCTCTCTAGCAATTCTCTCTCAAACACTCTCTACTATTCACCACTCTTCAAGAAAACATATAACAATCACACTACCTATTTGCCTCTTTTCAAATCCTCTATTAAACCTTAAGTAAAATTCCAACCAAAATTTCTTTACTGTGTTTCCTAAACAAATAAGTGTTATAGAAGCAACACTATGTTCATGTTTTGTTCTTATTCAGTACAAATCTCATTTCTTATTGTGTTGTTTTATTATTATTGTTATATTTTCATGTTGTTATTATTGTCTTAATCTAACTCCTATACGTTAGTAAATATATATATATATATATATTTCTTAAAGCATATGAGCTTACTAATACAATATTTATTTATCTATGCATAGCAATTTATTTATTTACTCATTTTATGCAATTTATTAAGACTATTTATTATAGTCTTATATTTGTCCTTATCAAGTCAAAATGATTTTATTTTCTTTCTAGGACTTGTCTATAATCTATGTCCGGGGAGCCTTGACATAAATCTAAGACTCCCATGATTTTCCTTATTTCTTTTTCTTACTTTTCTTTATGGGACTAGTTCATTCTTAATCCGAGAAGCCTTGATTTAAGCTAAAACTTCTCAATACTTGACCTTTACTTATTTGCTTATTTAATTTCTCGTGCCTTTTATTTTTTTATGTGAGTTATTTTATAATTATATGTTCATATTCATGCATGGCCATAACGTTGTTGTCCTAATAACATTTTATGGAAATAAGAGAAGTTGTTTTCTTTAAATAAAAATTTAACTAAATTTCCAATAAACATGATTTGGTCACTTAGGAAAAGAAATTTCCATTTAAAACTTAGGATGATAGGGTTATAAAAATATTCAAGACAACAAAATAAATTATTTTCTTGCACATAGAATAGGATTAGACTTCTAGGAGAAAGAAAATTGAATTTTGAAACACTTAGGAAATTTCTTTCAATGAAAACTTGTGATTATGTTTCAATAAAATTCTCTTTAAAAATTTAGACAAGTACATCACAAATTTTTAGTGTTGTTAGTATGACAAATTTCTTCAAGATTTAACTTAGTAGTTTCATTACACACTCTCTTTTTAAGCTGCTAAATAAAATTTATTTTAAACCTTAATATTGATAATTCCTTACCATGCAAATTTTTCTTAAAAACTTATTTATAAGGTTTATACTAACACTTTAACCAATACTAATAAGACAAGCTTTTCAAGTCAAGTTAAAAATCAACTCACTAGTTAAGAGTCCATTTAAAAAGTAAAGTTTATAGATAACTTAAAAAACCAAAGTTTCAAAGGTAAATTTCTTTTTGAAAGGTTAAGAAAATATAGTGATGATACGGAAGCATTCAATTATAGTAACTTAGAAATTTTAGTTTTCCTTACAACGACTTAAAAGAAATTTTTGTGAACTTCAATTTTCAAGCTTCTAAAATAAATTGTTTCATGAAAATCGTTAATTGGACAACACCACGAGAATCATGCATATAATATAAGCCTACATATTTATTTAAAAAGGGTCTTTCAACTATATAAATATTTATGTGCTTGACATAGTATTTTTAGGTGAAGTAAAACTTGGAAATTTGAGTTTTTAAAAGCTAGGATATTCGTGTGGAATCTGTACCAACACGTTTTCGAACCTAAATGGCTTTTAATGTTAAAAATAGCCTTAGAAATAGATAGATCTTTTCGAGCAGGTAGAAAATGACATATAGTATGCAAAATTTCTAGTTAAAATGAGTAAGTAATAGCCATTTTAAGTTGGAATTTCCTTCTATCCGAATTTTAACGCAAATACTAGAATAGAATTAGAAAGTTCGAGTAGAACTTCCACAAAATACTCATTCCGAGTATTTCTTTTGTTTAGATAACGAAGTTTTGGAGGATCTATATTTAGAGGACTATTACGAGTAAAAAATTTTAGAATGGATGGCTGAGTGAGTTTATCTCCTACTGTTACATACTTGTTTATGCTTGTAGCCAGAGGCACTAGAAGTAAAAAAACAAAGATGAAAATGGAATATGGATGATAATATTGGTTGAAAGTATACTAAGCATATCGAACCATGAATTGTTGTTAATTAAATTGTGTTTCATTATCATGATGGAGTGTCTGAAAATTCTATGATCACCTTTAGATTACCTTAATCACATATTAAGAGTTATATTAATTGATTCATGCATATCACGTAGTAAGTCACATTGCATTAGCTACTACACTCGATGAGATAAGGGTATAGTAGTGGGGTTCGCGGTATCCCACAAGTTTGCAAGGATGGACGAATAGGAGCCCGAAAGAGCTATTTCAGGATAAGCGAATAAGAACCTGAAAGAACTATTTTAGGATAGAGGAAGTAAGAGCCTGAAATAAACTACATAATCAGATTTCAAAGATGGGTTTTAAAAAACCCGAAACACCTAACCTCAAATAGGGGGGAAATCCATTTAAAACATATGATTTCCAATAGATCATATGTATTGCTTGCTCACTTACTTGATGCATTTTATATTCTTGTTTAATAACTTGTCTGAATTTATTGATATGACGATAACCCAGGAATATTCTCACTAAGCTAGTTGAGCTTACACCCTAATTGACTTTTGTTGACACATTATCAATATCTCTTTTGTCGAAGACTGCCTATATCCAGGTGGAATTATGTTTTTGGGAAGCTTTTAAGGGAAATCCTTTTGAAGATCTTAAATAGATTTCCTTTAAAATCTTTTAGTTCTAGTACGATTTCTTTTTGTGTAAGACTAAGATTATATTTTGATTTTTGGAGATTTATCAGGGGAATACCCTAAGATGATGTAAAGACCATATTCCTATAATTTTGAAATTAAAAGTTTATCTAGATTCTTGTTTGCTATATTTACTATCTCGAACTATGCATCCCACCGGAGTCTCCTATTGTTGTGATAGACGCCTTATATATGGTGTTGAAGCTTTTACATGACTTTAGGAAGTCGTTCTTAAGCTTTAATACCGTATGTGACAGACCCCCACGTCTAGGGTACCATTTGGGGCATGACAATGGTGACTTTCAATTAATCGAGCCTGAGCTGCGTGCCGGTTTCAGGAGCACCATTAGGGGGACTCAATGCTACGTTTCAGAAACTAGTGGAAGGAGATATCATTTTCTACTATACACTTCATATTTCTTAAGGAGCCACCACCTGGATGGAGCGACTGGGTAGACTACAGCAATGATCAACTAGAGTATGTGAGACTTCTAAAACAAGATCACATCTACTCGCTTATGGCTTGTCAGCGCAAACAAGATGGAAGTATGGCATGCCATCATCTCTCGTTGGAGTATCCAGACTCACACATTCACCACTGCATGAGGGGAGATAACACCAACTCTTGAAGATGTAGTTGTGCTTCTAAATATGCACTGTTGCGGGCTAACTAATGTTGTTGTAGCTGTGAATTCGCACAAGGAACATGATCTTGAAGCCTCTTTAGTAACTGTGCTGAAGGTTACTTGTGATGATAAAAGGAAACCTTGTTTCTCTGTCTGGATGACACACTTCTTTGAGGAGCGAAGAAGGAACCTATCTCAAGTAGTGGAACTAGCTCGTGGAAAAGACTAAGCATGTTTATATTATTTCCCTGTATTTGACTTCTTTAACTAATACGTTTCTCTTTTGGTTCTTTGATGTACAAGTACGAACTTGTAAGCTTCATTACGTTTTGGTTGTCACTGTTCATGTTCCCTAGTGGATCAGAAGAAGGTGTAAGCCCTTGGCTTTTCCCCTTGGCTATACGCATTGTGCAGGGTAAATGCTTTGCACTATCTCCTTTCTACCTGAGGTCTTTATATCGATGTCCTAACCTGTACCACTAGGCTTCCGTCCATTCTAAAGGTTGATATGTGAACGTATCACACATAGACCTACTTTTCTTATAGTTGTTCTTCTTGAGCAATTTCAGAACCACCTTGCATAACCAGCCATCAATAGGGAATCGAATCTTGCTGCTCCTCGGGCGTAGGCATGGATTGGAATAAAGGTGAAATGACCACTTCTTCGGCATATCAATGTTGAGAAAGAGTTCACCTTTTTCCCTTTTGTAAAACCTCTTGAAGGTTATCAGAACAGCGACGGGCTTTATTGTAAGCCTAAATCTGAATGGGATGTGTATATAATTTCAGATGCTACCAGCAAGTATACTGGGTCTTGATCAAGTAATATAGAATGAGTAGAGTATCGTTCCCACAGAGACTAAATTAACTACTAGATTGGTATTAGCTTATACTAATATTTAGGCAATCAAAAAGTATCAGTTAACTATAACTAATTAATTTTATCTACTATGAATGCAAATGAGAATGTGAGAAGTTTATATAAGATGAATGTGGGAAGGAACAGAATCCATCCTAATCTTTACTAATGTAAGCCTAGAAAATTTCAATAAATAATTCTAAAGATGAACTTTGAAAATAAAATCCTGAAAGTCACTTCGAATTAAAACTGAACTTCGATAAGTCCTAAATTCCGAACGAATCCGGAAATTTCTGAATCGTGAGAAAAATAAGAAATCTCATAAATAAAATAACAACTCAATATACTTCCATTCTAAAACCTCTACGTACGACAAATTTTATATTTAACTCCAACTTATAAATTCGGGTACAATAGAGCCCTAAAACAAATTATTAAGAAGTAAATAGTGATTAACCTTCGGGAATAAAACTCAATCCAAAGAATTCCGAGAACGTTGTGAGATATTAAATACTTATGAAAATCGACCTTAAACTAAATCTCACCAATCAGATATGTCATATAAGTATAAAATATCAGTTTCCAAATTGACAAAGGTGTAAACCGGAAAGTCAACCGGGAAACCTAAGTCCCTAAAACTCCCAAGAAACTCCGTAGTCTAGATCCGACAATTCCATGTTCCTAAACCAAGGAGTTAGAATAAGAGGAAAAGGTGTAATTGGTTCGTATTAAGCTTAGGATGCTCTAAAGGATGAGATCAACGAGTTTTCGACCTATTCCAATCTGGTCAGGTGCCGACTTCGAAAAGCGTGCCCTAGGATTCGAAATGTTAAAAATATGTTATTAATGCCGTTAGACTCATATTTCTATAAGGATCTCTAAACTATTAGTTTTACAAATTTTCAAATAGTTAGAATTACCTGATTTTGCAAATTTACTTGTATTTCATTACTACCGGTAATTAGTGAGTCTTCTAGTACGATTTACTATTATTCATTACCTAATTTTTATTATTATTCTTATAATGTATACCCTAATTCTCTTAGTGATCGGATAAACTTTGGAAACCGGAGAACGAAACCCTATATCGGTTTGGTTCAAGCTTAGTGAGAGGAGCTTATAAACCCTAGATCTGGTTTTCCTTCGGTTTCATAATAAAAGAAGTTTTATAAAGTAAATGAATATAAATTATTGTTTTAAAGTATGTTTCAAACCTTAGAAAGTTTTAAATTCGAGAATTTTTCAATTCCGGGCCTTCCCGAGCTCAATTACGGAAAAACGTGCCCCGGGATCACAAACTCAGAAAAATTTTCCAGAATATTCATTAGAACCATAATTTTATGAGGATTTCAAAAATGTCAATTTTATAATTTTCCGGGCTATAAAAATTACAGTTATAGCCTTTTCCCGTGTTTCCGTTACAACCGGTAAAGTAGATGTCTTGTCTACTATTCATAAGTACAACCTACACTACACATTACCCATACCCTATTCTTACATCCTTACAACTACTCAATTATATTTTCATGCAATTGATTTTTTTTTTTAGATGTGTAATTAATCTATGTTGATCTATATTAAAAACTAGATTTCAAATGATTTATCAAGAACTAAAACCATATGTTCCAGCAACTATAACGAGAGATTTAGGTTTAGGAAATGCAGATGGTATATGAATGATGTATTTCTATTCTCATGTGAAATGATTCATGCTTTAAATTGATATATAACATTGATTACTTGGGATTTGATCAAATTCATCTAAGAATTGCTCACCTCTCGATGTAACAAAATCTTTCATAGCATAAACTATCCTATTAAGATAAGTTATCTATGATTTCAGGTCAACAGCATTTTGCTCTCACCAAAATTACTATTCTAGTTAAGAATACAAAACAAGCACCGTTAAGTGACCCAAATTTGTAACCCTAACCGCATAAAGATTAATGAATTCTCAAGTTCTATCACAGATTTACATATTTCTATGACAAATCATATTCAAAAACCTAAGTTTTGCTCATGCGGATCATTGAATCCTTCTCAGGTATCTTTAATCCTTTCTATCTAATCTATGTTGATCAGGCATAAACTAAATAGATTACAAACAAAGATAATCAAAATTCCCAAATAATCAACACTAATATTAATTCAATTCATGCATCAAATCATCGAATCCATTCGTACATATTCATAATTGACAATGAAAACATGCATCTCAATATACAATCAAGCTTAAACATAAAAGAATAGAGATTGAAAACACCTTAAAATTGGTTCCTTTTCAAAAACGGGAATTTCCAAATCCAAAATCCCACAATTGTAGTTAACGCTTGATTGTAGCTAAACCCTAATCCACTCTAAATTGCTAGAACATTAGGGTCTTAGTGCCCTAAAAGAAAAACAAACGAGAACATTTTGTTTCCTAATATTTCTGAGTATTTTGTGTCTCTCGTCCTCTTTTGCTTTCTCAAAAACACTGTTAAATAGAGCAAAATTGCGTGAAGAATACAAACTGACATAGATGTACGCCGGCAGTTACAAAATGTACGCCGCCTGCATAAATGTGGATCTGGCCGGCGTTCATTGTTTGAAAAGAGCCTGTTCAACTTACGCTTGATAAACACTGGCTGTATTGCTTCAAATCTGGCCTGCGTAGATCATCATTCAAAATTTCCTAGAGGATTGTACGTAGGAATGTACGCTGGCTACGTTGAATCCCAGAAAGCCGGCGTTCCTTGCTTCATCAAACCCTACATTGGCTGCGTTCAAGCCTGCGTTAAGGATTTGCAATCTGTGGACAAAGTACATAGGCTCAATGCCGGCTGCGTTGATGCAGAATTTGCTGGCGTAACTCCTTATTCCAAATGCTTGCTCCAAATTTCTTCTACCTTGGCTGCGTTGATGATTGTGTTAAGAAATTGGGTTTTGTGGTCGTTCTACACAGCCTCTATGCCGGCAGCGTTGGATGCTTTTGAGCCGGCGTACATGTTGATCTTCAACCAATTGTTTTGGAATTTTCTCATTATTCTTTGTTGACCTGATTTCACAAAATTTACACTTATAAATACAAATTCCACTTGATTTCTATCAAATTTGTATCAATTTTATCCACAAAATGTATGTAAAATATGAGTTCATCAAATTCCCCTACACTTGAATTGTTGCTTGTCCTCAAGCAAATTTGATAAGAATCCGTCATAAATTTGTTTGGGAGGTTTTTGCCTCCATCTTTTACTTTTGAACTTTTGCCCATTCATTCCCTTATCGTTATAGTTCATTGAGTCGGCACATCCCGGGCTCATCACCCAAGTGACCAGGTTTTAAGATACCCCTAAGAACTCTTCCTCACTCTAACATTCAAGTTTGGATACTCATAACTCATTTTGAGTTAGCGGAGTAGTGGCTATGCTTGTTTCTTTTGCAATTCAATACTAAGACTTTTTTACAGGGAATCACTAAGAAATGAATTTCTTTTACTTCTTTCACTAATTGTTAAATGACTTCTCAAAAGGAAAATCCAGTGATTATATAATAGCTAATTATTCCTAGAAGTAAACCTAGTTATTTTTCTCAAAAGGACTTGACTTACTCTCAAACTTCAAATTTTAGAGCTAAAAACAAAGTAAGTTTGCTTCTTAGAGATTCAACTTCTCAATATTGACAAAGTAATCCATTCACAAAAGTTAATGAGTAAGACCTTTAGCAAGTTATTTCCATTTCAATTCAGATGCTATCCACTATATTTTGAAACAAATCTCAAGGTTCTTATTTTCTTTAAAAAATTTTGACCTTAAATATACTAGATCAAGAACAATTAGTGTGGGTACAAGCATCATGAATATAACTCATATTTCACCAACCATCACCATGTTTAGTTTCAATACTATCCTTCCCCCACACTTAAGATATACAGTGACCTCACTGTACGAAATAAAACAAACAGAGAAAGGAAAAAAAAATGAAACTAATGACTTTCCTAAAAAAGCGTGCGTGATCAATCTAATCATCCAAAACGATAGAGTGTAGCTGCAAGATGCTGCCCTGTGATAACTACAAAACAAATAAAAAAGATAAAGGAAAATAAGAAGTTAAGTTCTAATCATCTACAGATCATAGCAAAAACAAAACAAATCAAAATCCATAAGAGCTAGCAGGGACTCTAGCTCTCTGCCTCCGTGCTGGAGCTGCTATCATCATCTGTGGATGTCTCATAATGCAATTGCGACCCTTTCTCAGAATTGATACAACAAAACATATCCTTGATCGCCTGAAACATCTGCTTTCTAAACCCCTTGTTCTTCCTTTTTTCTTGTTTCAGGATAGTCAAAATCTGATCATGTCCTTGCTCCAATCTATCTAGGGTAGTAACCACCCTATCCCAATCCGATACAGAAGGAGCTGAAGAAGAAACTGGAGGAGGCGGAGCTGATGATGAAGGTGGTAGCTCAATAGGAATATCTCCAGGGAAGATATCCTGATAATCCTGCTCCTCAACCACTGGTGGTGGCACACCTCTTGGAACTTTGACCAAACCAAATCCCCTGAAAGGAGCAGATGTAATTCTTTTACTCGGGATCTCCACATCCCCTTCAGGTTCTCAGAAAATTTGCATTCCCTTCAGTAGCTTGGTTATATATCCTCCACAACACAAGAACTTAGTTCTTGTGTCATCAGCTTGTCTAAAGATGAAATTCGCCACTTCCACTCCAAGATCAATCCGATGATTGCCAATGATGCTGAAGAGGTAAAACATGTCAAACGAAGTCACTTTACTGTGACTTGTCTTCTTACAGCTCACCGTGTGGGCAATGATGTGGTGGATGATCTTGTATTCCACTTTAGAAAAAATGGATGCCACCGACTTGGAAGCCACAAAAGGTTCTGTCAAAGGAGCTATCAATTGTAACCAATATGCCTCCTGAGTCATTTCATCTGCTCCTTTAGGCCAAGAATTTGTCAGCTGCAAATTATCTGCCTCGCTTTCATACAAACCCAACACTCGTCCCATAGACTTTAATCTGATCTCATGCACCTCTCCATAAGCTTGGAATATAAACTTTGACCTTTCCCTTCTGATTCCACCTTCAAAGTGGAAAGAACTTCAAGTGTGAGATTCTTATATGCGGGTTCTCTCCATTCAAACAGCCTCAACCAAGCCGGATCCCGAATCAACTCAACAACCTGATTTCTAATCCCAAACTCATCCAACAACTCCCAATCCATGTATTGAGAATTGATGAAATCCATCTTCATTAATCGCCTCTTGTTGTCTTTGCGTATTGCTGGCTGGATAAAACATTTCGGGCTTGTGCACTTGATGATGAATCAGTGGTTCGTGGTCTTTTTTGTCTGGGGGCCATATCTGCAAATGAGCACAATAGGGAAACTTAAACAGACTAATATGACAGCACCAACCAAAACCATGAAGCCCTGTGCTAGTGTCTATGAAACAATCAAAACTAATCCCTAAACATTCACCTAGATCATGTTATATCTTACAAATCAAACCCCAAACTCAACAAATCACATTAACATATCATCAGATCAACAACTCAACTCAACACTTGCAAGTGGAATAGTTCAAGGGAGGCTGTGTGGAAAGAAACATTGGTCACAAATTGATCCTCAATTCACTGTTTAGCAAAGCAACAAAGCGCAAAACAATTTTACACCACTTACTAATGTAACTGCAGCATCCAAATGATGAGACAAAGTAAATATGGGCACACACGAAATCATTATCTAAATCAAGTACTGAGTTGCAATCGATCATCATGAACACTTGAATTAAGCAAATTTTGCATTTACACCAAAAAGCCCCAAATTCGTTTTGCAAAATTATAAACACATCAACATAAACCCTAGCTCATGAATAATGATCAAAACATGCTAAATGTGTAATCTAATGAAATTCAATTCAAAAACCATCAAAATATCTCAAATAAACTCCCAAAGTCAACCAACAATTCGAACATCCAAACCACCTTCATACTTCACACGGCTCATCACACTTCAACCTCATACATACAAACTCCTCCACCCAATCCGAGCCACTACAACATACATGGATATGTTGGATAGATTAACAAGAAAAAATGGATAAAGATCTTACTTGATAGTGCAAAATAATCCAAGAGAGGAGGAATGCAATACACACCGAGAGGAGTTAAGTTGGGAGAAACAAATAAGAATGAGAGTAGTTGAAAAAGTGATGAGAAATGCAGACAGAACCTGTTAATTTTCGAGTTGCAGGTCCTACGCCGGCAAAATTGTCGACTACGCCGGCGGCGTTGAAGGCGTGTTGTCAATTCAACTTTCAATTTCCGAGACAGAATGGCAGGCAGTGTATGTTTTACGCAGCCAGCGTAAGGTCTACGCTGGCACTACACAGGCGTGTATCTATGTTTCCAAATTTTTATTTTATTTTTTATTTTATTTTTATTTATTTATTTTATTTATTATTTTTTAAAAACACCTAAGAGAATAATCCATTATCCTGTGTAATTTGTAACTAAGTAATTTAAGATTACTTACCTCACTTTTTCTCAAATGGATTTATCTAAAGCTCCAAGAATGATTCGCCATGATCTGAAAACTAAAAAAAAAATAAGAAAATAAACACTAAGTTAGACATGGGTTGCCTCCCAAGTAGCGCTTAGTTTAACGTCGCTTAGCCCGACAGTGCTTGATCAAACTCAGCTTGGATCCTGAAGATCCACGTCTTTCTTACTTGCCTCCACAAACTTTCTTTCCCAAAAATGCTTCAATTGGTGACCATTGACTTGAAATGACTTTTCCCCATCTCTCTTGATCTCAACCACTCCATAAGGATACACTTTGATGATGTCAAATGGTCCAGACCACCTAGACCGTAATTTACCCGGGAATAACCTTAACCGAGAGTTTATAAAGTAGAACTTTTTGTCCTTCCTTAAACTCACGATATAGGATTTGCTTGTCATGCCACTTCTTGTTTTCTCCTTATAGATATGAGCATTCTCAAAAGCATCATTTCGAAACTCATCCAACTCATTCAATTGGAGTAACCTATGTTCACCAGCAGTTGTCTGTCAAAGTTCAAAAACTTTATTGCCCAATAAGCTTTATGTTCCAACTCTACAGGGAGATGACAAGCCTTTCCATACAGCATGCGATATGGGGACATCCCAATAGGATTCTTATAAGCAGTGCGGTAAGCCAAAGTGCATCATCAAGCTTTAGCGACCAATCCTTCCTTGATGAATTAACTGTCTTTTCAAGGATTCGCTTAAGCTCTCTATTAGATAGCTCCACTTGACCACTTGTTTGAGGATAAGGTGTAGCAACCTTATGTCTCACACCATACTTTGCAAGTAAATTATCAAATTGTTTATTGCAAAAATGAGTTCCTCCATCACTAATAATTGCTCGTGGTGTCCCAAATCTAGTGAAAATATTTCTTTTTAAGAATTTAGTACTCCTCATGCATCATTAGTCGGAAGCGCAACAGCTTCAACCCACTTAGATACATAGTCAACTGCTACAAGGATATACTTGTTGTTGAAGGATGATGGGAATGGTCCCATAAAGTCAATCCCCAAACATCAAAAATTTCAATCATAGTATCCCATGCTGTGGCATCTCATGCCTCTTGGAAATACCCTGTTCTCTGACATTGATCACAACTCTGCACATATGCTCTGCAATCCTTGAATAGAGTGGGCCAATAAAATCCACATTGAAGAACTTTTGCAGCAGTTCTTTCAGCACCAAAATGACCACCAGTTTCTCGATTATGGCAATGATAAAGTATATCAGCAATTTCAGATGCAGGTACACATCGTCTAATTACTTGGTCTGGACAACTTTTAAAAAGAAATGGCTCATCCCAGAAATAATATTTCATATCTGATAAAAATTTTCGTTTCTGGTGATGAGTGATTTTGTAAGGCAAAATTCCAGCTACCAAGTAATTAACAATATCTGCATACCAAGGTATATCTTTAATTGAAACTTCATAGAGATATTCATCAGGGAATGACTCATTAATAGGCAACTCATCTTTCTCATTAACAATTCTGGAAAGATGATCAGCAACAACATTCTCCACTCCCTTCTTATCTCTAATTTCAATATCAAATTCTTGTAAAGCAAAATCCACCTTATAAGCCTAGGCTTTGCATCTGATTTTGCTAATAAATACTTAAGTGCAGAGTGATCAGTATAGACAATTACCTTAGAACCGATGAGATATGATCTGAATTTGTCACAAGCAAATACCACGGCCAGCAATTCTTTCTCTGTGGTAGCATAATTTCGTTGTGCTTCATTCATCATTTTGCTAGCGTAGTAAATTACTTGAAAAACTCGGTTCCTTCTCTGACCAAGTACTGCACCTACTGCCATATCGCTTGCATCGCACATAAGCTCAAATGGTAGCTCCCAATCTGGTGCTACAATTATTGTAGTAGTCAATTTTTCTTTCAAAAGCTCAAAAGCTTCTAGACAAGCATCATCAAAGAAAAAGAAGTATTCTTTTCTAATAAAGCACAAAGAGGTCGTGAAATTTTTGAAAAATCTTTAATAAACCTCCTGTAGAAACCTGCATGACCAAGGAAACTTCGTATTCCTTTCACATTTACCGGTGGTGGTAACTTTGAGATCACCTCAACTTTAGCTTTGTCTACCTCTATCCCTTTTTGAGAAATTTTATGACCCAGCACAATTCCTTCTTTCACCATGAAATGACACTTCTCCCAATTTAAAACCAGATGAGTGTCTTTGCATCGCTTGAGCACAAATGACAAATTCTCCAAACAAGTTTCAAATGAAGCTCCATAAACAGAAAAGTCATCCATGAAAACTTCAATAAATTTTTCAATCATATCTGAGAATAATGCCATCATACACCTTTGAAATGTTGCTGGTGCATTACATAAACCAAAGGGCATACGTCTGAATGCAAACGTACCGTAAGGACAGGTGAATGTCGTCTTTTCTTGATCTTCCGGTGCTATTGGATTTGATTATAGCCCGAATATCCGTCCAAGAAACAATAATATTCATGCCCAGCTAGCCTCTCTAGCATTTGGTCTATGAAGGGAAGAGAAAATGATCTTTACGGGTGGCATCATTCAACTTTCGATAATCGATGCACACCCTCCATCCAGTCACAGTCCGGGTAGGTATTAACTCGTTCTTTTCATTGTTCACAACTGTCACCCCCCCTTTCTTAGGTACCACTTGAGTAGGACTCACCCACTTACTGTCAGAGATTGGATATATGATACCAGCATCAAGCAACTTTAATACCTCCTTCTTTACAACTTCTTTCAAAGTAGGGTTGAGTCTTCTCTGTGGTTGGACTCTTACATTCAGCTTCCATGAGGATCCGATGAGTACAACAGACGGATGGATTCCATGAATATCTGCAATTGTCCACCCAATCGCTTCCTTATGTCTTTTAAGCACTTCAATCAACTTGTGTTCTTGTTCAGATGATAACTCCACAGAAATAATAACTGGGAGTGTATTATTTTCACCTAAAAACACATACTTAAGGTGACTAGGAAGCTGTTTCAACTCAAGTTGAGGTGGTTCTTGTATGGATGGACTCAATTTCTTTGTACTAGCCTCTAAAGGCTCAAACTGAGGTGATTTTATCCAAACTCCAGCAACTTCATCCATTAAGTGATTATCTACTTCCTCATTAGGGCTGTCACACTCATCCATACTCAGTAGCAAGTCATCTTCCTCAGGAGTGAAATTAAGCTCATCATCACTCATTCATGTGAAAACACATGCTGGGAAACTCACCCATCTCAGAATTATCCATGCTGTATTCCTGAGTCAATTGATCAATAGTATCAAGATGAAAGCAAGTATCATTACCAGCTAAATGTTTGAGAGATCGAAATACATCAAATGTGACTTGCTCATCCATAGCCCGTAGTGTCAGTTTTCCTTGTGCTACATCAATTAAGGCTTGTCCAGTAGCCAAGAAAGGTCTTCCCAAAATTAGAGGAATCTCCCGTCTTCAGCCATATCAAGAACAATGAAATCGGCTGGAATAAAAATCTATCCACCTTGACCAAAACATCCTCCACTATTCCTCTTGGATGCTTTGCTCTATCAGCAAGTTGTAAAGACACCGTAGTTGGTTTGCAATCTCCTAGACCCAATTTCTTAAAGATTGAAAGGCATGAGATTTATGCTTGCTCCTAGATCGCAAGTGCCTTATCAAAGTATGATTCACCAATAATACAAGGAATAGTGAAACTACCCGGATCCTTTAACTTTGGAGGCATCTTGTTCTGAAGAATAACTGAACACTCATGAGTAGCATAACTGTCTCATGTTCAGCTAGGCGTCTTTTCTTTGTAAGAATATCCTTCATGAACTTTGCATAAGATGGCATGGATTCAAGTGCATCCATGAAAGGAATATTAATGTGCAACTTCTTGAAGACTTCTAAAAACTTCTCAAATTGATGATCCAGTTGTTGCTGCTTCAATCTTCCAGGAAAAGGAATGGGTGGAACATACGGCTTCATTTCTGGCTTTCGTGCATACTATCTTCCTCTTTTCTCTTTCCTTTTTTCATTACTTGATGAGGGTATATTAGTATAGGTGTCAGATACTTCTCATCATTTTCCTCATGCCTTCCAGTGCTTTGGTCATCAATCATCTTTCCTTTCTGTTCCTCATCAGTCTTTTTCCCATCTTGATTTCTTCCTTCATTATCTTAGTAATTTCTTTTCCACTTCGGAGAGTGATTACCTTCACATCTTCTTTTGGATTTTTGTCAGTGGTACTTGGAAGAGTACCTTGAGGTCGGTGCTAGATGCTTCAGACAACTGAGCTAACTGAGTTTGCAAATCCAAAAATGGAAGCTTGATTTGATTGTTGTTTCAACACTTCTTGCAAAAGCTCAACTGTCTTATCCTTCTCCTTTTGTGGTTGGGAATGTTGTTGAGGCATCATTTGTGGTGGCGGTAATGCTCTAGGTGCATTTTGATTGCTCCATCGAAAGTTTGGATGATCCCTCAATCCAGGATTATAAGTGTTGGAGTATGGATTGTAATTCCTAGCATTCCTGTCATATTGATTAACATAGTTAGCTTGCATATTACCAGAATATGAAGGGAAGAATCTTCCACAGGGTACTCCAAATAGCTCATGTGAGGATCATCATGAAGATCATGTTCATGTGTGGCTTATGACTTGGTCCAGCTCCTGACATAGGTTGCATGTGTTTCATCTGTGCGTAAGTGAATCCACTTGTTGTTGTAATTTAGAAACCGTCTCTGATTCATAAATGGCACTAACGGTTTTGGTTTGTTCGTTCATTATGCCAGTGAAACGTAGTACGAGCCAACCCATTAATCAGATCATAGGCCTCAGGAGCACTTTTATACATCAAACTGCCACCTGCTGTTGCATCAATCATTGTGTAAGCCCCTAGATTTTTCAATAACATTAGCAAACCCTAAGAACCGAAAGTTGAAACGAAACCCTAAACTTAACCTAGTTATATGATTAGTCTAGTGAATCTAGATCCGGCAATCCCGTGTTCTCAAACCCTAGAAAACGAAATTGAAATAATTATGGAATATGGTTCGTAATAATATAGGAAAGCCTAAAAATATCATATTCGAATTTTTCTAGAGTCCTTCGGATCCGATCGGGATCGGTTTTCGAAAACTGCGCCCCGGAGCACCGGATAGCAAAAATATTCCGACAACACCAATAGATTCGTAAAAATATAAGGTTTTCAAAAATATCAGTTTTAGATTTTTTCGGTAACTAAAAATAACAGATATAGGCTTTTTAGGCATATTTTCTTTACTACCGGTATTTTAATTGTCTAGTCTACTATTCATAGTACTTTTCTACTATTCACCTATCTCTACTTTTTCTTACACTCTACCATACCTATACCTTACAATTTACCTTTCCCATACAACTTTAATCACATCATACTTTACACATTACTTCTTTTAATACAAAACAAACAAAAATAATTATTTCCTCCCCCCTCTACACTCAAAACCGGCGCCCCCTTGTCCCTCTTTCATCCCATTTTGTTTTCTTTTCCAATTTATTTTATTACATCTAATTTCCACTCCAAAAAAATCTATAAATACCCCATTCCTCTTCCATTCTTTCACACAACAAAAATTCATACTAAAACTCTCCCAAAATCACTCCACAAAATTCCTCTCCCAACATCTCTCTCAAGTTCTCTCTTTTCCTTAGAAAATCCACCCCCACATAATACAACAACCCATTCTTTTCTTCTTCAACAACCCATAAGCTTTAGGTAAAAGTTCTCATATTCTCTCATCATGTTCATATAACTCAACATGAGTTTAGTGTATGTTTCTTAGACTCATTGAGTTAAAGAAGCAACAATTTATTCATGTTTTGTTTTTGTTCATGTTCTTATTTTCTTTATGTTACTATTATGTTGATATTGTTATTATTATTTCTAACCTAACTTATATAAGTATTATGTATATTATGTCTATATATTTATTTAGAGCATATAAGCTCACTTGTTATTTATTTATTTTCAAGTCTTGCAATTTATTTATTTGTTTTATGCAATATTAAGACTAGTCTTTCTAGTCTTAGACTTGTCCATATCAAGTCAAAATAATTTTATTTCCTTGCTTTTCTTTTCTTTTGAGGACTAGTCCATTCTTAGTCCCGGGATTCCTTGATGAAGCTAAGGTTCCCAATACTTGACTTTACTTTTATGCTCTTATTTATTTTAATTATGTTGTTTTTATATTTTTCATGGTTACATATTCTCATTCATGCATGAATATGTTGTTATTGTCTCAATTATAATAGAAATGAGTTTTCTTAAAGTAAGAATAAGAACTCTTTTTAAATATAAACTTTGTCACATAAGAAGTTATTTTCCTTAAAGGTTTGAAATTTATCTTAAGCAAATATTCTTCTAAAGTTAGATAAGCTAGCTCAAGTTTTAGTAATGATATGTGGTTTTTCACCAAGAAATACATAAAGTAAAGTTATTATAAAATCTCTTTTCAAAACAATAAGAAAGTTTCTTTAGACCTAAACAAAGGATTTCTTAAATTCAATTTTCAAAGTCTTCCACCAACACTAAAGTCTAAGATAAGTTTTTCCAAAATTTACTTATAAGATGATTTCTTTTAAAAGTGGATATAACTATGAAATATTTAGAAAAACTATATGTTTCCAAACCACTAGAAATAAATTTATCTTGAAAGATTAAAATTACTTTTGAAGATTAATAACTAAGAAATGGAGTTAAAAGGAAGAAATACTCATTTATAATAATTTAGGAAATTTTCAAAGTAAAACTAACTTCTTTTCAAGTCTTAAGCTTATCTCACTTCCAAGACATGTGTCTTACAAAACCATTGTTGAGACAACACCAAATTCATGCATATAGTTTGAGTTTATACATATATATACATAAATTCAAGGGATTTTTCAATCATACTTTATATCTATATTTTGTACAAAAGCCTTTGGGTGAAGTAAAGTTTGAAAACTCTAGTTTTGAAGTTTGGAAAATTCGTATCAAATCTGTACGCTTCTATTCCAAGACCTAAATGACTTCTTTTGATGAAAATAACCTTAGAAATAGATAGATCTTTTCGAGTAGGTAGAAATCGGTATATAATATGCGAAATTCCGAGTTAAAATGAACAAGTTATGGCCATTTTAAATTAGGATTTCCATTCCATACGATTTTATGAATTCTTTAAGATAGAAGTACAGAACTTGAATAGATCTTGGATGAAATACTCATGTTGGGTATTTCTTTTGTTTAGGTGTCGAGGATCACGATCTTATCTTCCTCGAGGATTACTTCGACTCCTAGAGCGCTATGGACGGGTGAGTTTCCTTTACGCTTATGTATTCGCGCATGTGCTTGTAGAATAGAGCACTAGATGTTAGAAAAAGATAAAATTGATATGCATGTGGGATATTATGGGAATTATGTATGTGATTCGTTGTGTGCGATCAATTAAAAATAAGTATATCGGAACTCGATTTGTGATAAATGTTTCCATGTATGTATTGTTATGTGTGCAATTATTGTTTGATCGCTTTAAATGATTTAATGTCATATTGAAATCACCATGCAATAAATTGCTCATGCATATCACTTAGAATATCATTCGAAGTTTTGCTACTACTCCTCAGCGTGGGACCGGAAAGGTAAGCTACCTAGCTACATCTTGAGGGTTAGGACGTACGGGAATACGGCCATCAAGGTGTAGCCGAGCCGGATCGATCGCTTTGGGCATGGAAGGCCCGGGGACTAGTAGCACGGTTCGTTGGAACCCCAAGATGCGCGCAAACTTGAGGAGGTTGTTCGGGACCCAGTTCAAAGCATTCCCTAACCACCGATGGAGGGGTAAATCCATCAAACATACGAAACTGGATAGTCGTATTTAATGTTTGATCATATGATTGTTGCATTCATATGCTTGATTAATAAACTTGTTTGATTGTTGTTATGAGTACTATTGCGAAAGGAATATCTCACTAAGCTAGTCATGCTTATACTCCTATAGACTTTTGATATTGCAGGATTACCTTTTTGCACCCGAGACCATCTTGATTTCCCCGGGTAGAATCCTCATTTTGAGAAGCTTTTGGAGGCAATCTATTTTGAAGTTATAGAGTAGATTTCTTCTAAAATCTTCTAGCTTTAGTTATGTTATTTTTAGAACCATGTTATTAAGAATTATCGGGGGAATGCCCCTTAGAAGCTGTAAGACTTTTATTTCAATGATATATATATTAAGTGTTATTTTGCATGTTCCGCTGCCAATGTCTTAAAATGCATTACTCCACCGGTCTCCCTTTGTTGTGAATGTACGCCTTGTACCGATATGGAAGCTTTCGAGTGACTGAGGTAGTCATTCTTAAGTTTTAATATTGCGTACGGCGGGCTGTCACGTTTAGGGTACCCGCTGGGGCGTGACTCATTGTCTTCAAGAAATCTCCAAGAGATGTGTAGAAAATTCTCATTTGATCATGAAGAGAGATTCCATGATGAGGACAACGTCTAAGAAGCTCCTTAAATCTTTCCCATACTTCATGTAAACCCCGGTTTTTCAAGTAGCCAAGATAACCCTAGAACCGGAAACCAAAACCCTAAACCGGAATAGCTCAAGTCTAGAGTGAGAACTAGGAACCCTAATTTCGACTTTTTTTCCTCGGTTTCTAATTAATAAACTTTTCTAAGAAAATTTAATTTTGAATATAGTTCTTGATTATATTTCGAACCAAGAAAATATCAGATTTTAAGAAAATTTCAATTCCGGGTCATCCCGAGACCCATTATAGAAAAACGTGCCCCGGAACTAGAATTTCAAAAATTTACTTATGAGTACTCATTTGAACCGAAATAAAATAAGGATTTCAAAAATATAAATTTCATAATTTTTCGGTTTACGAAAAACACAGTTATAGCCTTCTTATTCATATTTTATTACTCGGTAATGAAATTATCTTGTTAACTATTCTTACTATTCATAAAGTAACACCTATACTACCTATTAGCACACTCTACAATTCTAACTCTTACCATCACTCAAATCAATCACTTTTCTCCATGCTTTTGTCCCTTCAACTTTATTACAATTTATGACAAGTGATACAAAATCAAATCAAAGCCAAATCAAAGGAAACAAATCAAATTCCCTTCCCCCACAAGGCTCCCAAACCGGCGTGAATAAGCGCCCCCCCCCCCCCCCCCCCCCCCCCCCCCCCCCCCCCCTCCATGCTTCAATTTGAAATTTTCCTTCTTCATTTAACCTAATTCCAATCTATATATATACAACTTTTTCTCTTCTTTCCTCATTCTTTCACTTTCTAAATTTTTCAAAGTGTAAAAGCTCTCATTTTCTCTCCCCATTTCCCCTCTTTGCCGTGACCTATCAAGCCCCACACACACACACACACAACTTCCATTTCTTCTTTTCATCTTCCATTTACCTTCAAGTAAGTAGACTTTTACTCCTTCCACTCATAGATCTTTGTTATGGCTAAGTGATTCTTGGATATTTCCAACAAATGACCCAATGAGCTTTTGCTAGGGTCAAGGAAAGATCAAAACAAGAATACCGAACCATTACAAAGTAGATCTAACATTTAAAGGAGCTTTCATGCCAAAAAGCTTCATGTTTATCCATCAAAAAGTCTTTTAAACAAAAGATCTCTTATAAAAATATAGTTTTTATGTTTTCAAACATCATTTAAGCATTTGATAAAGTAGATCCATCATTTCATTACTCATAATCATGTAGGCATTTAAAGTTTCTTTATTATTTTGTGTCTATGTGCATTAATAGTCTTTAATACTTTTGTCTTTAGTAAATAACCTTCTTAGTAAATAGATCTATGGTTAGATAAGTTAATAAAGTAAAAAAGGAAAATACTTTTCAAGAAACACACTTGTGTAAATTCGGATGACTTTGTAAACCTAAGTTAAAAACACTTTTATCAACTTCTAAAAATATCTTTTTCAAGAAAAATGAAGCCTTTGGGTGATAGATAATGTTTGGTTATATATTTCATGAGTCTAAATGAGATTTTACTAAAGAAAATGTTGGAAACAAGGAATGAAGTCCAATAGAAGTTTTGAGCTAAAAGTCATGTAGACAAAATTCGTAATAATGGATGTAGGGTTAGAAAACACTATTTTTCCAACTTCAAAAATGGTATTTTCTTAAATAAATGAAGTCCTTAGAGTATAAGTATAATAAATACTTAAAGTTTTGGGTATAAAATATATTTTTCTCAAAGGAATCAACTTGAAAGTAGAAATTTCTAAATTCGGATTTTTGGAAACCCCATGGTAAAAGACTCACTTAAAAGTTTATAAATGAGGATTTTCTTAAAGAAATAAAGGCCTTAGGATATAACTAATATAAGGGTCAAATTTCTTTAAACAAAGTGGAGTTTTTCTAAAAGAAAATCCATGTAATATGTAGGTGTGACCAAGTGTAGTAAACTCACTTGTTAAACAATGGTATGAAATGGTTTTCTAAGAAAAGATTATTTAAATTCTTTGAATCTAAAAAGTTATAAGAACTTAGGCTCATTAAAGTTCATATCATGACATTCATGATAGGGAAAATCATTACCATTGCATTTAGTCTCATTTTGTACTTAGGAATCTCAAGTGCATTCATGAAAACCACATTTTTGGAATCAATGTGCCCGCTGTACAGATCTGATCCCTCAATTCCGAGGCTTAGATATTTTCAAAACTTGATTTACATTTCATATTTAGAAAGCTCTTCCGAAGTAGATAGAAATCGGTATAAAAATTGCGAAATTCCGACTTAAAACGACCAAGTTATGGCCATTTTAAAACGGAACTTCGGAAATGACGCGAATTCCGATTTTTCTAAGTTTTCTTAGAGTTTTAGTGTCCTAAGTTGGTAGAATACTTATTAGGGTATTTCTTATATGAATAGGTGAACCCGTGGACGGTGACTCTTTGCCTCCGGATTATTATTACTAGAAGAAAGGCGAACCAATGGCGGAGTGAGTTTTTCTTCCCGATTCATTTATTGTATGTGCTTGTAAAGTAGTGCACTAGAATGTAGGACAAATGAATGAAAAATGAATAATGGGGAATGATGGGAAATTATATGTTGATGATGATGTGAGAACTCAAATTAAGAATATCGAAACCGGGTGATAAACTTTGGTTGTGTAGTTAGCTATGATGAACTGTCTGAAAAATTGTTTGATCGCTTAAGTAAAAGGGCTTAATCAACTACTTGGACTAATGCTAAATTGACATGTGCATCTCACAAGAGGAAGGAGCATTAGCATTTGTAGGTTAGTCGTGAACCATAAACGACATCGAATAATCGTAGGTTAGTTGTGAATCATAAACGACATCGAATAATCGTAGGTTAGTCGTGAACCATAAACGACATCGAATAATCGTAGGTTAGTCGTGAACCATAAACGACATTGAATAATCGTAGGTTAACCGTGAACCATAAACGGCATATTGTTAGTACCGTAGTAGCCGTTAATCTGCTAACCCGGGATGGAGGGCGTAATTCCATCCACATATGATTTCCGGTTGGTCATATGTATGTTAAACTGATGTGTTTGATGCATACACTTGCTTGATTAATAACTTGCTTGAATTGTTGTGACATAAATGTTATTGTGGGAGATTACACTCACTAAGCTAGTTAGCTTACGTCCGTACAGTCCATTCCTTTTGCAGCTTTCCCATTTGTGGCTTAGGCGACGTGACCCGGCTGAACAGGTATAGAAGCTAGGAGTTTCCCCTAGAAGTTGGAATTTATGTTTTAGACTTCCATAGGAAACTTCTAAGACTTGGATGAATGTATAAGACCGTTAATTATTCTTTTGCGGGGGAATGCCACTTATATTATGTAATATTTATTTATGTTTTATGAATTATATCCTACTACTAATGCATGCAAAATTAAGCTTTTATCTCCATTCGGACTTGTACTCTATTGTTATAAAGGTACGCCTTATATCTATATGAGACTCTCGAAAGACTAAGGTGGTAATTCGGGAATCTTATATGGCATGTGGCGGACTGTTACATTTAGGGTATCCTATGGGACGTGACACTTCATATAGGGCTTCACCTTCATATTGCCGAAAGGAAAATATTTCATTCCTCAATTGGATTGTTTTGTTGGGAGGAAAAAATTGTTCTAGAAACTGTTGTGCCAACTGATCCCAATTAGTAAGAGAATGTGGAGGTAATGAATTTAGCTAACTTCTTGCCTTATCCCTTAATGAGAAAGGGAATAATCGAAGATGAATTGCATCAGTGGAGACCCCATTACTCTTGATTGTAGAGCAAATATGCAAGAAATTCTTCGGATGATCATGGGGGTTATCAAAACTGCTTCCTCCAAATTGATCTCCTTGCACCATTTGTATCAGTGACGGCTTTAATTCAAAATTATTGGCTTGAATAGCAGGCCACTTAATAGATGGTGCAACTCCATCAACTGTGGGCATGAACAGTTCCTACATTGGTCTGTAAACCTCATTTCCTGGAGCTGGAGGGTTATTGTTGTTACCCATAACAGGAACAAGCAATTGTTGCTGCCCAATAGGAGGATTTTCATTCTGTCACTCATTGACTGGTGGGGGATTAATTTCTTGCTAGTTTCTTTCCATTACTCTCGTATTATCTGCTCGTCTTTCTCTTAGTCGGCGGTGATAAGTCCGATCAATCTCAGGGTCGTAGGGTAAATCTTGGACCTGTTCACCTGACATACAAGGACATACGAATCAAGGTAAACTATATATATATATATTTTTTTTTGGAGAATATGCTTAGTCTAAGGGTGTAAATCCTATTCTAATATCAGCAACCGAAGCTTCCCCGGCAACGGTGCCAAATTGAAACTGCAGTAAACCACACTTCTTAATATTCTAAAGACTTTAATTTCAAACACGAGTGGATTACGTAACCGGTCAGCAAAATCACCGGGTGCAAAGCAGTATATTTTGGAAAGTCCAAGTCGTATCCACAGGGAGCTATTGGCTAATTACTAGAATTAAACTTTTACCCTAATCTAAGCAATTGATTTTTTTTTAAGATGTGTAATTAATCTATGTTGATCTATATTAAAAACTAGATTTCAAATGATTTATCAAGAACTAAAACCATATGTTCCAGCAACTATAACGAGAGATTTAGGTTTAGGAAATGCAGATGGTATATGAATGATGTATTTCTATTCTCATGTGAAATGATTCATGCTTTAAATTGATATATAACATTGATTACTTGGGATTTGATCAAATTCATCTAAGAATTGCTCACCTCTCGATGTAACAAAATCTTTCATAGCATAAACTATCTTATTAAGATAAGTTATCTATGATTTCAGGTCAACAGCATTTTGCTCTCACCAAAATTACTATTCTAGTTAAGAATACAAAACAAGCACCGTTAAGTGACCCAAATTTGTAACCCTAACCGCATAAAGATTAATGAATTCTCAAGTTCTATCATAGATTTACATATTTCTATGACAAATCATATTCAAAAACCTAAGTTTTGCTCATGCGGATCATTGAATCCTTCTCAGGTATCTTTAATCCTTTCTAGCTAATCTATGTTGATCAGGCATAAACTAAACAGATTATAAACAAAGATAATCAAAATTCCCAAATAATCAACACCAATATTAATTCAATTCATGCATCAAATCATCGAATCCATTCGTACATATTCATAATTGATAATGAAAACATGCATCTCAATATACAATCAAGCTTAAACATAAAAGAAAAGAGATTGAAAACACCTTAAAATTGGTTCCTTTTCAGAAACGGGAATTTCCAAATCCAAAATCCCACAATTGTAGGCAACGCTTGATTGTAGCTAAACCCTAATCCACTCTAAATTGCTAGAACATTAGGGTCTTAGTGCCCTAAAAGAAAAACAAACAAGAACATTTTGTTTCCTAATATTTCTGAGTATTTTTGTGTCTCTCGTCCTCTTTTGCTTTCTCAAAAACACTGTTAAATAGAGCAAAATTGCGTGAAGAATACAAACTGACATAGATGTACGCCGGCAGTTACAAAATGTACGCCGCCTGCGTAAATGTGGATCTGGCCGGCGTTCATTGTTTGAAAAGAGCCTGTTCAACTTACGTTTGATAAACACTGGCTGTGTTGCTTCAAATCTGGCCTGCGTAGATCATCATTCAAAATTTCCTAGAGGATTGTACGCAGGAATGTACGCTGGCTACGTTGAATCCCAGAAGGCCGGCGTTCCTTGCTTCGTCAAACCCTACATTGGCTGCGTTCAAGCCTGCGTTAAGGATTTGCAATCTGTGGACAAAGTACACAGGCTCAATGCCGGCTGCGTTGATGCGGAATTTGCCGACGTAACTCCTTATTCCAAATGCTTGCTCCAAATTTCTTCTACCCTGGTTGCGTTGATGATTGCGTTAAGAAATTGGGTTTTTTGGTCGTTCTATACAGCCTCTATGCCGGCGGCGTTGGATGCTTTTGAGCCGGCGTACATGTTGATCTTCAACCAATTGTTTTGGAATTTTCTCATTATTTCTTTGTTGACCTGATTTCACAAAATTTACACTTATAAATACAAATTCCACTTGATTTCTATCAAATTTGTATCAATTTTATCCACAAAATGTATGTAAAATATGAGTTCATCAATGTGCATGCATTATCTACAAGTTATTATCATGAATGATATGATATGAGCTATCTATATGTATTTCCTTAACAATTCTTAGCTAAAAAGAATTTTTGGAAAAACTTTTACTTTGCAATAATGTCAAGAACACTTGTTTGAGAAAACTAGCTTTATTTCTTTGAAATTCATCCGTATTTTTTATTAGGATAATGCCTTGATGACCTATATTTCTAACACCTTCATTATCTTAATACAATTCTTCATTTGAAGGTTGGAAAATAGATGTTTAAAGGTGGGTTTTGCCTAGCGACGAATTTTACACAATTTTTGCAAATGAAAATATTGTTTGATCTTAGTTTAGAAACCTTTTCTTTGTTTTAGGTTTATTGATATGGTAACCCTAGGTATATTAAACCTAGAACCCCCAAATCGTTGATTGGAAATGGAACCCGAGGATCGTCTTGAAACAAGTTGTTGTAGGATGGAATTAGACCTCAATCAAACCTGTTGATTGCAACCTAATTATCAATGAATGGAATGGAACTAGACCTCGAACAAACCTGTTGATCGTAACCTAGTTATCACGTCGACCTCCTTGAGTGTTTAGATCAAGAAAACCAAATGGAAATTCGTTCACAAGGAACAAGATGGAGTTTTCTCTCAAAGAGAATGAATAACATTCATATAAATCGTCTTTTTGTATCTTTTTTTTCTATACAAAGCCCATAATATATATACAAATGAAGAATAGACTAAAAAAACCTAAAACAATTACGTGCATTAAAGCACACCTAAAACAGTTACACTATTTTGAAAAACACTTTAAACCTAAAACAGTTACAATATTTTGAAATATACTATTTAACTTGAAACATTTAAACTATCAATAAATATCCCTAAAAATCCTTTAATCTCTTGTATCCCAAACTTTGATTGTGATTTAATGATCATAACTCCCGTCAACAATCCTTCTTTTCCTTTAACTGGATTATTGATCTTGAACTTGATGGGCTCAATTGATGATGCTATATGGATCACATCATTCCCTCCTTCTTCGAAAAGATTCGTCCTCGAATCTTCACGTTTAGACACTTCTAAATTGCAACAAGGAATTTAGATTGAGATTCTATTTCATCTTGATCTTCTTGAGGACTCAATTCTTTGAATCCCTGCATTAAGGAATCAATTTCACTAGGAAAAGAAAAATCATTACTTGATAAACAAATATAACTCTCTAGTGTTTCACACTCTGATTCTTTTTCCTCGATGCTCACCAAAGTGTTTTCATCACACTTTTCCTCACTCTCACGCTTGTGTTTTTCTCTCTCTCTAAAACTTTGAGCTATTGTCATCTGATCCATACAAACCTCCAAAGGATTGAGAGAGACTAATTTCACCCATCTTTTGTTTAAAACAAAAGAATATCGATTATTGTCCTCATCATATCTGGCTTTCCTCTGAAATTGCCATGGTTGTCCCAAAAGAATATGATAAGTTTCCATTGGTACCACATCACATAAGACTTCATCAATATACTTGCCAATCGAAAAAGAAATTAGAACCTGCTCAGTCACCTGAATTTCTTCATACCCTTTTGACAACTTTAATTTATAAGGTGTTTGATGCATGCTAGTTTTCAAATTCAATTTTTCTACTATCAAGATACTAACAAAATTTGCGTAAACACCCACCATCAATTCTCAAACTGCATGTTTTGTCCTTTACATGGTTTACATGGCATCTAGTGCAAAATTTAGGATCACCAGAAATCTCATCAACATCATGCCTCAACAGACTAGATCTCACTTGCACTTTACTCATAATTAAATTTTTTTTTTTTAGACAACTCAAACCCTAGATAGCAAAATAAAACCCTCGACAACAAATCAAAGTCTCTCTCTTTTTTTTTTTCTCCAAATCCAAATCGAACCCAAAAAATCAAAGCTTTTTTTTTTTAAACCCTAGATCTAAAGATCACAACTTTTCACAAAAGAACCCTAACAACAGACCAATCAAAATCAAATCTTTGTTTTTTTTTTTTTGACAAATGGAACAATATAAAGATGGTTCTTTTCTTTCTTTTCTTTTCTTTTTTTTTTTTTTTGACTCAAGAACCCTAATCAAGAACAATAACAAATAGATAACAAGATTACATAAAGATAAAGGATAGATTACTTGTGACAAGAAACCGTAGCTCTGATACCAAATGATAAGGTAACCCTAGGTATATTAAACCTAGAACCCCCAAATCGTTGATTGGAATTGGAACCCGAGGATCGTCTTGAGACAAGTCGTCGTAGGATGGAATTAGACCTCGAACAAACCTGTTGATCGCAACCTAGTTATCACGTCGACCTCCTTGAGTGTTTAGATCAAGAAAATCAAATGGAAATTCGTTCACAAGGAACAAGATGGAGTTTTCTCTCAAAGAGAATGAATAACATTCATATAAATCGTCTTTTTGTATCTTTTTTTTCTATACAAAGCCCATAATATATATACAAATGAAGAATAGACTAAAAAAACCTAAAACAGTTACGTGCATTAAAGCACACCTAAAACAGTTACACTATTTTGAAAAACACTTTAAACCTAAAACAGTTACAATATTTTGAAATATACTATTTAACTTGAAACATTTAAACTATCAATAAATATCCCTAAAAATCCTTTAATCTCTTGTATCCCAAACTTTGACTTGTGATTTAATGATCATAACTCCCGTCAACAATCCTTCTTTTCCTTTAACTGGATTATTGATCTTGAACTTGATGGGCTCAATTGATGATGCTATATGGATCACATCATTCCCTCCTTCTTCGAAAAGATTCGTCCTCGAATCTTCACGTTTAGACACTTCTAAATTGCAACAAAGGAATTTAGATTGAGATTCTATTTCATCTTGATCTTCTTGAGGACTCAATTCTTTGAATCCCTGCATTAAGGAATCAATTTCACTAGGAAAAGAAAAATCATTACTTGATAAACAAATATAACTCTCTAGTGTTTCACACTCTGATTCTTTTTCCTCGATGCTCACCAAAGTGTTTTCATCACACTTTTCCTCACTCTCACGCTTGTGTTTTTCTCTCTCTCTAAAACTTTGAGCTATTGTCATCTGATCCATACAAACCTCCAAAGGATTGAGAGAGACTAATTTCACCCATCTTTTGTTTAAAACAAAAGAATATCGATTATTGTCCTCATCATATCTGGCTTTCCTCTGAAATTGCCATGGTTGTCCCAAAAGAATATGAAAAGTTTCTATTGATACCACATCACATAAGACTTCATCAATATACTTGCCAATCGAAAAAGAAATTAGAACCTGCTCAGTCACCTGAATTTCTTCATACCCTTTTGACAACTTTAATTTATAAGGTGTTTGATGCATGCTAGTTTTCAAATTCAATTTTTCTACTATCAAGATACTAACAAAATTTGCGTAACACCCACCATCAATTCTCAAACTGCATGTTTTGTCCTTTACATGGTTTACATGGCATCTAGTGCAAAATTTAGGATCACCAGAAATCTCATCAACATCATGCCTCAACAGACTAGATCTCACTTGCACTTTACTCATAATTAAATTTTTTTTTTAGACAACTCAAACCCTAGATAGCAAAAATAAAACCCTCGACAACAAATCAAAGTCCTCTCTTTTTTTTTTTCTCCAAATCCAAATCGAACCCAAAAAATCAAAGCTTTTTTTTTTTAAACCCTAGATCTAAAGATCACAACTTTTCACAAAAGAACCCTAACAACAGACCAATCAAAATCAAATCTTTGTTTTTTTTTTTTTTGACAAATGGAACAATATAAAGATGGTTCTTTTCTTTCTTTTCTTTTCTTTTTTTTTTTTTTTGACTCAAGAACCCTAATCAAGAACAATAACAAATAGATAACAAGATTACATAAAGATAAAGGATAGATTACTTGTGACAAGAGAACCGTAGCTCTGATACCAAATGATAAGGTAACCTAGGTATATTAACCTAGAACCCCCAAATCGTTGATTGGAATTGGAACCCGAGGATCGTCTTGAGACAAGGTCGTAGGATGGAATTAGACCTCGAACAAACCTGTTGATCGCAACCTAGTTATCACGTCGACCTCCTTGAGTGTTTAGATCAAGAAATCAAATGGAAATTCGTTCACAAGGAACAAGATGGAGTTTTCTCTCAAAGAGAATGAATAACATTCATATAAATCGTCTTTTTGTATCTTTTTTTTCTATACAAAGCCCATAATATTATATACAAATGAAGAATAGACTAAAAAAACCTAAAACAGTTACGTGCATTAAAGCACACCTAAAACAGTTACACTATTTTGAAAAACACTTTAAACCTAAAACAGTTACAATATTTTGAAATATACTATTTAACTTGAAACATTTAAACTATCAATAAATATCCCTAAAAATCCTTTAATCTCTTGTATCCCAACTTTGACTTGTGATTTAATGATCATAACTCCCGTCAACAATCCTTCTTTTCCTTTAACTGGATTATTGATCTTGAACTTGATGGGCTCAATTGATGATGCTATATGGATCACATCATTCCCTCCTTCTTCGAAAAGATTCGTCCTCGAATCTTCACGTTTAGACACTTCTAAATTGCAACAAAGGAATTTAGATTGAGATTCTATTTCATCTTGATCTTCTTGAGGACTCAATTCTTTGAATCCCTGCATTAAGGAATCAATTTCACTAGGAAAAGAAAAATCATTACTTGATAAACAAATATAACTCTCTAGTGTTTCACACTCTGATTCTTTTTCCTCGATGCTCACCAAAGTGTTTTCATCACACTTTTCCTCACTCTCACGCTTGTGTTTTTCTCTCTCTCTAAAACTTTGAGCTATTGTCATCTGATCCATACAAACCTCCAAAGGATTGAGAGAGACTAATTTCACCCATCTTTGTTTAAAACAAAAGAATATCGATTATTGTCCTCATCATATCTGGCTTTCCTCTGAAATTGCCATGGTTGTCCCAAAAGAATATGATAAGTTTCCATTGATACCACATCACATAAGACTTCATCAATATACTTGCCAATCGAAAAAGAATTAGAAACCTGCTCAGTCACCTGAATTTCTTCATACCCTTTTGACAACTTTAATTTATAAGGTGTTTGATGCATGCTAGTTTTCAAATTCAATTTTTCTATTATCAAGATACTAACAAAATTTGCGTAACACCCACCATCAATTCTCAAACTGCATGTTTTGTCCTTTACATGGTTTACATGGCATCTAGTGCAAAATTTAGGATCACCAGAAATCTCATCAACATCATGCCTCAACAGACTAGATCTCACTTGCACTTTACTCATAATTAAATTTTTTTTTTTTAGACAACTCAAACCCTAGATAGCAAAAATAAAACCCTCAACAACAAATCAAAGTCCTCTTTTTTTTTTTTTTTCTCCAAATCCAAATCGAACCCAAAAAATCAAAGCTTTTTTTTTTTTAAACTAGATCTAAAGATCACAACTTTTCACAAAAGAACCCTAACAACAGACCAATCAAAATCAAATCTTGTTTTTTTTTTTTTGACAAATGGAACAAATAAAGATGGTTCTTTTCTTTCTTTCTTTTTTTTTTTTTTTTTTTTGACTCAAGAACCCTAATCAAGAACAATAACAAATAGATAACAAGATTACATAAAGATAAAGGATAGATTACTTGTGACAAGAAACGTAGCTGATACCAAATGATAAGGTAACCCTAGGTATATTAAACCTAGAACCCCCAAATCGTTGATTGGAATTGGAACCCCGAGGATCGTCTTGAGACAAGTCGTCGTAGGATGGAATTAGACCTCGAACAAAACCTGTTGATCGCAACCTAGTTATCACGTCGACCTCCTTGAGTGTTTAGATCAAGAAAATCAAATGGAAATTCGTTCACAAGGAACAAGATGGAGTTTTCTCTCAAAGAGAATGAATAACATTCATATAAATCGTCTTTTTGTATCTTTTTTTTCTATACAAAGCCCATAATATATATACAAATGAAAATAGACTAAAAAACCTAAAACAGTTACGTGCATTAAAGCACACCTAAAACAGTTACACTATTTTGAAAAACACTTTAAACCTAAAACAGTTACAATATTTTGAATATACTATTTAACTTGAAACATTTAAACTATCAATAAATATCCCTAAAAATCCTTTAATCTCTTGTATCCCAAACTTTGACTTGTGATTTAATGATCATAACTCCCGTCAACAATCCTTCTTTCCCTTTAACTGGATTATTGATCTTGAACTTGATGGGCTCAATTGATGATGCTATATGGATCACATCATTTATAAGTTGATAAAACACATTTACTCTTATGAAAATCAAGTCTTTATTACATATATACCCTAAGGCTTCTATTTTTCTATTAAAGTCCTCATTTTGATATTTGGAAATAGGTGTTTAAATAGGGATCATTTTTAGATCCGAATTTTGGAAAATTGTTTTTGAGATTATTTCTTGTGACAAACTCATTAAATTTTTCTAAAATTAGATTCTAATCCAATCTACTCTCTAAGGCTTTCATTTCTTTAATAAAAATCTTATTTTAAGGTTGAAAAATAGGTGTTTTTTTAGCATTTCACCTTAGTTACGAATTTTAACATTTTTACTAGTGTTGAAACATAGATCTAACTTAACTTTTGTAACCCTTTTCTTGTTTTGAAAATTTCTCTTAGTAAAACTAAGCTCACCTTATAAAAATCACTTCTTTATGATACTGATCACCTAAGCCCTTCATTTTATATGTAGGATCTTCATTTTGAAGTTGAAAAATAGGTTTTCTAAATGGTTCTTTCTCAAGATTCAAATTTTCAAAATCACTTTTTGATAGAAACAAAATAGATCTTGGGTTTTAACAACACCTTCATTAAGACTATCATGTAGTAAGTCTCTCATGCATGTAAAACAAGTAACTATGTCATTTTAACTACTCTAAACAAACAGATCTACTTTACTATCCATGTTATGTATGTAAATCAATGTGATCAACATGTAGACGAGAGTAATAATGAAAAAATATATAAAAAATTTCCATAAGAATAATATATAACAATAATATAGCAAAATACTAGTATATCAACTTTAATAGCAAGATCTACACATTGTGATGGTAAGGATATCATGTTTTAGTATTTTTACATTCCTAACATAAAGCTCATGAGGATTTTTTATAGAACCACACATGTATGATCTTACCATTACATGTTTTTATAGTGGTATGGTCAAGATCTAGTACCTATTTAGTATTTGGAGAAGAAAACTTGAAGGAAAAAAAAAAAGTTGTGTGTGTATGTATGGAGGGATGGGGAGGGGGGCGGCCAAGAAAGCCCACAGCTAGGGAGTAGAGAAGGAGAGAAAATTTGTCTTTCCATATGTTTGTTTTTTGAGAAAATGAGAGAAAGTGAAAAAGTGAAAGGTGAAAAAAGAGATTATATAGGAAATAGATTAGGGTTTTTGTGTGATTAAATAATTGAAGGAAAATCAAATAAATGAGAGAGTGAATGGGGCAGGGGGCACCGATTTGGTGAGAAGAGAGGGGGAGAGAGTTGCTTTGATTTAATTTGTATAACAAAATTCAAATTTAATAAGTAGTTTAAGTAATAAAATGTATTGAAAAGGTAAACTTGTAAGGAAATTATGTAAAATTGTAAGAATAGGTAAACTTGTAAGGAAATTATGTAAATTGTAAGAATAGGTTGTAAGGATGTAAGAATAGGGTATCGGTGATTGTACTTGATGAATAGTGTGAAAGAAATCAAAAAGTTGATTAGACAACTAAATTACCGGTAGTAATAAAAATACAATAAAATGGCTATAACTGTAATTTTTATAACCTAAAAAATTATTATAAATATATTTTTTAATTCCTTATTAAATTTCAGTTCTAACGAGTCCTATACATTAATTTTCTATTTTCGAGTCTTAGAGATCGGTTTTCGAGAACAGATCCCGATCGGGTTTGAAACGAATAAATTGTTTCGAATTTCGACCTTTTATGTTTTGATAAATTATTTAGGGCTATATTCCGAATTTAACCCATTTCTATTATTCCGGTGTTTCATTCTCGAGATTGTTGGACATAGGGTTTCTAAGTCCAACTAGTCCAAGGGTATTCTTTTAAGGTTGCAGTTTGCGGTTCAAATTTCCGAAACCAAATTCAGATTGCTAAGAAAAGGAGCGCTTACACTCCAAAATTCTATAAATGCGACATCTCTCTCCACTTTTTTCACACTTCTCATTTTTCTTGCAAAAACTCTACCAAATTCTCTCCTCAAATTTCTCTTAAAAACTCCTTTTTCTCTCCACAAAACTACTACCCACAAATTTCTACAACTACCTTTCTTCTTCTTCAACAAATACCTAACCTTAGGTAAAATTTCTAATATTTATCATTCATGTCATGTAACTTAACATGATCATAGTGTATGTCTCCTAAATCTATAAGGTTATGGAGGCAACAATATATTCATGTTTTGTTCTTGTTCATGCCTAAACTCCCATTATATTTTTGTTATTATTATTATACTCTAATCTAACTTTATATAATTATTATATATATGCATATTTATATTTCTTGGAGCCTAAATTGCTCACTAACTTCTCAGTAACATGCTCTTATTATTATGATTTTTTCCCTTTCTTTCTTTTTTTTTTTCTTTTAGGACTAGTCTATTCTTAGTCTCGGGATGCCTTAATGAAGCTAAAGCTCTCAATACTTGACCATATTATCATGCTTATTTGCTTATTATATTTCTTTCTATCTTATTATGTATTATTCTTACATTTTTCATTGCTACATGATCATATTCATGCATGATTAGAATATTGTATTAATAAAAATAAAAATGGGTTCTTTCTTTACATAAGAAAAGTAAACTAAATTTCTTTATTTATACTTATCACCTAACAAAGGATTTTTTAATAAAAGACCTAAGTATTATTTTTAATAAATTCTTTTCACAGGCTTAGATAAGTTAATCATAAATTTTAAAATATTAGTAATGAAGAATTCTTCAAGAATTTAACTAAAGTAGATACACACACTTTTTAAATTTTTAACATGAAAGCTTTTCTTATAAACCTATCTAAAAGGATTATGCCATCACTTGATAAATATTAAGAATAAAATAAAATTTTCAAATCAAGGTAAAATCAACTCACTAATTTCGAAACCAACATAGAGAAATAAAATTTGCCAAGAAAGTAAAGTTTTAAAATGGTAAACTTATTCTCTAAAGAAGTGGAAGGATGTAAAAATAATGAGAAAACATACATTTAAAACAACTCCAAATATTAGACAATACCAACAACTTAAGAAAAATTTTGAAAAATTTATTTTTCAATCACTAGAAACAAAAATTGGTAGATAACTTAAAGAATCAAATTTTGAAAATTAATTTATCTTTGAAGAGTTAGGAAATAAAAATATAAAAAGAAAAAACTTATTTATAATAACCCGAAATTTGTAATTTCTTTCGAACCACTTAAAAAGAAAATTTTCAAAGTCCAATTTTTCAAAACTATAAGACAAGTTGTTTTACAAAAAATAATTGTTGAGACAATATGCATAAAATATAAGCCTACTTATGTATCAAAAGGATTTTTCCAACTATATACATATCTATATATTTGTTTAAGAATTTTTAGGTAGAGAAAAGCTTGGAAAATCATATTTTTAAGGGCGAGGAATTTCGTAACTATTCTGTAGCATGATGTTTTAAAACCCAGATGGGTTTTATAACAAAAATAACCTTAGAAATAGATAGATCTTTTTGAGTAGGTGGAAAATGACATATAATATACGAAATGCGAGTTAAAATGAGCAAGTTATGGCCATTTTAAATTGGTCTAGAATAGAATTAGAAAGTTCAAGTAGAACTTCCTCGAAATACTCATTCCAGGTATTTCTTTCATTTATGTAATGAAGCTTGGGAGGATCCGTATGTAGAAGACCATTACGAGTAAAGAATTTATGACAACGATGGCTGAGTGAGTCTATCTCTTACTTTTACGTACTTGTTTGTGATTGTAGCTAGAGGCACTAGAAGTAGGAAAAAGACGAAAAATGGAACATGCATCATAATATTGGTTGAAAGTATACTAAGCATATCGAGACATGAATTGTTATTATCATAATGGAGTATCTACAAATTCTATGATCGCCTTTAGATTACCTTAATCACATATTAAGAGTTATATTAATTGATTCATGCATATCACGTAGTAAGTCACATTACATTAGCTACTATGCTCGATGGGATAAGGATATAGTAGTGGGGTTTGCGGGAATTTGTACCTTTGCAAGTGTCACGCCCCAGAGGGTATCCTAAACGTGGCAGTCCGCCGCATATAATATTAAAGCTAATGAATGACACTCCGTAGTCACTCAAGAGCTTCGATATCATATGCAAGGTGTGCTTCCAAGATAGTAGGAGACTCACAGGGGTATTACATTTAAATAGATAGCAAAAGCAAGTATGAACTTAAATAGATAAACATAAGGTTTTCATTTAATAACGAGTTCGTACATCATCTTAGGGGCATTCCCCCATCTTTAAGTCTTTACTAATAACAAAATAAACATAACTATCACATAAGTCTATTATAGAGATTTTTCCTAGAAATCAATGTTCAAAACTAAAAATACATAAACTTCCTCCAAAAACTCTTAGTAGCGTAAGCTCATACCTGGCACACTGGGCTCCTCGGGGCCAACCATAGATAATCATACTGTAATAGAAAATTATAAGGGTATAAGCAAATCTATAATGTAAAGTAAATGTGACTAATAAAGTATTGGTAGTAAAAATATATATGTATAAATACCGAAAAATTATAAAACTAATATTTTTTTAAACCTTATATTTTTACAAGTCTAACGGTATATTCAGAATATTTTTATTATTTCGAGCTCCGGATACGTTTTTCGAAAACTATATCTGTTCGGGTTCAAAACAAATTGCAATCTGGCTAATCTGATCCTTTTAAGCTTTCTTATGTTATTATGAACTATTCTACACACTAAACTCTTACTTACTCACTTAGGGTTACGAACACGGGATTGCCGAACTTAAACTGTTACATCTAACTTAGGTTTTGTTGACTTTAGGGTTGCTAGTTGACCTTCTAATTAGGGTTTAAGCTTAACTGATTGCAAAACTTTAGGGGTTTACACCAGCCATTTCCTCCTTGTAGGAGTTTTGGGTCTTCTATCAATTCTAGGAGCTTCTACTCTCCTTCTTTTGCATTCTTCCTGCTTCTAGCTCTCCCTCTCATGTCTCTACCCCTATTCCTAGCTCCTATGGCCCTTCCTCTCATCTCAGCTTCCTTGAAAGTATCAGACCCCTTCTCTATTCTTCGGATTTCCTTTCTTCTTTCCTCTTCTTCCTCAAGCTATTGCTCTAGTTATAGGGCGTACAAAAAGTTGTTCTTTTCTTGATCTGTCATGCCTGCAATATTTTACGTGTATTGTCTCATGTTGTCATTTTGTTTTTGTTGGAGCTCTACCTCCCTCTATTTCCCCTTGTCCTCCTCTTTCTTCCTTCTCTCTTCTTCTTGGCTTAAAGGTATTGGCAAGGCTTAAGTTAATAAAGTGATTTCTCGTGCTTTCATCTTTTACTCTTTGGCTTCTTTAATAGGTAATAGATCTTTTTATGCCCTCCTTAGCTAACTTTTAAAATTTTCTTTCTTTTTTTCCCTTCACTACCATCTTCCAAGAAGCTATCATCATAGTTTACATCATAATTCGCTACTGTAAACCCCGGTATTCTCAGTAGCTAGGAAACCCCGAGAGTTAGAAGCGAAACCCTAATCCGGTCCAGTTTGAGTCCAGTGAGAGGAGCCTAGGAACCCTAAATCCGGCTTTCCTTCGGTTTCATAATAAAATAAATTTTATAAAGTAAATGAAGTTGAATTATTGTTTTAAAGTACATTTTAAACCTTTGAAAGTTTTAAATTCGGGAATTTTTCAATTCCGAGCCTTCCCGAGCTCAGTTACGGAAAAACGTGCGCCGGACCACAGATTCAGAAAAATGTTCCAGAATATTCATTAGAACCGTAATTTTATAAGGATTCCAAAAATATCAATTTCGTAATTTTCCGAGCTATAAAAGTTACAGTTATAGCTTTTCCCGTGTTTGCGGTACAACCGGTAAAGTAGATGTCTTGTCTACTATTCACAAGTACAACCTACACTACACACTACCCATACCCTATTCTTATATCCTTACAACTACTCATTTCAATTTTCTTTTCCAATGAATTTTGTCTCATAATCAATTATCACATTTATTACATTTTAATTAACTAAATTACAAATATCAAAATTTTCAAAACACACACACACACACACTCAAGATGGTCGGCGCCCCCCCTTGCTTTTTCCCCCTCCATTTAATTATTTTTACTCAATTTCTTCAACTAAAACCCTAATCCACTTAATATATATACTAAATGTTCTTTCTCTCTTCATTTTCACCTGTCAAAATTTTAAAACAAGAGAAAAACTCTCTCCTTCTCCTCCATTTGTGCCGTGAGCTTCGTCCCCCCCCCCCCCCTCCCTCTCACAACTTCACTTCAACTTTTTTTCTTCTCTTTTTCCCTAAGAGAGTAAGAAAGAGTTTAGGTGATAGAATAGTTCGTAATTATCCAAGGAAGCTTAAAAAGATCCGTTCAGTAAAACCGTAACTCGTTTTGAACCAGATCTGACACAGTTCTTGAAAAACGTGTATCGGGGCTCGGAATAGTAAAAATATTCCGAATATACCGTTAGACTCATAAAAATATAAGATTTTCAAAAATATCAATTTCATAATTTTTCGGTAGCTAAAAATATCAGATATCGCGTTTATACACGTATTTTCTTACTATCGGTAATTAAATTGTCATGTCTACTTTATATTACACTATTTACTACTATTCCACAATATTTATCTATCTCTACTTTTTCTTACAATATACTCTTACAACACATACCTCTATTTCTTACATATTTTCATTTTCCAATATAACTTCACATCTTTCATATCTTACTTTTAATTAACAAAAATACAAAAAAATAAATTTCTCTTCTCTCTACACTACAATGTGTGCCGGCCACTCCTCTTCCTCTTCCTAATTTTTTTTATTTTCAATTTATTTAATTAACACAAATTATCTCCCACATTTTCCTATAAATACCCCCTCTTACTTCCACTTCTTTCACACCTCTTCTACACTAAAGTTACTCTCTAAAGTTTCTACAAGAAGTCTCTCCCAAGAAGTTCTCTGTAGTTTAGTTCTTTTAGGTAATATTTCTTCAATTTTTTTTTATGTTCATCTACTTAGTATGAGCTTAGTGTGTGTTTTCTAAACCATGAAGGTTAAAGAAAGCAACAATAGGTTCATACTTTGTTTTTGTTCACGATAAAGTTTCTTTATGTTGCTTTTATATCTAATATATCTATATAGCTATATATCTTTTAGAGCATATAAGCTCATTTGTTTTGTAATTTATTTACTTTCATGTTATTTTTTTTAAAACTAGTCTTTCTAGTCTTAGACTTGTCCTCATCAAGTCAAAACATTTTCTTTTTCTTTTTGGGATTAGTCTTTTCTTAGTCCCGGGATACCTTGATGAAGCTAAGGTTCAAATACTTGATTTATTTCTTTATTAGCTTATTCTTTCAAGTTATTATGTTTCTTTATGTTTACATAACCTTATGATTCATATTCATGCATGAACATAATGGCTTTGTCTCAACAAAAATAAATGAGGAAATGTCTTCTTAAAAATAAAGAATTCTTTTCTAGAAATAAGAAGCCATTTTCTTAAACAAACTTTTCTAAGAAATCTAGAGGAGCTCATAAACATATATAGAAAAGAACTTTTTGAAATAAACAAAAGTTTTACTAAAACTTCACTTTTTTTATCAAGTATTAGAAATTCTTTTCATCAAAATGAAATGATCTCAAGAAACAAAGAATTATTTCTCCAAACATAGAATTGTTATTACTTTCAAAAGAAAAGTTAGAAACTACTCTTAGAAAATAAAATCATTCCTTAGGAATTTAAAGAGATTACGGAAATTAAATTTAGGAAAAGAAAATACTCATTTAAAATAACTTAAGATATTTTCAAAGCAAAATAAAAAGGAATATTTCAAAAGCTCTCACTTTCCAAAAATATTTAAAAGACTTTACTTTATTTAAGACAACTTCATTAAACTTCATACATTTGATATGAGTCAATAAATGTATGTATATACATTTGAAAGGTTTTACAAATTGTTATAATCTCTATCTCTTCAAAATGAGCTTTGAATAAAAGAAAGAAAACAAGTTTATAAAAATTCGTGGTGAATTTGTCCGCCACTTTTTTGGAGCCCAAACGACTTAGTTTGATGAAAATAAGTTTAGAAATAGATATATCTTTTCGAATAGGTAGAAAACGGTATATCATATGTGAAATTTCGAGTTAAAATGAGCAAGTTATAGCCATTTTAAGTTGGAATTTCCTTTTATACGATTTTACCGCGATTTTAAGAAAGATTTAGAATCTTCAAGAATAGAGATTTCATGAAAGAGTCGTTTTGGGTATTTCATCTTGTTTAGGTGGAGAAGGACCCGAGATCACCTTCCCGGAAGATTACTTCGATTAGGATCTACCGACATGGAGTGAGTTAATCCTTTACTAAGTTACATTTCCTTATTTTGTGCTTATAAGTAGTAGCACTAGCAATTAAGAAAAAGATAAATGAATATTGGTTGTGTGACCTGGAATTATGATTGGTTGAATACAAGTTAAGAATATCGAAAAAAGGTTTGATAAATAAATTGTGATTCTTGTATTGATATGATAAAAATTGTGTTGATCACCTTTAACTTGAACTAAACATTATTTGGTTAAATATATATTGAAATTAAATCATGCATATCATAATTGTGAGTCACATTTATTTCACTACTAATCTTTGTGTGGGGAAATGAGGAAATGGTAGTGGTGGCTGGTAGGAGCTGGAAAGTCTACATAGGCTAGTAGGAGCCAGGAAGTCTATAGGGTAAGCAAGAGCCGGTAAATCTGCAAATATTGATGGTCGTATGGGCTTGTAACCTCCCAACCCTCGACATGAAGGGCAAAAAATCCATGCTACACTTGATTTCCGATTAATCATGTGTATTTTGTTTGTTCATATGTTTGGTGTGTAAACCCCGGTATTCTCAGTAGCTAGGAAACCCTGGGAGTTGGAATCGAAACCCTAATCCGATCAGGTTGAGTCTTGTGAGTGAAGCCTAGGAACACTAAATCCGGCTTTCCTTCGGTTTCATAGTAAAATAAATATTATAAAGTAAATGAATTTGAATTATTGTTTCAAAGTACATTTCAAACCTTTGAAAGTTTTAAATTCGGGAATTTTTCAATTCCGGGCCTTCCCGAGCCTAATTACGGAAAAGCGTGCCCCGGGCCACGGATTCAGAAAAATGTTCCGGAATATTCATTAGAACCGTAATTTTATAAGGATTCCAAAAATATCAATTTCGTAATTTTTCGAGCTATAAAAATTACAGTTATAGCTTTTCCCGTGTTTTCGGAACAACCGGTAAAGTAGATGTCTTGTCTACTATTCACAAGTACAACCTACACTACATACTACCCATACCCTATTCTTACATCCTTACAACTACTCATTTTAATTTTCTTTTCCAAGAAATTTTGTCTCTTAAATAATTATCATATTTATTACATTTGATTTACTAAATTACAAAAGTTAAAATTTTCAAAACACACACACACACACACAAAAGGGATGGCCGGCGCCCCTCCCTCTTATTTCCCTCTCAATTGAGTTATTTTTACTTCTTTTTATTTAACTAAACCCTAATTTCCTTAGTATATATACTAAATGTTCTCTCTCTCTCTTCATTTTCTTCTTGTTTTAACTTTTGAAAAAGAGAAAAACTCTCTCTTTTTACCCCATTAGTGCCGTGAGCTTGCTCCCCCCCCTCCCCATCCTCACTTTCCAACTTTGTTTCTTCTTCTTCCCTCCATCAAGACTTCTTTGGTATGTATATTTAGGCTTTGTTCATCCTAAATCTTGTTATGGCAAGATCATTCTTGTGTGTTTTCTCATCTAAATCCCAATGAGCATGAGCAAGGGACATGAAAACACTACTACAAGAATCTCAAGCCATCTCAAGAAGTGGATCTAGCCTTTAAATGAGTTTTGCTTGAAATATCAACTTGTTCATGCATGTAAAGTAGTGATCTTGCATATATATTGTTGTTCATGCCATGAGATCCATGATTTATGCATCATACTTAGTAGATCTAAAGTTTAGAAGGCAAGAACATTGAAAAAGGAAGGATTTTGTCAAATATGAAAGATTGAAAATTCGGATGAAATGGAAACCCTACTTTGAAAACTACCAAAATCATTTTTAAACTCATATTTCATATGAAAAATGAAGGGTATGTGTAATAGGCATGTTGAAGGAATTATTTTCATGAGTTTGGATGAGTTTAGGCATAATAAAAATAAGAAAACAAGAAGTGAAGTTGGAAGGAAAAATATTGACCTTGGATGTGTAGTCAAATTCGTAATTTTGGGTAATGCCTATATAAACACTTAGTATTTAAGTCTAAATTGGATGTTTTATAAGCTAAATGAAGTCCTTAGATACTATATATATTGAAGCTTCAATTTTTAATGCATTAGACAAGTTTTTCCTTAAGAAAAATACAAGAAAATGAAATTTAGAAAAATTCGGATTTTTACAAAAAGCTAGTTCAAAGACATGTTTATCAAATGAAAAATGGGAATTTTTATGCATGAATGGAGGCCATGATTAATATAGACTTTGAGAACTTATTTTTAGTTAAATAATAAGTGGATTACAAGATTAAAAGCCAAAGAAACCCTAAGGAGTATAATGTGGAAAAATAGCTTCTTAGAGATAACCTTTATGGGAACTTTCCAACACTTAAGAGTTCATAAGAGTTTATTATCACAAAAATTATTATGACCATGCATATATTAAGTTCATCACATGGCATTCATATTAGTAATTCATTCCCATATCATTCATGCATGAATCATCAACTAGGAACATTTCTTATCAAAAGCAAAACAAATTTTTGAGATTGGAACACTTGCGGAACAGATCTGATCCCACTGTTCCGTGACCTTGCTATTTTCAAAACTTGGATTTAATATTAGAAATAGATAGATCTTTCGAAGTAGATAGAGACCGATATAAAATTTGCAAAATTCCGAGCTAAAATGACCAAGTTATGACCGTTTTAAGTCGGAACTTCCGCAAATAGCGAGAAATCCGAATTCATATAGTTTAGATGTATAGCTTGATTTAGTTACATAATGAAAGTCTCATTAGGATTATTCTTGCTTGGTAGGTGATCCCGAGCAGGACGACACTCTACCTTCCAACTATTACTACTAGGAAATTTGGCGTCC
The DNA here is from genome assembly GCA_024138025.1 of Combretum micranthum. NCBI lineage: Eukaryota > Viridiplantae > Streptophyta > Magnoliopsida > Myrtales > Combretaceae > Combretum > Combretum micranthum. The sequence goes on from JAMXBD010001663.1 coordinate 124,143, forward strand.
AATGGCCGAGTGAGTTTTACTTCTAATCTCAATTAATGAATGTGATTGTAATGTAGTGGCATTAGTGGTATAGGCAAAGATAAAAGAAACTGTATATGCATGATGGGGTACATGGGAGTTATATATGTTGTCTACTGTTGATATGTGAAATGGAGCTTAAGGATTATCGAAACCGGGTGTTAAGCTATTGACTGATTAGTTAATATCCTATGATGATTGTCTGCAAACACTTAATGGTCACTTGAAAGAATTGAATTAACGAATATTCGGTTTCAAATGTAAATTGAATTCATTCATATCATGATGGGGTTGGAGCATTTACATTGGTTGGTTTTTCGTGACCCATAAAATGAATGTGTGGTTAATCGTGATCCATAAAACTAACTTTTAATCAGTTGACCGTGAGCTTAAACGGCGTCATACTGCAGGATTCGTTAATCTGCTAACTCGGGATGGAGGGCGCAAATCCATCCACATATGATTTCCGGCTGGTCATATGTTTGTTGATCACATTTGTATGGTGCATACACTTGCTTGAATAATCACTTGTTTGAATGATTGTATTTAATTGTGTCATGGAAGTTATTACTCACTAAGCTAGTTAGCTTGCGCCCCCATAGTTTCTATCTTTTGCAGCATGATTTTATATGGCTTAGGCCAAGACAAGCCACAGCGCAGGTACCGGAGATAGGAGTTTCCCATAGAAGTTTAATCCATTCCTTTTTGTATAGACTTCCATTGGAAACTAAAGACTCTGGATGACTGTAATAGACTTGTTATTCTTTTGCGGGGGAATGCCCCTTAGATTTTGTAAACTATAATTATGCGTTTTGATTTATTATCTATGGCTATTGAATGCCACGCTAAACTGCATAACTCCATTTGTTGAAGTATTCTATTGTCATAAAGGAACGCTTTACATCTAATTAAGACTCCCGAAGAGCTCGGGTAGAGAACTCGAGAGCCTTACTTAGTATGTGGCAGGCTGTTACGTTTAGGATACCCTACGGGGCGTGACATTGTGCATTCTCATATGATTGATTAAATACTTGTTTGAATTATGGAAATGTCTTATAGATGGAATTATCTCACTAAGCTAGATTTGCTTATATCCTTATAGCTTTTTGTTACAGTATGATTACCTTTGGTTGGCCCCAAGGAGCCTCGTATGCCAGATATGAGTTTAAGCTACTAGGAGTTTTTGGGAGAAGCTATATGTATTTAAGTTTTGAACATAGGCTTCTAGGAAAAATCTTTATAGTAGGCTCGTGTTATAGCTGCTATTATCTTGTTGATAGACTTTTAAGACGGGGGAATGCCCCTAAGATGATGTAAGGAATTATTATTTAAATGAAGGTTTCATGTTTATCTATATAAGTTCTTGCTTGCTTTTATTATCTACTTAAATGTAATACTCCTGTGAGTCTCCTACTATCTTGGAAGCACGCCTGACATGTGATATCGAAGCTCCTGCATGACTAAGGTTGTCATTCATTAGCTTTAATATTATATGCGGTAGACTGCCACGTTTAGAGAACCCTTCGGGGCGTGATAATGAAGCTATTTTGTAAATTCCTTATATGTAATGTGTGCTATGTTAGTATTTTGGAGATTCGTAAAGGAATGTATTTATATAGATTTGGAAATAATAGCAAGGATATGCCCCTAAGATATGTAATCAATCATGTTTATGTTTTATGATAAGTATTCCCTTTGTCTTGTTACTTGATCGTTATCAATGTAAATTATGCTACTCTGATATGTGCCCTTGGTTGTGATGTACGCCTTGTACATGATATGGAAGCCTTTGCATGACTAAGGTAATCATTCTTAGGCTTTAGTATTGTGTACGGTGGACTATCACATTTAGGATACCCATCGAGGCATGACATTATGAGAATGACTGAGGTTGTCATACTTAAGCTTTAATATTAAGTGTGGCGGATTGTTACGTTTAGGGTACCGTTTAGGGCGTGACAGCTGGTAACTGGAAGGAAGTAAGAGTTGGGCATACTGGCTAGGATTTGAAGATTGCAAACTCTAACTTCCTTAGTTAATTTTTTGTTTTATTCTTTAAATGAATCTTTGATTCTTGAAGACAATTTCATTATGTTAAAGATATACAAATTCTTTATTCTTTATACTTAGTCTAATTCTTATATTCTTTAATCATTATCCATACTTCTTTATTCTTTAATTATTTAATTCTTTGTTAAGTAGTTCAAATTCTTTATGGGCAAATAAAATTGACTCAGTGCAAGATCATTCTCACAAGCTAAGTGTAGCTACAATGAAATTTAGGGCACAAAAATAACTTATAAACTTTTATCATAGTGCTCAACTGCTGCTCTGATCAAGCCCACAGTTACTACTAATGTTTTGCCCTATTTGCCTTAGTCTTAAACAGCTTAAGCCAAGAAGGCAACTGAGCACATTGATAACTCCTTTTTACTCTATTCTATTCATAAGAATTTAGGCTTAATTTGATGAATTTTTGGATAAATTCCTATGAATCTATGCTTTTAATGTTTAAATGTTGTTATGTAGCTCCTAGAATCAAAAGAAGTAGAAACAAAGTGATTTGAATCATATTAAAACAAAACTATCACACCCTTACGAGGTACCCTAGTAGTAACATTATATCATGTAACTAATTGAGGCCTCTAAGAAGTTACATGATTATTATACAATAAACATACCCTATGGCATGGACAAATTTAACAAGATCGTAGGTTGTTTAGATTATGAAAGACATTGTATATATATATAAGCTACATATGAGATTAAAAACACAAGTTTAAATACTTAATATAGAGGATTACAACTTTGCCTTCAAGGGCTTACCCTTAAACATAACAAACAAAGAAAACAAAAGATAATACTCCTATAAGTTATACTATTACAAGCATTAACTCTAAGTCTCTATTGCAAAAATGATGTCGTCCTTCCAACATGGATACATATGTCCTCAATCTATTCTATTCCGTACTTGGTCTCAGTCCCAGTCTTCTTACTTAAATTCCTATAAAACAATAGTCTAAAGAAGCATAAGCACAAAAGCTCAATAAATAAAAGAATCTCAGCACCACATAACATATCATGCAATGTTTAATTAACATTCATATGAAATGCATTAGACAAGCATATGTACAAACATAGTTTGTATAAACCCCTAGATTTTTATACCTAGTTAAGCTCAAACCCTAGAACAGGAAGTTAACCGGAAACCCTATTTTCTTACTTTTTATCTTTCTAATATATCTTATATCACATCATATCTTACATATTACTTACTTTTTATTACAAAATACAAATTAAACAAATTTTCTCCCCCTCTCTTGCCAGAATCGACGCCCCATCTTTCTTTTTCTCTCTCTCTATTTATTTTTCTTTTTCATTTTATTTTATTACACACAATTCCCCTCCATTTTCAACTATAAATACCCCATTTCCCTCCACTTCTTTCACACACTCATTTTACATAACAAAACTCTCTCAAAATTTCTTTGCAAATTCTCTTTACATAATCCCTCTCTACCAAAACTCTCATCAACCAATTCCTTCCAAAATCCTTTCCTACACATAAACCATTTACCACATAATCCTACATTCATCATCTTCTTCCTACCACATAAACACACTCTTAAGTAAATCTTTCTACCATTTATTTTCCATATCATGTAACTTAGCATGACCATGGTATTGTTTCTTAAAGCTCATATGAATTATGAAAGCAACAACATGTTCATGTTTTGTTCTTGCACATGCCAAGAATTCTGATTTTATTATTTTATTATTATTATGATACTATGTTGTTATTATTGTCATTATGCTCCAAACTTAATTTTGTATATCTATTATTATCTATATTATATCTATATATTTCTTCGAGTCTAAATGTTGACTAACTCTTTAACAAGCTTATTATTATTATTGATCTTATCATTGCTTTTCTTTTTCTTGTTCTTTTTTTGAGATTAGTCTATTCTTAGCCCTAGGTTGCCTTGATGAAGCTAAGGCTCCCAATACTTGACCAAGATAGCTTGATGAAGCTAAGGTTCCCAATACTTGATATTATTATCTTACTTATTATTTTAGTTCTCATATCTTTCCTCGATTTCATCTTTTCATACTACATACTTGTATATATGTGTAAGCCCTGAAAAATTTCAGTAAATAGTTCTAAAGAGGAACTTTGAAAATAAAACCCTAAAAGTCACTCCGAATTAAAACAGAACTTTAATAAGTCCCAAACTCCGAACGAATCCGAAAATTTCTAAATCTTGAGAAAAATAAGAAGCCTCAGAAATAAAACGGCAACTTAATATACTTCCATTCTGAGAACCTCTCCGTATGAAAAATTCTATATTTAACTCCAACTTATAGATTCGGATAAAATAGAGCCCTAGGATAGATTTCTAGGAAGCAAATAGTGATTAACCACAGGGAATAAAACTCAACCCAAAGAATTCCGAGAACATTGTGAGATATTAAATTCTTATAAAAATCGACCTTAAAGTAATCTCACCAATCAGATACGTCATGAAGGTATAAAATATACGTTTCCAATCTTGCGAAGGTGTGAGCCGGAAGGTCAACCGAAAAACCTAAGTCCCTGAATCTCCCAAGAATCTCTGTAGTGTGGGTCCGACAATTCCATGTTCCTAAACCAAGGAGTCAGAATATGAGACAAGGGTGTAATTGGTTCGTATTAGGCCTAGGATGCTTGAAAGGGGGTGAGACCAACGGGGTTTCGACCTATTCCAATCCGACCAAGTGCCGACTTCGAAAAGTGCGCCCTAGGAGTTGGGAATGTTAGTGAATATGTTATTAATGCCGTTAGATTCATATTTCTATAAGGATCTTTAAATTATTAGTTCTTCAAATTTTCAAATGGCTAGAAGTATGCGAGTTTGCAAATTTAGTTGTATTTCGTTACTACCGGAATTTAGTGAGTTTTCCAGTACGATTCACTATTATTCATTTCCCATATTATTATTATTATTATTATTAATATTTTTATAAAGTATACCCTAATTCTCCTGGTAATCGGACGAACTTCGGAAACCAGAGAACGAAACCCTATATCGGTCTGGTTCCAGCTTAGTGAGAGGAGCTTAGAAACCCTAGATCTGGCTTTCCTTCGGTTTCATAATAAAAGAAATTTTATAAAATAAATGAAGTTGAATTATTGTTCTAAAGTATATTTTAGACCTTTGAAAGTTTTAAATTCGGGAATTTTTCACTTTCGGGCCTTCCCGAGCTCAATTACGGAAAAGCGTGCCCCGGACCACGGATTCAGAAAAATGTTCCGGAATATTCATTAGACCCGTAATTTTATAAGGATTCCAAAAATATCAATTTTATAATTTTTCGAGCTATAAAAATTACAGTTATAGCTTTTCCCGTGTTTTCGTTACAACCGGTAAAGTGGATGTCTTGTCTACTATTCACAAGTACAACTTACACTACACACTACCCATACCCTATTCTTACATCCTTACAACTACTCAATTATATTTTCTTTTCCAAGAAATTTTGTCCCCTATTAAATTATCACTTTTATTACATTTTATTACACAATTTCAAATTTATCAAATTTCAATACACACACATACACACAACCCCAAGTGGCCGACCCCCCCCACCCCCTTGTATTTCCCTCTCCATTGATTTATTTAACTCAATTTTATTAACTAAAACCCTAAGTCACTTCATATATAAGCATATTTTTCTCTCTCTCTCTTCATTTCTTCTTGTTTCCAAATTTTACAAGAGTAAAAACTCTCTCCTTTCACCCTCCCTTGTGCCGTGAGCCCCTCTCCCCCTTCCTCACACATTTTCAACTTGTTTCTTCTCTTTTCCTCCTTCAAGACTCCATTGGTATGTATATTTAAGCTTTGATCCTTCCTAATCTTGTAATGGCAAGATCATTCTTGTGTGTTTTCTCATTTAAATCCCAATGAGCATGAGCAAGGGACATGAAAACACTACTACAAGAATCTCAAGCCATCACAAGAAGTGGATCTAGTATTTGAAAGAGTTTTGGTCGAAAAATCATCTTGTTCATGCATGTAAAGTAGAGATCTTGCATATATATTAATGTTCATGCCATGAGATCCATGATTCATGCATTATATATAGTAGATCTAAAGTTTAGACATCCACAACTCCATGTACATGTATGATCATAGAGTTATTTTTATTTCCATGCATTGATGATCATAAAAATGTAGTCTTGTATATGTATAGAGATGTTAGATAGTAGATATTCATATATAGAAGGCAAGAACATTGAAAAAGGAAGGACTTTGTCAAATATGAAATGTTGAAAATTCGGATGAAATGGAAACCCTACTTTAAAAACCACCAAAATCACTTTTGAACTCATATTTCATATGAAAAATGAAGGGTATGTGTAGTAGATATCTTGAAAGAATGATTTTCATAAGTTTGGATGAGTTTAGGCATGATAGGAATGTAAAACAAGTGGTGGAGTTAGAATGAAAAATATTGATATGTGGATCAATAGTCAAATTCGTAACTTAGGTTCATGCCTACAAGAATTCTTAGTATCTAAGTCTAAATAGGTTGTTTTATAAGCTAAATGAAGTCCTTGGACAGTATAAATATTGGAGCTTCAATTTTTACTTCATTAGACAAGTTTTTCCATAAGAAAAATGCAAGAAAATGAAATTTCAAAAATTTGGATTTTTACAAAAAGCTTGTTTAAAGACATGTTTACCAAATGGGAATTTTTATGCATAAATGAAGGCCATGATTAATATAGACTTTGAGAACTTATTTTCATTTAGATAACAAGTGAATTACAAGATTAAAAGTCAAAGAAACCCTAAGGAGTGTAAAGTGGAAGAATAGCTTCTTAGAAATAACCTTTATGGAATTTTCTAACACTTAGGAGTTCATAAGAGTTTATTATCACAAAATCGTCATGACCATGCATATATTGAGTTCACTACATGGCATTCATGCTAGGAATTCATTTCCATACCAATCATCTATGAATCATTAAATAGGAACATTTTATCAAAAGCAAAACAAATTTTCGGAATGGAGAAAGTGACCGAACAGAACTGATCCCACTGTTCCGTGACTTTAATATTTTCAAAACTTGAATTTAATATTAGAAATAGATAGATCTTCCGAAGTAGATAAAGATCGATATAAAATTTGCGAAATTCCGAGTTAAAATGACCAAGTTATGGCCGTTTTAAGTTGGAACTTCCGCAAATAGCGAGAATTCCGATTTTGTGTAGTTGAGATACCTACCTTGAATTAGTTTAGGGATGAGATTCTTATTAGGCTATTCTTATTTGGTAGGTGATCCCGAGCACGACGATACCGTATCACCTAACCACCATTATTAAGAGACCGGTGTATCATGGCCGAGTGAGTTCCTCTTCTGATTTCAATTATTGCTTGTGATTGTAATGATAGTCGCACTAGTTGCTAGGTAAAGATAAAAAGAATGATTATGTATGATGGGGTTAGTTGGGAATTATGATTGTCTATTGTTGATATGTGAAATTGAACTTAAGGAATATCGAAACCGGGTGATAAGTTATTGCTTATGTAGAGACGGGTTAGAATTGATTGTCTGCGAACATTGCTTGGCCACCTAAAAGAATTGGATTAATCTATTGTTGGACCTCAATTATAAATAAACTCATCCACATCACGATGGGGATGGAGCATTAGCATTTGTTGGTTTTTCGTGATCCATAAAACGAATATTTGTTGGTTAATCGTGATCCATAAAACGAATACTTGTTAGTTAATCGTGATCCATAAATCGAATACTTGTTGGTTAATCGTGATCCATGAAATGAATACTTGTTAGTTGACCGTGAGCTTAAACGGCTTCGTACCGCAGGATTCGTTAATCTGCTAACCCGAGATGGAGGGCGCAAGTCCATCCACATATGATTTCCGGCTAGTCATATGTTTGCTGAACTCATTAGTTTGTTGCATTTCACTTGGTTGATAAATTACTTGCTTGAATGTTTGTATTAATTGTGATTCGGAAGTTTTCACTCACTAAGCTAGTGTAGCTTATACCCCAATAGTTTCCTGTTGCAGTATGAATACCTGTGGCTATCTTCGAGGACCCGTGAACACCAGGTACAGCTCTTAGATACTAAGGAGCTTTTGTTGGGCCGGGGGCCTAGAGATTAGTATCGGCCTCTAATTCTGTTCCTCGAATCAGTATTTAAAGGTTAATACAAGGAAATTTGTGGACTTGAGAAATTGTAGCTTCTGTTATCAGGGGTATGCCTCCTAGTTCATGTAATAGAATAATTCTCTGTAAGACGGTCATGATTTACGTTCTTGCTGCTATGTGTGTCTCCTTAAGCTACTACGAAGCAAAGTATGGTCTATAAATGTTGAGAGCGAGCCTTACACCCGATGTTCAAACTCATGGAAAGACTAAGGTTGTCTTACTTGAGTTTAAATGTTGAGTGTGGCGGACTGTCACGTGTAGGGCACACTTTGGGGCGTGACAATATGCATTATCGTAATGATATTGTCTCAACAAAATTCAAAGTGGAATTTTCTTTAATAAAGGAAAATGAAACCAAACTCTTTTATTATATATCTTTGTCACTAAATTAAGACTTTGTTATCAAACACATAGGAAAAAATTATTTTTACAACTTCTTTTCAAATTCATCAAGAATTTTCTTAGATAACAATAAAGATGATTTTATCAAAGAAATTAACCAACAAAATAAACATTTCCTTTTTATAATAATCACATAAAGTTTATTAAAACTTAGTGTAAATAATTCCTTGATATGTAATTTTTTTTTTCATAAAAGGCTTACTTCTAGGATTTTTACCAACTCCATAATAAAAACTAAGAACTAAACTAGTTTTCAAAGTTAAGATAAAATCAACTCATTAATTTATAAACCCACTTTGAAAAATAAAGGTTGCTAAGCTTCTAAATGATAAACCCATTTTCAAAGAAATAAAAAGAATATAAACATGTTAAGTTCCAAAAACAATAGATATCATCATCAACAACTTAAGAAAATATTGAAACATGATTTCCTTCTAAGTAAAATTGATAAAAGACTTAAAAGACCAAGTTTTAGAAATAAAATTTATTTTTTTAAAGAAGTTAGGAAATAAAAATATAAGAAGAAAAAGACTTGTTTATCAAAACCATTTTTTTGTAAAAGGAAATATATACAACTCAAATTAATATAGGTTATTAACAAAATAAGAATATACTCATTTATAATAACCCAAGTGTATAAAGTTCTTTCAAAACACTTAAAGAAGAAATTATTAAAATTCAAGTTTCAACACTGTAAGACAATTTGTTTTAAGAAAAATAATCGTTAAGACAATATCATTAAATTTTGCATACAATATGAGCCTATATATATGTATTCAAAGGATTTTTCAATCATATACATAACTATATTTTTGCTTAAGGAAATTTTAAATAAAGAAAAGTTTGAAAATTGTGTTTTAAGGGCTGAGATTTTTGTAGTGATTCTGTACCAACCTTCTTTGAGATCCAAGAGAGTTTTTCTGACAAAACTAACCTTAGAAATAGATAGATCTTTTCGAGTAGGTAGAAAGTAGTATATTATACACGAAATTTAGAGTTAAAATGAAGAAGTTATGACCATTTTAATTTGAAATTTCCCTCTATACGATTTTTGACGAACTTAGCAAGATAGAATTAGCAAGTTTAAATAGAACTTTCACGAAATACTTATTTTGGGTATTTCTTTTATATAGGTGATGTGGAGACTGAGTTTCCATATCCGGAGGATTACTTTGACAAGAAGTTTTCGCGGAAATGGCCGAGAAAGTTTATTTCTTACATTTTGCACTTATGCTTTTGCTTGTAATTTAATGACATTAGAATTAAGAAAAGATAAAATGGGAAGATGCATGTGCTTTACTTATATGATTGAAAGTACGTTTAAGTATATTGAGGCAGGAATTGTTCCTAATGAATGTTTAATATAGTATATGAATGATTGTCTGCGAATTCTATGATCACCCATAAAGTATTTAATCATGGCATGAGTATTTAATTAAATTAATCCATCCATATCATTGGGTGAGTTCATTGCATTTATTACTATACCCTTAGTGGGACAAAAGCATATTAAGGAGGTTCATAGAGCTTGTAAGTTCTATAAAACAACGAGGGATCGTTTGAATTAAATTACGGTGAATAAAACACTTGAATAAAAATATGTTTTACAGCTGGGTAGTGGCTCGAACAATACAAAGAAGTTATATTTATAAAAATCAGTCTATTTGATTTGGAACCCTTAACCTCGAATAGAGGGATAAATCCATTCAAACATATGTTTCCCAAAAAATCATATGTATTGTTTGCTCACGTGCTTGTACATTTATATGGCTGTTTAATAAACTTGTTTGATTAATTATTATCGAGCGTTTTAATGTGGAAATAATTCTCACTAAGCACGTAGCTTATACCCTCTTAGATATCTTTTGCAATGCTCATATCTTTGGTTGGAGCCCAGGGGATACTTCACCTAGGTAATGCCTTTTAAAGCCAAGAGCTTTTGGTTAGAGTCCAAGATTAGAAGTAGAAATAAATTTCCAAGTAGAAATTCAAAAATGTAAATGGACTTTGATAGAATTAGTTGTTTTATATGGGAATGCCCATTGAAGTTGTAAGACTCTTTACATATCTTTTAAGAACTATGATTTTATTGTTATGATTTACTTTCTTAATATCGAGACTTTTAAGATGACTAAGGTTGTCATACTTAAGTCTTCATATTGAGTGTGGTGGGCTGTTACGTTTCGGATACCCTTTGGGACTTGACAGTTTGAGTGACCGAAACCTAAACTCATGGGGATTTATGCCTTCCCTTGGGGGTTAAAGGACTAGCACTATATTTCACGATCAGGAAATCTAAAGAACTACAGAAGGAATGTTCATTTCAAACTTTAATATCAATTTTTGTTTATAAACATATATACATATATATAACATTTCCTCCACTTCACTTAGTTCTTACAATTTCTACTTTCATACCAACCCTCATTAGGCAACGTCCTTTAAGCTTACTTAGTTCTTGTCGAATTGGTGACCCTATGGTAATCTTAACCAAATTCACTAGATTTATAGAAGCATCACCACAGAAATGATAATACGTGACATGAATACCAAATAAATACAAGTATGCTATCTAGTGCAATGCATGAATAATTTATTTATAGGTCAAATAAGGTTTAGATCAATTCATTAGGTAACCATCAAATTCTCAGACAATCCACAATGTTTATTCATCAATTAATATCAACCAATAGGTAATCACTATGAATATTACAAGATTATTCAATTAATAAACATACAACTACATGATTTCTCAATCCCCATACATTAATTCAATTTTTGATTATATTATAATCATGTGCAACTATACTACAATCACATGTAAGTGAAAAGATTCATTTATTCACCTGTGCATTCTGGTCAATCGTTGTAATAATCGAAAGGAAAGTCTAAGTCTTGATCTAAGGCTCTTGTAAGATAGAAAAGCTTGCATTACTAACTACTTAACAAGAAAAATGAGGGTTAAATAATATTTTAAAGCTTTAGGAGAATAAAACACAAAGCAGAGGTCATACACCCCTGGTCATGCCCCATATTAAGGAGCGTATGGAGTAGGGTGAGGCATAGAGTCCACCATGCCCTACACCACTCCCCATATGGATGGGCATATGAACAAGGCTATCCTCATAAGCTTCCTACCATGCCCCATATGGAAGTGTCACACCTCGAGGGGTATTCTAAATATAGCAATCCATCGTATACAATATTAAAGCTTAGGAATGACTACCTTAGTCATGCAAAGGCTTCTCTATCATGTACAAGGCATATATCACATTAGAGGGAACGTATCGGAGTAGTGCAATTTACTTTGATGACAATTAAGTAACAAGGCGACATAAATACTTAACATGAAATATAAAAAAGGTCAGTTACAATTCTTAGGGGCATAGCCCCGCTAATGTCTTCAAGTTTGCACAGATACTCTTCTTAGTAATCTCTAAAATATTAACATAATATATATTACTCATAAAGAAATTTCAAGATGGTAAATTCCTTTTATGCTCCTACTTCTTCCATAAAAGCTTAATAATCCACCAATGGTTTCCTTAATTTTCTATCTTCGAATGAATTCTTAAGCATGCTTGTTTCAACAAAAACTATGGGGGTATAAGCTTACAACGAACTTAATGAGATGCTTCCTCATCATTCGCACCAAAAATCATCAACAAACAAGTTGGTCACGCCATCATATACTATGCTTATGCAACAATCACACGAGGAACACACATATGTATAGTTATTTGGAACCTATACACAAAATGGATTTATGCCTTCCATATCAAGGGTTAGGAAATTATTGATGGAGGTCTTCTTGATCTTTTATTGCTAGTCCCCAGGCACCTGCGCATAGCAATTGATAAAGTCATATTTCACTCAAATTTCCATTGATCAATTCATGTTATATGTTATAGATTTTATAGAAATCTAATGGAATTGGTACTTAAGTGTTCTTAAATTGTTAATCCAGGTCATGGAGGACTTATATTACAAACACAAGCAAATTGGAGAAGTGTTGTGCAAATTTGGACAAAAACAGATTGTACACTGGCAAGTCTGCAAAGAACACCGCTGGTGTTGAATGGAAAAGAGGCAGCCTTTAAGAGAATTAACAAACGTTGCCAGTGTTCAATGAAGAAATCCAACCAGCGTTCAAATTTTTATACATACGCCAGCAAAATCCTTAGCTATGCCGCCAGCTTTGAGCGGGTGTTGCGTGTGAACAGAATGCAAATTATTAGAGCCGGCCTTTACACCGCCAGCTTTCATAAGGGAAAATCAAGCGGTTTATGACTTTTCATTGTACGCCGGCAACTGGAATGGTTACGCCGCTGATGTTGAAGACTGTGTATATTTATTATTGCTCCTATAAATTAATTTGCACATTAAAGGCTGGTCAAATTTAATTAAAGGCTGCCGGCCTTTAATGTCAGCGTAACTCCCCTGTAACTCTTCATATATATTCATCATGTTGTCATTTGTTAAAAAAAAAAAAAAGAAGAAAACCTAGGCACGAAATTCTATTTTCTCTCCTTGCTCCTAGATCTAGATTAGGGTTTAGAACACTAAAGTAGTTAACTTTTTAATTTGTTTACGGATTCCATACCGAGATTCAAGTGGAAAACGTTATTTGCATTTGGATTTCAAGAATAGGATTATTTTGACAAGGTGATTTTGTTCTTTTTCTCATATTCAAATGTTGGATGATGTTTAATACTTGATTTCTTATGATCTTAATTAGGGTTTTGAGTTGTAGATTTGATTGATGATCCCTATTGTTGATTGAACAATTGTCTGTATTCGATTTGTCAATGTTATTTCACATATAAAGGATTTTGGATTGGATTTGGAATTCATGATAGATTAGGATTGTAATTGGGAAATTCTTTTCTAATTGTCTTTGTGGAAATCTAATTAGGATTACATTTCATATAAGGATATGGGTTGTAATTCTATTAGAGTTTGATCAATTAGAAAATAATTGTCAATTAATCACTTTTGTAGGGATAGGAAACATTGATTGGTAATTTTAGGGTAATGGTTCACTTTAGGAAAAGGAATTATTATCTTGTTCTTCATTCTTGAAAAACTGAACCTATTGATGATTTAGATTAACAAGTGCATTTTTGGTCAATAGCAGACATTCAATTTATTTCCAGATTTGATTGGCTCTATACCTAATTTAATTTGGTGTGGAAACCCAAGATTTTTAGTAGTTTATTTATATTAAAAGAAAATCTAAAAAAAAAAGAGAGAAACAAAGTTTGATTTGCCTAGCTATGAATTTGGACTGATATATTGATAGCTAGTCCTCACTTCCTGTGGATTCGACTCGATCTTCACCAAACTTTTATTACTGCAGACGCGCCCGATATACTGTCGGTTAATAATTGCTCTTGAAAAGGAATTTCAAAAGAGTTTTAAAAAGCACATATAGAAAAAGCGTGATCAGCAATCAGTTGGCACGGCTCCAAACCTGGGGTCGTATTCTCTGAGTGATTTGGATTCCTTAGGAAGGAGCATGGCTCGTATCCTAGCACACTCTCAGCCCATCCAACTTTACGCATAGGAGTAGCAACTTTTCGAAAATGTAGCTCAACGGATGCTATGCTTGACTGTTTTCTTGTTAACGTCATTTCCGTATTATGATTCTTTGAGGGCGATCAATCAATTTAAACACACTTAGTAATCAAGCATACACATGAATAAACAATGTCGAATAAACATTCTAGTGTTGCGATATACTTAGCATTCACTTAATCACACAAGCAAAAGAAACACATGCTTAACCCTTGATAATCCCCAATACATATCGTTTTTATCTTTCTTATCATGCTAGTGCAAATATTTTATAAATACAAGTAAGGTAATGAATTTAGGAGGAAAAACTCACTCGTCCATATCGCAATCTTCTTAGTCGTAATAATCCTCAGGAATGAGAGTCTTGTATTCCTCGTCACCTAGATAAAAGAAATACCTGGAATGAGTATTTCATAGAGGTTCTATTTAAACTTTCGAACTTATCTTGTTATTTTCGTCAAAATTTGGATGAAGGGAAATTAACTTAAACTAGCCATAACTGCTCATTTTAATTGGAATCTCGCATATTACATGTCTTTTTTTACCTACTTGAAAAGATCTATCTATTTGTAAAGTTATTTTTGGTATTTAAGGCCATTTGGGTTTCAAAACGGGTCAGTAAAAATAGGCACAAAAATTCCATCCTTTAAACTTGAAAATTTCCAAGTTTTACTTCACTTAGATACATTATAGCAAACCTATAACTATTTATACATTTGTAAATCATTTAATAATAACAATAAATCTTATTATTTGCATGATCCTTGTGATGTTGTCTTAAAAACAAAATTGGTAAACAATCTTTGTGAAAGATAGAGTTTTGTGAAAGGTCATTATTCAACTTATGATTAAATTTGCTAGTTTGTAAATATGTGACATAACAGAAAAAAAAAAAAAAAAAGATTCATAGTTCTATACATATTTTGAAATCTCAAAGGTCTCATATTTGAAAAGAATTTTATTTAACAATTTATTTTATAAGACATGGTTTTATTCATTGATGGCATGAAACTCTAAGTGCATTTCCTTATAGAAATTTTCTTCTGTTTGATCCTTAAACAAAGTTTTGATTCTTAGATTTTGTAAATATGAAACTTAATTAAAGAAAATTATGATTCTATATTTATGTTAGAGTTTACGAATATTTTATTTTCATACTAAAATTCTTTTAACTAATTATTTTTGAAAACATGAAGCTTTATACGGTTATGAAGAAAAATCATTCTAAGTCTTATTACTTCTAATATGTTTTAAGTTTTAGCATGAGGGAAATTAAATGAATGGCTTATCCTAACTTTCTATTCTCATAATAACTCTTTCCTTATTATTAATTTCTCAACATTTGGGTAATTAAGGAGTTGTTGTAAGAAAACTAAAATTTTAAGTTGTTACAAATAGGTGTCTAATTATTCTAACTTTTAAACTTGACTTAGAAAAATTGTTTAGTTCTTAATGTTTATCAAAGTGTTGGTATAAATCTTATAATTTAAGAAAAGTTTGCATAATAAAGAATTATCAATATTAAGATTTAATGATAAATTTGTTTTAGTATTTGATAGGTGAGTAATGGAATCACATAATTAGGTCTTGAAGAAACTTTGCATAAAAATAACATTAAAAAATTTATGATTAACTTATTGAAGAATTTTTTGAAAAGGAAGTTGTTGAATAAAGATCATAAGTTTTAATGAAAATTTTTCCTAAGTGTCAAAATTATTTTTTTGGAGTGTTTAGTCTTACTTTCATAAAAGAAAAATCCTTTTATTTCTTTGAAAAATTCCATTAAGACAGCAACATTTATAATCATGCATGACTATGAACTTATAGCTACATTGTATGATAAAAGAAAAATAACTCATAGAGAATATAAGAGATATAGATAATTAAATAAGCATAAATGTAAAGTCAAGTATTAGGAAGTCTTAGCTTGTATCAAGGCTTCCTAGAACTTAGAATGGACAAGTTCCAAAAAGAGAAAAGAAAATGTGTAAGAAAGCTTAAGGAAAAGAGTACAGACAAGTCTAAAAAGAAAGAAAAAAAATTGTTTTAACTTGATGAGGACAAGTCTAAGACTAGAAGATGACTAGTCTTATTTATTTACAATAAATAAATAAGTAAGGAAATAAGCATAAATAAAATGTTAAATTAAAAATGAAATTATAGAGTTAAACAAGACATGAATAATATGTTGTTTCTACATATCCATTCCATAGCATATGCTCATGGGGAATTTGGAAACCAAACACACATATTTTTCATGTTATGTTAACATGAATGGAAGGGATTGTTTAGTATTTTATCTAAAGTAGATAAAAGATTGAAGATGGAAGAATAATTTGGATGGTGTTTTTGTGTGTGTGTGGCATGATGAATGATGGAAAGGGGGAGAGAGGATTTGAGGGAACAAATATTTTTACAATAGTTTTTCTATAGTTTATGAAGTGTGTGTTTAAGACATTTACCTAAAGGAAGATGAAGATGTATGGTTATGGAGAGGGAGGATACTTAGATGAAAATTTTTCAAGAGAAAGTTGAGAGAAAATTTAGAGAAAAAGTTGTGAAGAAAAATTGGTAAAGTTTGTTATGATGAAAGAAAAGTGGTAAGAAGTGAAAGAGGGAAGTGGTATTTAAAGAGGGAAAAAGGAGGGAATAAAAGATGTAAAAATAAAATAAAAAAAGAAAATGGAGGGAAAAGAAAAAGGGGGCAGCAGCTACCATTGAAAGGAAAGAGAGAAAAAATTAATTTAAGTAGAAAAAGTGTAATGAAGTATGAGAGAAGGTAAGTAAAAAATGTAGTAAAGTTTTATGGAAAGAAAAATTTTAAGAGATGTAAGGGATAAGTGTAAGAAAAAGTAGAGAGAGGAGAATAGTAAAATAGTAGAAACAGTACAATGAATAGTAAACAAGACAAATAAATTACCAGTAGTAAAGAAAACACAGGTAAATGGGCTATATCTGATATTTTTAGATAGCGAAAAAATTACAAAACTAATATTTTATGAATCCTTATATTATTATGAGTCTAAATATGTTATCAAAATATTTTTTACCATTTTCGTATCAGGACCCCTATTTCGAAAACTAATCCCATTTGGATCCGAAACGATCAAATTTTTGACAAATCTGATCTTTTTAGGCTATATCACATTATTTCGAACTATAATCTAAAGTTATTTTATTTTTACTAATTTAGGGTTTCACATGCGGGATTACCGAATCTAAGTTCACTATGGCTTGTAGTTAACTTAGTTGAATTTTAGGGTTCCAGTGTTAATTCCAGTTTCACGATTTACTCGTAAAATTTTAAAATCTAAGGGTTTGTGTCATACTTATATTTTTGGCTTAAAATTTATGTTTTACTCTATTTTGTGTTTTATTTAATGTTTTGCAATTCTCATGATTGTTTTATCAAGTCTAACGTTATGTGTTGACTTAGTTTAACTTTTAGTATTAATTTAAATTTTTTATTCTAAAATTCATTGAAGGTTTTAAGGTTTTATGATTTTGTCATTAAATAATATTTGGGCATATTATCTTGGTTTATGTGTTAGAGATTTAGATAGATGAATTGTGATGTGAACGCATCAAGGCCAATTTATTAGTTAATTGTCATTTTTAATTTCTTTGTCAGTTACAGTCAGTTACTTATTTTTGTCAGTTACATGTCTTTAATTTCTTTGTCAGTTATATGTCTTTAATTTCTTTGTCAGTTACAATCAGTTACTTATTTTTGTCAGTTACATATCTTTAATTTCTTTGTATGTAAAAGGCTATATATTAAGCCTTAGTTATAAGGTTTTAGTGGATTTCTATTTTGGTGAGTTCATGTGAGAGAGTTCTCTCTTGTAATTGACAAGATTGTCAATACATATTATGAATATTGAGAATTATAATTTTCTTTATTCTTCTTGCTGATTGAATTTTTATATTCCTTTAGCAATTCGTGAGAGTTTTTACAAATCGTGAGTTATATCGATTTGTGATTCCATTCACAAACCAGTTTGATTTTTGTTAGTCGTGGCACCTATCGACTAATAATATCATCCATATCATTTATTTCTGTTTTTCTTTAAAATCAGAAAACCCAAAAAAGACTGTGAAAAATTGTTAACCCCCTTGGGAGCTTATCATTTGGTATCAGAGCTTTTGGTGCGACGCGCTTCAGATTGGTAAGATAGTTGAACTTTTCTTGTTAGATCTAGAAATTTTGGGGTTGTGATTGTGTTGTGAAATTTCTGTTGTTGTTGAATTGTGGGATTTGGAGAATTAGGGTTCTTGGATTTGTTATTGAATTGCTTGTGTTGTCTAAAATCATGTTGAGATCAGTCGTCCTGAAAGTTATTATAAGGATGAGATTCAACATCAAAGAAAGGATTTTTATAAAGGTCGTTCAAGGCATGTTGAAGATAATTTGAATTATCGAAGTGAGCGATCTCATAGACGTACTCATGAAGATTTGTATTATCGAAAGGAGCAATCTTATAAACAAAAAGATCTGAATTATCCAGAAAAACGATCTCTCTAAAATATCATGATGGTACTTCAGATTACAAAAATTTGTTATTGGGTGAAATTAGACAAGCATTTAATAAACTTGAAAAGGATTTTGAGCGTTTCTTTAAAAGTTATGAAAAGAAGTTAAATCAGCAGAAGGAGGAGAAGAAAGAGTTGCAAGTGGTTTGGGTTGAACCTAGAAAATTGCTGATGAGAAAAAGGTTGAAGTGGTGAGTGATGATAACTTGAATATAGTGAAAGAGGTGGAAGTTATTGAGGTGAAGCCTAATTCAGATGTTGCTGAGTTAGAAGGAATGGAGGATGATGATACGATTAAACAACCATCTGTAAGAGGTATTAATAGTTAAGGCTGAGAAGGAAAAAGAGGTAATTGCAGATGTCGATAATTGTTTACAGCTTAAAGAAGACCCAGGGCAAAGGGAGAATTTGTTTCACACCAGATGCTTAATTCAGGGTAAGACTTGTAAATTAACTGTTGACAGTGGCAGTTGTGCTAATGTAGTTTCACAGGAGTTTGTAAAGAAGATGCAACTTCCAGTGATTCCACATCCTAAGCCTTATGGGTTAAGATGGTTAAATGCGAAGAACGTCCTGCATATTCACCAGCAAGCAAAGGTTCCTATATCCATAGGAAAGTATTGTGATACTGTGTTGTGTGATGTTACTCTTATGGATACCAACACATGTGCTTCTTGGTAGGCCTTGGCAATATGACCGCCGAGCCATATATGATGGTTACAGGAACACTTATACAATAAAAAAGAATGGCCAGTATTTTAAGATGTTTCCAATGACAAGGGCTGATGTTTTACAGGAGCAGTTTGTTCATGTGAAAACTAATTGTCAGAGAAGTTTGTTTTTGTTGCCATGCAGATCATCACAAATAAAAAAACAAAAAGTCACCCCAAAAGTTGCAGGAGCTTCAGCATGTTCCAAATGAAGATCCATCCAATTTGACTGCCAAGATTCGAGGTCGAATCTTTTCCAAGAAGGGGAGAATGATGTGAACGCATCAAGGCCAATTTATCAGTTAATTGTCATTTTTAATTTCTTTGTCAGTTACAGTCAGTTACTTATTTTTGTCAGTTACATGTCTTTAATTTCTTTGTCAGTTGTATGTCTTTAATTTCTTTGTCAGTTACAGTCAGCTATTTATTTTTGTCAGTTACATATCTTTAATTTCTTTGTATGTAAAAGACTATATATTAAGCCTTGGTTATGAAGGTTTTAGTTGATTTCTATTTTGGTGAGTTCATGTGAGAGAGTTCTCTCTTGTAATTGACAGGATTGTCAATACATGTTATGAATATTGAGAATTATAATTTTCTTTATTCTTCTTGCTGATTGAATTTTTATATTCCTTTAGCAATTCGTGAGAGTTTTTACAAATCGTGAGTTATATCGATTTGTGATTCCATTCACAAACCAGTTTGATTTTTGTTAGTCGTGGCACCTATCGACTAATAATATCATCCATATCATTTATTTCTGTTTTCCTTTAAAATCAGAAAACCCAAAAAGATTGTGAAAAATTGTTAACCCCCTTGTGAGCTTATCATTTGGTATCAGAGCTTTTGGTTCGACGCGCTTCATTCCGGTAAGTCGTCGTTTCATCTTGATTGGTATTTGTTTGGATTTGGGGATTGTGATTGCTGCTTTGATAGTTGCGTAGTTGTTGTTTGACGCAATTTGTTTGGTTGTGTTGAAAGATTAGTGTTTGTTGTGAAAAATTGTTAACCCCTTGGGAGCTTATCATTTGGTATCAGAGCTACGGTTTCTTTGTCACAAGTAATCTATCCTTTTATCTTTATTTAATTTTGCTATCTATTTGTTGTTGTTCTTGATTAGGGTTCTTGAGTCAAAAAAAAAAAAAAGAAAGAAAAGAACCATCTTTATATTGTTCCATTTGTAGTAAAAAAAAAAAAAAGTCACCCCAAAAGTTGCAGGAGCTTCAGCATGTTCCAAATGAAGATCCATCCAATTTAACTGCCAAGATTTGAGGTCGAATCTTTCCAAGAAGGGGAGAATGATGTGAACGCATCAAGGCCAATTTATCAGTTAATTGTCATTTTTAATTTCTTTGTCAGTTACAGTCAGTTACTTATTTTTGTCAGTTACATGTCTTTAATTTCTTTGTCAGTTGTATGTCTTTAATTTCTTTGTCAGTTACAGTCAACTATTTATTTTTGTCAGTTACATATCTTTAATGTCTTTGTATGTAAAAGACTATATATTAAGCCTTGGTTATAAGGTTTTAGTGGATTTCTATTTTGGTGAGTTCATGTGAGAGAGTTCTCTCTTGTAATTGACAGGATTGTCAATACATGTTATGAATATTGAGAATTATAATTTTCTTTATTCTTCTTGCTGATTGAATTTTTATATTCCTTTAGCAATTCGTGAGAGTTTTTACAAATCGTGAGTTATATCGATTTGTGATTCCATTCACAAACCAGTTTGATTTTTGTTAGTCGTGGCACCTATCGACTAATAATATCATCCATATCATTTATTTATGTTTTCCTTTAAAATCAGAAAACCCAAAAAGATTGTGAAAAATTGTTAACCCCCTTGGGAGCTTATCATTTGGTATCAGAGCTTTTGGTTCGACGCGCTTCATTCCGGTAAGTCGTCGTTTCATCTTGATTGGTATTTGTTTGGATTTGGGGATTGTGATTGCTGCTTTGATAGTTGCGTAGTTGTTGTTTGACGCAATTTGTTTGGTTGTGTTGAAAGATTAGTGTTTGTTGTGAAAATTGTTAACCCCCTTGGGAGCTTATCATTTGGTATCAGAGCTACGGTTTCTTGTCACAAGTAATCTATCCTTTTATCTTTATTTAATTTTGCTATCTATTTGTTGTTGTTCTTGATTAGGGTTCTTGAGTCAAAAAAAAAAAAAAAAGAAAGAAAAGAACCATCTTTATATTGTTCCATTTGTAGTAAAAAAAAAAAAAGTCACCCCAAAAGTTGCAGGAGCTTCAGCATGTTCCAAATGAAGATCCATCCAATTTAACTGCCAAGATTTGAGGTCGAATCTTTTCCAAGAAGGGGAGAATGATGTGAACGCATCAAGGCCAATTTATCAGTTAATTGTCATTTTTAATTTCTTTGTCAGTTACAGTCAGTTACTTATTTTTGTCAGTTACATGTCTTTAATTTCTTTGTCAGTTGTATGTCTTTAATTTCTTTGTCAGTTACAGTCAACTATTTATTTTTGTCAGTTACATATCTTTAATGTCTTTGTTTGTAAAAGACTATATATTAAGCCTTGGTTATAAGGTTTTAGTGGATTTCTATTTTGGTGAGTTCATGTGAGAGAGTTCTCTCTTGTAATTGACAGGATTGTCAATACATGTTATGAATATTGAGAATTATAATTTTCTTTATTCTTCTTGCTGATTGAATTTTTATATTCCTTTAGCAATTCGTGAGAGTTTTTACAAATCGTGAGTTATATCGATTTGTGATTCCATTCACAAACCAGTTTGATTTTTGTTAGTCGTGGCACCTATCGACTAATAATATCATCCATATCATTTATTTATGTTTTCCTTTAAAATCAGAAAACCCAAAAAGATTGTGAAAAATTGTTAACCCCCTTGGGAGCTTATCATTTGGTATCAGAGCTTTTGGTTCGACGCGCTTCATTCCGGTAAGTCGTCGTTTCATCTTGATTGGTATTTGTTTGGATTTGGGGATTGTGATTGCTGCTTTGATAGTTGCGTAGTTGTTGTTTGACGCAATTTGTTTGGTTGTGTTGAAAGATTAGTGTTTGTTGTGAAAAATTGTTAACCCCCTTGGGAGCTTATTATTTGGTATCAGAGCTACGGTTTCTTGTCACAAGTAATCTATCCTTTTATCTTTATTTAATTTTGCTATCTATTTGTTGTTGTTCTTGATTAGGGTTCTTGAGTCAAAAAAAAAAAAAAGAAAGAAAAGAACCATCTTTATATTGTTCCATTTGTAGTAAAAAAAAAAAAAGTCACCCCAAAAGTTGCAGGAGCTTCAGCATGTTCCAAATGAAGATCCATCCAATTTAACTGCCAAGATTTGAGGTCGAATCTTTTCCAAGAAGGGGAGAATGATGTGAACGCATCAAGGCCAATTTATCAGTTAATTGTCATTTTTAATTTCTTTGTCAGTTACAGTCAGTTACTTATTTTTGTCAGTTACATGTCTTTAATTTCTTTGTCAGTTGTATGTCTTTAATTTCTTTGTCAGTTACAATCAGTTACTTATTTTTGTCAGTTACATATCTTTAATTTCTTTGTATGTAAAAAGCTATATATTAGGCCTTGGTTATAAGGTTTTAGTGGATTTCTATTTTGGTGAGTTCATGTGAGAGAGTTCTCTCTTGTAATTGACAGGATTGTCAATACATGTTATGAATATTGAGAATTATAATTTTCTTTATTCTTCTTGCTGATTGAATTTTTATATTCCTTTAGCAATTCGTGAGAGTTTTTACAAATCTTGAGTTATATCGATTTGTGATTCCATTCACAAACCAGTTTGATTTTTGTTAGTCGTGACACCTATCGACTAATAATATCATCCATATCATTTATTTCTGTTTTCCTTTAAAATTAGAAAACCCAAAAAAGACTGTGAAAAATTGTTAACCCCCTTAGGAGCTTATCAAATTGTTTAGCGTACAGGTTTGAATCGAGCAATTATTGGATTTTCCATTTTGTTTTTGAAGGTTCACATTCTCTTAAGATTAAGAAATTTCATATTTGATCTTCTTTAGAATTTGTTTTTAATTTGGGTTATTTTTAGGGTTTCGGTTTCGGTATTTAAGTCTAGAATTATTTTCTAAGGTACTAAAAAGTTCAGAGGTTTATAACTTACCCCCCTTAAAGAAAGTTTTGTCCTCAAAACTTATTACGCGTACGTAGTTTGTTAAGCTTGGTGAGAAAACTTTGGTAATATCTTGTTAACATTCCTCACATATGAGATTCATCATACTTTACATTTGTTAAGTTTGTCTTTTACAGGTATTACGATTACATTGTTTCATTTCTCTACCCCGTTTATTTGATATATATATTATTTTCATTTTCATGAAAAAGTATTGGGATTTATTATTATTGTTTAGTATAAATGGTTATCATTCATCGTTTATTTCATAAATTGACAATTTTGAGAATTTTTAATATTCCGTTAGCTCTTATGTAACTGATATTCCATGCAATACAGCATATATAAATCAATAAGATTTGATTTAGCGATTTCAATCTTCACTTACTTGACTTGTGGAGAAGACTCAAACTCGACCAAGATGACAGACAGTTGACACCTGACTTGACTCAACTCCAAACCTAAGACGACATATTACAACACAACGCTGACATGACAATACAATAAAAGAAGGTTGTAGATTTGCATTTCTATTCTTATGTGAATATATATATATATATATATATGACATTGTACATATAAAATATGCTGTATTCATATTCTTTTTGTTATTAAAGATATCAGTGTTATATATATATATATTTGTATTACGTGGTCATCTTGATGAGGTTGAAGTCAAGATGTCTCATTATGTTGTTGATTGCGAAAATTATGTGGAATTGTATTTTCAATTTATGTTATTAACAGTTCTGACTTTTAGTCAACACTTAAAATATTCAAGCTTTTAATGTTCATCGTTTTGGGTGTCTTAGGTGTCAACAAGGTGGATGAGGTTTGATTCGGTTTCTATGTTTGTTACGTACTAAATTTTTTATGATATTATATCTATCCATTCCATATCTAGTTAGGACGATTATGTACCCTACTGGCATTATTAACCAATGAACCATTTTCTTATCTTTAGCAATGTATAAGGATATTTGAATCATCTAAAGGTACAAAGATAAACTGACGTCAAATTGCGTCCATGGTTATCATCTTTATCTAAAGCATGAGTTCTATTTCCTTGTCACTGGCTTCTTCGCAAACTCACTGTCCTTGTAGTTGTATGTACGTATTCTTTGTGGAGGTGTTTCTGAGCATCTCCCATTTCTGTTACCATTGTCATTCCCATTTTTCACTTTGATCATTCTTCCTCTAGAGTGACGTGGCGTCTAAGTTGGCGTGACTTTCTTCTTTAGGCACTTTTTAGCGATATGTCCTGGTTTCCTACAAATGAGGTAGGCAATGGTGGTTCACTTTGGACAACCTTAGACTCTATGGTTTGGACTTCCACAATACTAGCATTTGTGTTGTAGCTTTAGACATTGTTTTGGATGGTGTCCCCCTTTACACTTCCAACATCGGATGTCTAGTGTCTTTTTATTCTTCTTTCTGCTTGGATTGCTTAAAGGTTTAAACTTCTTAATTTGGAGGCTCGAGCTGGATCCAGTTATTAGGTCCTCCTCAAATATCATATTACTCTTTTTTTTTATCATTTTCCTTCTCTTAGTATTTTCCACAATTTATGTTCTTTCTACTAATTCTTGAAAACCTCTGATGTCAAACTCTTCCAACTTGATATGAATGTCTTCATCTAATCCTCCTAAGAACACGTCTCTTGAGTTCCTCACTATGTTTATATGACTTCGGGGCATATTATGGTAGCCTGTTAAATTTAGTCTCATATTGTTCAATGCTATGACCTCCTTGTGAGATACATAGGAAATCTACACTATATTGAATTCTCAAGCTTTGGGGGAAAAAGTTCTCCAACAATTCATGCCTAAATGTCTTCCATGTGATTGGTGGTGGTAGTTCTCTACTCTTGGATTCCTACCATATTCTCATGTTGAATGTTAGCATGTATGTGCCATAAACAAGCTTAAGTTGATGCAATACTTCAAAAGCGCAAAAGGATCATTCTATTTGAGCTAACCAATCCTTGGCTTCATCTAGTTTTCCAAAAGCTCCATCAAAATATCGATTGCACTTTATGAAGTCAGGTAAGATGCTTTGATAGGGTCTAGGTGATAGCGGTATAGTTGGTGTTGGTGCTAGTGCGGCGGGTGGCATTTGAATTTTTGGCGCAACTTCTTATGCGTATGTAGTTGGTGCAAGTGCTAGCGCATTACGAGTTTGTTGCACATAATTTCTTAAAATGTCGATGAGTTATTTGATAGTCACTAGAGCTTCTCTTTCTTGGTTTGGTTGTTGAGGTGTCCCTTGGTTTTCAACTTCCATAATAGGTGTAACAGATTCATGTGGCACATGAGTATGTCTCCTATGCAATCTACGATTTTATTAAATTCGTGTGAGATTTCATATTTTATTAAGTCTTAAGTGTTCGAGAAATAAAATCCCAAAGAAAAGAAATTATGCCTAAGGCATTAAATAAGGAAATACATAGAAGTAGCATTGAAACTTGTTCAAATCATAGAAGTGAAAAAGGAGATTCATTTCATTAAGGCAAATACATGATAATAGACAGAAGGTTTGTCAAATCTTCCATTACAAAAGCTCAAAGAAAGGATGCAAAGGCATGATTACAATTTTGTCCTAACTATATTAGATCATTACTAGACAGTTAAACAAGGCATCACTGAAGCAACTTTACGGCATCATTGTAAGCGCTTAGATTTTAAGGTAAATATAAGTAAACCTTAAGAACCGAAAATCAAATCGAAACCCTAAAGTCAACCTATTGATATGCTAAATTAGTATTGAATTTTCAAAGCATCTTATCCAGCAAGCGTACTGGGCCTTATCTTGTAATATACCATGAGTCAAGTGTCGATCCCACAAGGATCTATTAACTACTAGACAGTTATCAACTAATACTAATATCTAGGCAATTGATCTTTTAGAATGATTAGATTAAGATTAAACTAAATTATCTAATTAAGTATCTACTATGAATGCAGTGAGCTTTTGAAGAGAGTGATATGTTAGAAAAATGTGGGAAGGAGCATAATCCACTTTAAACTATTGCCAATCAACTTGAATTCATGTTATAATGATAATTAGATTCATGGATATTCATAAGAAATTGTAAAGATTTAAAAACAGAGTTAAAAACCTTTTAAACCACAAAAATAATCCAATAGCTTCCGCTAAATAAATTATTCGTGGAATCAAAATTACAATTATAAACCTTCCGATTCTATAATTGACTAATACTTTATATTAACATCCCCTAATTCCTTAGTGAGAAATCAATATAAAATATTGCATTAGTATTCATGGACAATTTTTAAATTAAATTAAACTCCACCGCTTCTGCAATTATAATTTAATCTTAATTTATGAATTCATATGAACCCTAATTTCCCTTCCGAGTTATCAAAATTCTTATACACCAAAGATATGATGAATAATCAGAACTCAATGTGAATATTCCATGATTCTAACTCTCTTATAACATGGTTTCAAAGATCATTTTGGCATGTTTAAAGCTTTATCAACTTCCCACAAAAAGGATTTAGCTACTCATGGATGATGATTCAAAAATCATATAAGAAATTACAAATGATTTCATTATGATCAGAATATTCAGATATATGAATTGCATAAAATGAAAAGATTAGATATCACCAATTCAAAATATCAAAGCTTCACTTGCAATTTCTTAGAAAACTTCAATATCCCTTCAAAAATCTCAATGAAATGCTAATTCTAATCTATGTATTGTAGTGTATTTCAGAGCTGCTTGGATGATTCTCAAAGTGAGGAGAAGACCCCCTATTTATAGGAAAAATTTCGCAACAACTCATTAAAGAAAAATGGCAGTTTCATTCAAAGCCGGCAGTTATGGATCCTACGTCGGCGGCTTACAGGCGGCGTATCTTCAATTTCTCCTTTGCGCAGGCAGTGCACAGGCAGCTTTCAACGTCAGTTACACATGTAGGCCGCTTCTACGCCGGCGGCATAGATGAAAATCTAGCCGGCTTTTGTGATCAGAAATGAAGCGTTGCACCAATTTATAATGAAAGCCGTCTAAAAGCCGGCGGCTTTGAAACCGGCATAGACACTCCAACAAATTTGTCTCTTCAATTTCTTCCAAGCATTTGTTATCTTCATGTCTTTTCAGATCTGTGACCTACACTGCCCCAACGCCGGCGGCTTAGGAGCCGGCGTATCTTCTAATTCCTTCAAAGCTGGTAACTTTTCAACTCTGGGCTGCCGGCCTTCCATGTACGCTGACCTGTTGAACTTCGACGCCGGCGGCTTTGAGGCGGCGTAAAGTTGCTTGAGTTAAAGGCTGGCAAAGCTGACAGTGTTGGTAGCGGCGTTGTGAGTAAGCCGTTTGAACGCCGGCGGCTTTGAAGTATGAATTGTCGGCGTATCCTTCAATTTTTCCATATTTCTCTTCAAAGTTTCTTGTTTTGATTTCTTAGTCCAAATTAGTCCTGAAACATGAATTTTAATCAAAACAAATATCCATTCTAGCTCTTATGAATATCAACAAGTTGTATAAAATATGATCTTATCAATTCCCCCACACTTGAACTTTTGCTTGTCCTCAAGCAAAATGAAGAATAAAATGAAATCTCTTATAGATAGTACAATTTTCCCAATTTAATCACAATTTCTTTAACTTGTTTTTCTTGTATCTATTGCTCTAACCATACCAATTTCTTGTAATTAGAGTACTATAATCAAAATTTAGGAGTTAATCCAAACAAAACAAGTTTTAATCTCAACTTTTAACAAAAGAACATTCTATTCAAAAGCAAATACTCAATCCACTAAGGAAAAATACTCATTTAAACTTCATTGGATTTCTAGCTTTATATATTCTAAGTAACACAAAATGAAAGCATGTGGTATCTACTTTTTCCTTAGAATTTCTCCTTCTTTATTATAAGTCTCCTTTATTTGCATATTTGCATTCATTTTTCTTTTTCTTTTTCAAGCATTTATTTTCTTTTTGGGAGGTTTTTGCCTCCATCTTTTTGCTTTTCAAAGCTCATGAATTGAACTTTTGCCATTCTTCCCTTCTCGTTATAGTGAGTTCATTGAGTCACATCCCAGGCTCATCACCTAAGTGACCAGGTTTCAAAATACCCCTAAGAACTCTTCCTCACTTTAACATTCAAGTTCAGATACTCATAACTCAAAATTTCAAGTCAGAGGAGTAGTGGCTATGCTTGTTTCTTTCTTTTTGAATGCAATAACAATATCAAAGACTTATTTTTATGAAGGATCACTAAGTTTAAAAGTTTCTTCTACCTCTTTCACTAAGTGTTAAAATTCAAAGAATATATACAAACTAAAATTTCCTAGAAGTAGACCTGTTTATTTTTCACAAAAGGACTCGACAGCTCTTAAATTTCCAATTCCAAAGTTAAAAATAAAGTAAACTTGTTTCTTAAGGATTTTACAACTTAATTTTAACTTAGTAAACCAATCACAACAGCAGGTGAGTAAGATACTTTTACAAGTCAATTTCATTGCTTTCAGTCTTTACTTTTGTACTATCTCCAATTTCAAGAGATTTTTGAAAAATTTGGCAAATTTCCTCATAATTTGCTTTCAAACCAAAAATACAAGGTGGGTATTTTCAAATATAAATAACAGCAGACAACAGATCATATTTATCACTTCAATTCAACACTTCATTCAATTTTATCCCTTCCCCCACACTTCAACCAAACAGTGTCCTCACTGTTTTGCAACAAATTAAATCATAGGAAAGGAATAAGAAAAAGAATTTGATACTTCCCTGAAGTCATCAGTTGTTTCATAATCATCAAAATTTGCATTGCAAGAGAATTTGCTTTGCTGCTTTCCTGTAATCACTACAAAAGAAAAACAAAAACAAAAACAAAAAAAAAGAAAAAATAAAAGTAGAAAAATAAAGGAGTCCACCCACAGGAACTTGGGTGCTCAATAAATATACAGGCCAAGATAAAAATATAAACAATAAAGATCAAATGAGCTAGCAGGGTCTCTAGCTTCTGGCCCTGGACTGGGTCTGCTGCTATCCTCAGGAGTATGTCTCTGAGTGTCTCCTGGGCTGGCTGTCCGTGTGTGCTCCAACTGAGCCTATCTGAGTGATGTGAGCTGTGCCTAGACTCAGATGAAGTCTCGTATGTCATGCCAGCCCCTGTCTCTGGGCTGATGCAGCAGATGGCCATCCTTAACACCTCAAAGATAGACTTTCGAAACTTCTTGTTTTTCTTTCTTTCCTTCTCTTGTCTATCCCTGAGCTCCTGATTTTGGCTCTTTAGCTCCTCAATATCCAGCCTAAGCTGGTCCATACCATATGCTGCTGAAGTGCCTGCAGGAGGAGGAGGAGCAGATGTGGATGGAATCTCAAATGGAGCATCTCCAGGAAAGATATCCTGGAGCTCGACCTCCTCCAAAACCGGTGGCTGTACTGCTCTGGGGTTTTTCAGCAATCCCTAGCCTTGGAATGGTACAGATGATATCTTCTTACACTCAAATACCTCATCATCCTGTGGAGGCTCAAAAATGTTCATCCCCCTCAGTAATTGAGTGATGTAGCCACCACAACACAGGACTCGAGTCCTGGTATCATCTACCTGCCGATAGATAAAATTTGCTATCTCCACCCCTAAATCAATTCTGTAGCCTCTAATAAGGCTAAACAAGTAAAACATGTCAAAACTAGTCACCTTGCTGTGACTAGTCTTCTTGCAACTCAGGGTGTGTGCAAGAATATGGTGGAGCAGCTTGTGCTCAACAGCATGAAAAGATGTGGCCAAAGACTTGGACGGGACGAAGGGCTCATTTTCTCTCTCAGGAGCAACTAGCTGAAACCAATATGCCTCCTAGGTCATGTGATCTTCCCCTTTAGGCCAACTGTTTAGCAGATTCCTATTTTCTTGCTCATTATCATACAGTCCTAGTAGGTGGCCCATCTGCTTTAATTTGACCTCCCTGATCTGCCCAAATGCTTGAAATTGAAAAGTGGACTCCTCTCAGTCTGGGATGTTCTTTAAAGTGGACAAGAACTCAATCGTCAAGTTCTTGTATGTAGGCTCCCGAAAATCAAATAGCCGGATCCAGGCTGGATCTTGGACAATTTCTCTGATCTTGTCAAAAATCGCAAATTCATCCAGTAGTCACCAATCTAAATACTATATATTTAAGAAGTCCATTTTCACGAGCCTCTTTTTTCTATCCTTGGCGTACTGCTGACTGGACAGCAAATCTCTGGTTTATGAACCAGATGTAGAGGCGTCAGTCGTCCTTGGTCGTTTTTGCCTTGGAGCCATTCCTGCAAATAAATTGATCTTAATTAGAAACGAGGAATGCACAATTTCTATGAAATTCTAATTTATGCCTAAAACATGATTTTAAACAATTTGGAGATCAAAGGCATATAACTAGTGAAGCTAAAAATCATGGCATTGAATGGAACATTTACACTTGCACAATACAATCACAGCTGGCAGCTTAGGTTGGCCAGCTCAGAATTGAAAGTTGGAGTTTCAAAATTTTCAAATAAAAACGATTTAAAAAAATTTTTCATTAAAAGTCCCAAAAACATTTTCATATTGAAATTTTCATCAAAATTGAACACAATTCCAAATTCCAAGTTCAATTCGTGCAAAATTGATCACAATTCTTGATTTGGAGCTACTAAGTAGTATATAAAGCATCAAATTGCAGACCAATCATCAAAGCCCCAATTTTCGAAATTTCAACTCCCTACAAGCCTAAGAACCCTTTTCAATTAAGCACATTTCATGGATCAAGCCAGCTCAAGGATCATATATACACAGATATGAATAAAGCATGTATGGAACGAAATGTAGCTTGAACAGAACATCATTACAGCAATCAATTCTATCAAGATCTGAAGTTCATATCCCATTTACGAAAAACAATCAATCTCAGTTTAATCTATGAGCGAATTGACAGATCAAAGCAATGTAATAGATTAAATCAAAGAACTAAGAGTAGAGATCATTGAAAACTTACTTGGATAGATGAATTCAACGCAATGAGATGGGGGATGGTTGAGTGAGAGCAAGAGACTGAGTGTGAGAGAGAGTGATTATGAGAGAATGAGAAAGAGAGAGAGGGATCGTACCTGTTAAAAGCAATCTGCAGATTGTGCGCCGGCATTTCTGTCGTGTAAGCCGGCGGCTTATAGCCAGTGTAACCAAAAAAATTTCATACCAAGAGCATCAGGCTGGCAGCTTACCCATTTACACTGCCGGCTTAGACGTATACGCCGGCTAAAAGCTGGCGGCTTATCTCCCCAGGTGCCGACTTTGATCTGGATTTTACAAAAACCCTGATGTGATCCTAGAAGCCTCAATTTTTAAGACGTCCAATTTGAAGCTCAACAAGCCATCTGAATGGATGAGAGGTGCGATGATGGAAGCTTCAAAGATTAAAACAAGAGCCAAGAGAACCAAAAGAGTTGATAGGATAGTTTGGGATTCAAAGGACTGAAGATTTTCAAGTCTTTTCATTAATTTTGAGTCGCGTCTTTTCATTAGGTCGCGTCGTTTTACTTATTTTTGTCGGTTACACAGCAGTTACTTATTTTTGTCAGTTACATGTCTTTAATTTCTTTGTCAGTTACAGTCAGCTATTTATGTTTGTCAGTTACATATCATTAATTTCTTTGTATGTAAAAGGCTATATATTAAGCCTTGGTTCTAAGGTTTAAAAAAAAGATGATTTATATGAATGTTATTCATTCTCTTTGAGAGAAAAATCCTTCTTGTTCCTTGTGAACGAATTTCCATTTGATTTTCTTGATCTAAACACTCAAGGAGGTCGACGTGATAACTAGGTTGCGATCAACAGGTTTGTTCGAGGTCTAGTTCCATTCCATTCATTGATAATTAGGTTGCAATCAACAGGTTTGATTGAGGTCTAATTCCATCCTACGACGACTTGTCTCAAGACGATCCTCGGGTTCCAATTCCAATCAACGATTTGGGGGTTCTAGGTTTAATATACCTAGGGTTACCATATCAAACCCCTAAAATCATGAACATACGCTGGCTCTAAGCCGGCGGCCTTCACCTTCCCATTGCCAGTGTAAATGTTGTTCTCAAACACTGGCATGTAAGCCGGCGGCCTTTACTTTCCCATTGCCGGCTTCTTTTGCGGTGCTCACCTACTCTAGTACTGATATTTACGCCGGCCTAAAGCTGGCGGCGTTGAACCGGCTTTACTTGTTTTTTCAAAGCTTGCTCAAGGCTAGCAGCTTTGAGCCGGCCTTCAGTTTTTCTTTTTTTATATTTCATTTTTTTTATCACCTAACTTGTCCACACTAAAAACAAAGTTAGTAAAAACAAAACAAATAAAACTATTCTAAAATTAGACAAGGGTTGCCTCCCAAGAAGCACTTAGTTTAAAGTCGCTTAGCCTGACTTTCCTAATCTGATTATGGTTCTTTAAGATTCAAGACAGTAGTAGTACTGTCAAGATTTTCCCTTTCAAAATAATGTTTGAGCAGTTGCCCATTCACTTTAAAAGTCCGATCACCCTCAGTTTTTAATGCCACCATATGGAAAAACTTTTGCAATCTCAAACGGTCCCGACCATCTTGACCATAATTTTCCAAAAAACAACTTCAAACGAGAATTGTAAAGTAAAACTCTTTGTCCAGGCAAAAATTCTCGTTTGATGATGTTTCTATCATGCCATTTCTTTGCTCGTTACTTATAGATACGAGCACTTTCAAATGCCTGATTCCTCCATTCTTCCAATTGATTCAATTGAAGCAATCTGTTTTTACCTACAGCTTTTTCATCAAAGTTAAGAAATTTTATGGCCCAATATGCCTTGTGCTCAAGTTCTATAGGAAGATGACATGATTTACCAAAAACAAGCATATATGGGGACATTCCAATAGGGGTTTTAAAAGCAGTCTTGTAAGCCCATAATGCATCATCTAATTTTGAAGACCAATCTTTTCTTGATGCATTAACAGTTTTTTCCAAAATCCTTTTTATTTCCCTATTGGAAAATTCAACTTGCCCACTAGTTTGTGGATGATAGGGGGTAACCACTTTATGTGTAACACCCTATTTTGCTAAAAGTTTTTCAAATTGCTTGTTACAAAAATGAGACCCCCCATCACTAATTATAGCTCTGGGCACCCCAAATCTGGTAAAAATATTTTTTTTCAAAAATTTTAAAACTACTCGGGCATCGTTTGTTTGAAAAGCAACAGCTTCAACTGTAAACCCCTGTTTTCTAAGCCTTAACCTTAAGCCGGAAAGTCTACCGGAGACCTTAAGTCAACGGATCTTGAGTAAAACCCTACAGTTTAGATCCTGTAAACCCGAGTTTGTAAATCGAGGAGTCGAAAAATAATTAAAGTGTTTAGAATAGTCCGTAATAATATTTGAATTATTAAAAATATCACATTGGTTCATTTTCGGCTTATTTCGAACCCGTTTGGATACTGCTTTGGAAAGTGTGTCCCGAGGCTCGGAAAATTAAAAATATATCTTTAATATTTTTAGACTCATATTTTTATAATGATTTCAAAAATATCAAGTTTAGAATTTTTCGGATTTTAAAAATATCAGTTATAGCTCATATAAGCTTGTTTTACTCTTACCGGTAACTTAATTGTTAAATTTCTAAAAATAATTTAATTGATAATTTTATTTAAATCATAAAAATTCTGCTACTTAAATAAAAATATTTTTCTTAATTTATTTTATATATTTTCTTATATTTTCTTATTCAAAAAGCCACTTTATCAACCCATATCTCAAGTACACATACATTATCATTACTACACATTATTATGTCTTCTTTTGCTTTTTCTTACACTACCATTTCCCAAAATTTGCAGCTGCCCATTCCCCATAAAATAGCCACTTTTCATTATTTTTAATCAATTATTTGATATTTTTAAAGTCTATTTTAGTTAGAAATGGATGCAACTTGTTACACATTCAAAAATACAAATTGGAAATCAACTACACACACTTCCCCCACACTCAAAAATCACCCGCAGCCCCCTCCCTTGCACAGCTGCTGTTTTATTTTTTTTTTTTAAATTATTTAACACACTTTAAACTCTATGTAAACATCTCATTCCTTCCCTCTTTCATATTTGTAAACCCTATGTTTTTCCTCTCTCTTTTCCCTCTCTTTTCCTTTCTTCCTTGCCTTATCTTCTTGAAAACAAGCTGTCCCCATTTTTCTTTCTTGCTTCCATACATATTTCTTGCAATATTTGAGGTAATCTTTCCCTTTTTGCTCTTATAAGATGTTCTAGGATGATACCATGGATGTTTCATGCATCAAAGGACATTCCACAAGCTTAAAAGGCTATGGATGATGATGCCAAGAAGTGAAACACTCCTCTAGATGATGATCTCTTTTGTTCTTAGTATTTTTGTTATATGGAAGGCTTGTTTATCTTCTTGTTTTTGTGATAGCTTGTAGATCTAGAGTTTTATCAAGCTTTAGTTATGTTTATGTGTAGATCTAGAAGTTTAAGGCCTTACTAAGTTTTTCTTATGCTTTCATGGTTATATATTGAGTAGATCTTAGATTCAAGTTGGAATGAAAAAGAAAAATTCGTAACTTGTCAATGCCCTATTTTAAAAACCCTCTTTCAAGTCTTAAAATGGAAGCTTTTGTTAAGAAAATGAAGGTTTGATGGATGTATATCATCAAGGCTTCATCTTACAAGAATCAAAGTTGATTTTCAAAGTTTATTTTCAAAAACAAAAATTGTATTTTCGGATCAAGACAAAGATCCAAAATAAAAACATGTTTTCCAACTCACAAATGAGGATTTTATTCAAGAAATGAAGGGTTCTTGAGATATAATATGTAATGGGTTGTTTTCCATGAGTTTTGATGAATTTTCTCAAGAGATATGTCCAAAATAAATTTATGAAAATTCGGATCAAGACCAAGACCTATTTTTGGAACCCATCATTCAACTTTAAAATGAAGATTTAGACAAAAATATAAGGGCTCTTGTATAGATATCTTAAGGAATGAATTTTCATAAGTTTAAATGAGTTTTCCTAAAAGTATTGCTTAAATCAAGTGCTTTGTAGAAGAAAATTAGGTCTTGTTTTCATTGTAATTTCAAAGTGGAAATTCGTAATTATGGAGACCAATTTTGAAAACCT
Organism: Combretum micranthum; assembly: GCA_024138025.1. Classification (NCBI taxonomy): domain Eukaryota; kingdom Viridiplantae; phylum Streptophyta; class Magnoliopsida; order Myrtales; family Combretaceae; genus Combretum; species Combretum micranthum. The sequence continues at coordinate 159,882 of JAMXBD010001663.1, forward strand.
TCTTTTTGATCTCAAAACAAGTATTTTTTGAAAATGGAATGCTTTGATGATATATAATATAGGAAAAATTATTTTCATTGAACTAAGTGAGTTTTAGTAAAGGAATTACTCAAAACAAGACAATGAGTTTCAACTTGTGAATTTCGGTTTTATGAATATGGATTCTTAGAAGTTTCTTTTGAACATTATGTTTGGGATTAGATAAGTATGTAATCTCTTAATTTTGTTTAGAGGATCTCCTTGCAAGTTTAGGACTAATATGAGTCCTAAGTAGTTAAATAGAGTAGATATGGCAATTTTTCACAAAGGCTCAAATCTGGAATTTTCGCAACCCTACTGTACAGTACGTTTCCGACCCTTAAATGACCTTAAATGTTTGAATTAACTTTAGAAATGGATAGCTCTTTCGAAGTAGGTATAAATCGGTATATTATAAGCTAAATTCCGAGTTAAAATGAGTTAGATATGACCTTTTTAAGTTAAGGATTCAACCTAGACGGAAATTGACGAACTTAGTAAATAAAATTGTTAAGTTTAATAGAACTTCATAAGAGATACTCATTGAGGGTATTCTTTGTACCTAGGTGAATTGGAGGACGGGTTACCACTTCCCGAGGACTATTACGACTAGTGGATTTTCACTACATGGACAAGTGAGTTCATTTCTCAATTAATTATGCTCTTGGATGTGCTTGTAGTAGTAGTGGCATTAGACTTAGGAAAAGATAAAATTGTGTTGAATGGTGATCTAAACTTGCATGAATGAACGATAAGTATATCGAGGCAAGCTTTGTTGCAATAATCTTGTATGAGCTAGTATAGATTTGGAATGTCTGAAATTGTATGGTCACTTTTAAATTATCTAATTAATATACATGATTATATGAATAAAACTGTACATGCATATCACGTAGTGAGTCTTATATCATTGTCGAGTATGTCTTTGGTGGGACAAAGGTGTACTCGGGAGGCAGCGGGTCTTTAATGAAAGGGGACTAGGGTTGCATGACTTATGGACCACCCCATTCGAATAATGAAACTATGGTTGCATGACTTATGGACCAACATTAAAATTGTGGTTGCATGTCTTATGGACCACCCCACTTAAGATTGGGACAATGGTTGCATGTCTTATGGACCAACTTTGGAATTGTAGTTGCATGACTTATGAACTACCCCAAACCCCGAATGGAGGGCGTAAATTCATTCACTTATGACTACCGGAAAGTCATATGCTTGTTTGCTCATATGCTTGTGCATTCATATGGTTGCTTAATTATAACTTGCTTGTATAGATATTTTAGCTTGGTCGGGCATGTTACTTGAAGAAATGAATCTCACTAAGCATTAGCTTATACCCCAACAGTTTTTGTTTGCAGTGTTTCCTATTTTTGGATGTTCCGAGGGACACTTTGTGCAGGTTTATCACATTGGATTAAAGAGCTTTTGAGGAAGTCGGACCTAGTATAGGCATGGACTTCTAGGAAAATCTCTTTAATATAAATTCAGATGTATGTAATTGGAGCTAAACGATGTAGACTCCTATTATTTTGGTGGGGGTATGCCCCCTTGGCTTTTGTAAAGATTAACTATTTATCTTGATGTGATTTATATTCTTAATGCTATGTATGCTTTCTTAAGACTACTTGAATCAAAGTGTGATCCTAAAAGTTGTGAAAGTACACCTTACACTCGATATGTAAACTTATGGGATGACTAAGGTGGTCATACTTAAGTTTAAGTATTGCGTGTGGTGGACTGTCGCGTTTAGGGTACCCTTTGGGGCGTGACATCAACCCATTTTGAAACGCAATCAACTGCCACAAGTATATATTTATTTGAAAAAGATGAGGGAAAAGGACCCATAAAGTCAATCCCCCAAACATCAAAAAGCTCAATTACCAGAATATTGTTTTGTGGTAATTCATGCCGTTTAGAAATGTTACCTGTCTTTTGACATTGAGCACATGACATAATGAAGTTCCTGCAGTCGCGAAATAAGTTAGGCCAATAAAACCCAGATGATAACACTTTAGCTGCAGTCCTTTGAACACCAAAGTGTCCCCCTGCTTCTCTTGAATGACAGTGTTCTAAGATGCTCAGCTGATCAGATTCAGGTACATCTTCTAATTATTTGGTCAGCACATTTTCTGAACAGATATGGTTCATCCCAAAAATATTGTTTTACATCATGCAAAAACTTTTTCTTTTGAGGATAAGACAAACCATATGGGATAATCTTACTCACCAAATAATTCACATAATCAGCATACCATGGCAAATCTAGGATTTCTACTGCATGCAATTGTTCATCAGGGAACTTTTCATTAATGGGAATGTCTAAACTATCAGATTCAAGTCTAGACAAATGATCAGCAATTACATTCTCAGTTCCCTTTTTATCTTTAATTTCAAGATCAAATTCTTGCAGTAGTAATACCCATCTAATCAACCTAGGTTTTGCATCAGCTTTAGCAAACAAGTACTTGAGAGCTGCATGGTCAGTATATACTACCACTTTAGAACCTATCAGATAAGGCCTAAATTTATCACATGCAAAGATAACAGCTAAAAGCTCTTTCTCAGTAGTGGCATAATTTCTTTGGGCCTCATTTAGTGTTCTACTTGCATAGTATATAACATGAAATATCTTACCTCGTCTCTGACCAAGTACCGCTCCGACCGCAAAGTCGCTGCATCACACATGAGTTCAAAAGGAAGCTCCCAGTCTGGCGCAATGATTACTGGTGTAGAGATGAGCTTTTCCTTTAATGAATTGAATGCCTGCAAACATTTGTCATCAAAATTGAACACCGCATCTTTTTCCAGAAGGTTGCAAAGAGGTTTGGAAATCTTGGAGAAGTCCTTGATAAATCGTCTATAGAAGCCAGCATGTCCAAGAAAACTTCTGACTCCTTTAACAGTCGTGGGTGGTGGTAACTTCTCAATGATCTCCACTTTGGCTTTATCCACTTCAATTCCTCTCGCAGAGATTTTGTGACCTAATACTATCCCTTCTCTTACCATGAAGTGGCATTTTTCCCAATTCAAGATCAGATTGGTATCTTTGCATCTTTGTAAAACCGAGGCTAAATTCTCCAGACAAAGATCAAATGACTTTCCAAAGACTGAAAAATCATCCATAAAGATTTCAATGAAATTCTCAAGCATATCAGAGAATATAGCCATCATACACCTCTGAAACGTAGCAGGTGCATTGCAAAGTCCAAAGGGCATCCTCCTAAAGGCAAAAGTGCCATAGGGACAAGTGAATGTTGTTTTCTCTTGATCATCGGGTGCAATGGAAATTTGATTGTATCCAGAATATCCATCAAGAAAACAATAATAGTCATGCCCTGCAAGTTTCTCCAACATTTGATCAATGAAGGGAAGGGGAAAGTGATCCTTTCGGTGGCATCATTCAATTTCCTGTAATCAATACAAACTCTCCACCCAGTCACAGTACGAGTAGGAATCAATTCATTTGCTCATTTTTTACTACAGTCATACCACCTTTCTTTGGTACTACCTGAACTGGACTAACCCATTTACTATCAGAGATAGGATAGATAATACCTGCGTCAAGTAGCTTCAGAACTTCTTTCTTGACAACCTCTTTAAGTGTTGGGTTAAGTCTCCTTTGTGGTTGAACTGTAGGTTTACACTCAGCTTCCATAAGAATTTTGTGAGTGCAAATCATAGGGCTAATACCCTTAATGTCTGCAATGGTCCATCCGATTGCTTCTTTGTGCTTTTTCAACACTTCAATCAACTGCTTTCTTGTTCATTTGTCAATGCAGATGAAATGATGATTGGCAAAGTATCGCCAATTCCGAGAAAAGCATACTTCAGATGGTCAGGAAGGGGTTTAAGTTCCAAGGTCGGTGGTTGCATCAAAGATGGAACTTGCTTCTGCTCATTTGTACCCAATGATTCATAATACTGGTTTTGATCATTGGTACATCTTATTTTCTTCATCCTCTCTTCATCACTCCAATTGTCCAAGTCTCTCAAGACGGATTCCATAGTCTCCACACCAGTTTGTTCCTCAAGCGACTCAGAAACCAGCTCATCAATGGTATTGATGGTGTAACAAGCATCAGTATCATCAAATTTCTTCATTGCCTCATAGACATTGAAAGTAACTGTTCATCCATCACCCGTAATGTAAGCTGCCCTTGTTCCACATCAATTAGTGCTTTACCTGTTGCAAGGAACGGTCTGCCCAAGATCATGGGAACTTCCCTATCTTCATCCATGTCTAAGACTACAAAATCCACAGGGAAAAAGAATTTGTCAACTTTAACTAGGACATTTTCCACAATACCCCTAGGGTATTTTACACTTCTATCAGCAAGTTGCAAGGTTACATGTGTATCCTTGCAATCTCCAAGTCCTAGTTTTTGAAATACCGATAAAGGCATTAAGTTGATACTTGCACCAGAATCAATTAAAACTTTATCAAAATGACAATCACCAATGGTGCAGGAACAGTAAAACTTCCCTGATCTCGAAGTTTAGTGGGCAGACTGGGTGTATGTTTCTGTAGGATCATGGAACATTCTCCAGTGAGTACCACATTTCCATCAATCTTCCTCTTGTTGGATAGCAATCTTTGATGAATTTCGCATAGGAAGGCATTCCTTGAATCACTTCTAAGAATGGAATGTTGATGTGCAGCTTCTTGAAAACATCCAGGAATTTTGAAAATTGCTCATCAAGTCTTTGTTGCTTTAATCTTCCTGGAAAAGGGACGGGAGGAACATATGATTTCACCTCTGGTGGTTTTTGAATAGTGTCCTCCACCTTTCGTTTCCCTTTGTTGTTTTGTGGTGGAATTTCCTCTTGATCCTTGATAGTTTCCTCAACTGGAGCAATCTCCTTACCACTTCTCAGGGTGATTGCATTTACAGACTTGGGATTCTCCTCTGTTGCTTGGTAAAGACCCAGATGGTCTACTACTCACTTGCTGTGCAAGTTGATGGAGTTTCCCTTGCAAATCTTGAATGATTGCATTCTGATTACTGAGTTTGTTGTAGTGACAATGAAATCCCTTAGTAATGCGTCAGTGGAGGATTGAATTTGCTGTTGAGGTGGGGCATTTCTTGCATATCCTTGTCCTTGGAAACCAGGTGGTGGCTTTAGAACATTGGCATCATTCCGATATGACAATTGGGATGATTCCGCATATTCGGATGATATGTGTTTCCAAAATTACCCTTTTGGAAATTTCCCACATAGTTGAGCTGCTCATCATTTGATGATGATCCATGCAGGCACTCGAAAGAAGAGTGTGGACCTGAGCAAATCTCACAACAAAACACTTGTTTTTTATTGGAAGAATTTGTAGTTGTGAGTTTACTTACTTGAGTGATGAGGGTTGCCATTTGAGCCTTGAGTTGTGATATATCTTCTTTGTCTTCCACAGATGCTACTTTAGATCTTGTTCTTTCACAACTCCAATTATGAGCCGCGGAAGCTAATTCTTCAATAATCTCACTAGCTTCCTCATATGTTTTTCCCATCAGTGATCCTCCCGATGTAGCATCTACTAAGGACCTCAAAGCTTCATCAAGACTGAGGTAGAAATTTTCGATCAGTAGATTATCGGGTAAACCGTGGTGTGGACATTTTCTGACCGCCTCTTTGAATCTTTCCCAAGCATCATATAATGATTCACCAGGGAATTTGGTGAAGTTGGAGATCTCATTTCTTAATCTGGCGGTCCTTGCTGGAGGGAAGAATCTCTTCAGAAACTTCTTTGTCAGATCATCCATGTAGTGATCGAGTCTGGAGGTTGGGAATTGTACCATGCCAAGGCTTTATCCCTAAGAGAAAAAGGGAAAAGCTGTAGTCGGATGACTTCGTTTCTTACACCATTAAGTTTGACAGTGTTGGTGTACTGGAGAAATTTGGCAAGGTGTTCATCTGGCGTCTCATTCGGATATCCTCCAAATTGATGTGACTCAACCATTTGAATCAGGGACGGTTTAAGCTCAAAGTTGTTAGCCTCCACAGTGGGCATTCTTATGGCGGGATCCTGAACAGTAGGTACTGTATAGTCTCGAATTGCCCTTGGAGCGGGAGCAGCTGCTTGCAACTGGTTGTTGTTATCATTGTTTCCTTGATTTTGTGCCATTGCTCCTCTTCTTTGGTTCTCTCTTCTCTGTTGATGCAAGGTTCTTTCAATCTCAGGGTCTAAAGGTAGAAGTTCAGAACTTCTACTTCTTCGCATAAAACCTGCAAAGAGAAAAGGAAAAAATCAAAACTAAACTTAAACCTAAACTACTAGCAAAGCTGAAGGTAGTCTAATATTAATAAGATCCCCGGCAACGGCCAGAAAACTTGATGTGCTAAATTAGTATTGAATTTTCAAAGCATCTTATCCAGCAAGCGTACTGGGCCTTATCTTGTAATATAGCATGAGTCAAGTGTCGATCCCACAGAGATCTATTAACTACTAGACAGTTATCAACTAATACTAATATCTAGGCAATTGATCTTTTAGAATGATTAGATTAAGATTAAACTAAATTATCTAATTAAGTATCTACTATGAATGCAGTGAGCTTTTGAAGAGAGTGATATGTTAGAAAAATGTGGGAAGGAGCAGAATCCACTTTAAACTATTGCCAATCAACTTGAAGTCATGTTATAATGATAATTAGATTCATGGATATTCATAAGAAATTGTAAGATTTAAAAACAGAGTTAAAAACCTTTTAAACCACAAAAATAATCCAATAGCTTCCGCTAAATAAATTATTCGTGGAATCAAAATTACAATTATAAACCTTCCGATTCTATAATTGACTAATACTTTATATTAACATCCCCTAATTCCTTAGTGAGAAATCAATATAAAATATTGCATTAGTATTCATGGACAATTTCTAAATTAGATTAAACTCCGCCGCTTCCGCAATTGTAATTTAATCTCAATTTATGAATTCATATGAACCCTAATTTCCCTTCCGAGTTATCAGAATTCTTATACACCAAAGATATGATGAATAATCAGAACTCAATATGAATATTCCATGATTCTAACTATCTTATAACATGGTTTCAAAGATCATTTTAGCATGTTTAAAGCTTCATCAACTTCCCACAAAAAGGATTTAGCTACTCATGATGATTCAAAAATCAGATAAGAAATTGCAAATGATTTCATTATGATCAGAAATTCAGATATATGAATTGCATAAAAGGAAAAGATCAGATATCACCAATTCAAAATATCAAAGCTTCACTTGCAATTTCTTGAAAAACTTCAATATCTCTTCAAAAATCTCTATGAAATGCTAATTCTAATCTATGTATTGTAGTGTATTTCAGAGCTGCTTGGATGATTCTCAAAGTGAGGAGAAGACCCCCTATTTATAGGAAAAATTTCGTAACAACTCATTAAAGAAAAATGGCAGTTTCATTCAAAGCCCAGTTATGGATCCTACGCCGGCGGCTTACAGGGCGTATCTTCAATTTCTCTTTGCAGGCAGTGCACAGGCAGCTTTCAACGTCTGTTACACATGTAGGCCGCTTCTATGCCGGCGGCTTAGATGTAGATCTAGCCGGTGTATGTGATCAAAATGAAGCGTTGCACCAATTTATAATGAAAGCCGTCCAAAAGCCGGCGGCTTTGATACCGGCGTAGACACTCCAACAGATTTGTCTCTTCAATTTCTTCCAAGCATTTGTTATCTTCATGTCTCTTCTGATCTTGACCTACACTGCCCCAACGCCGGCGGCTTAGGAGCCGGTGTATCTTGTAATTCCTTCAAAGCTGGTAACTTTTCAACTCTAGGTTGCCGGCCTTCCATGTACGCTGACCTGTTGAACTTCTACGCCGGTGGCTTTGAGGCGGTGTAAAGTTGCTTGAGTTAAAGGCTGGCAAAGCTGGTAGTGTTAGTAGCGGCGTTGTGAGTAAGCCATCTAAACGCCAGCGGCTTTGAAGTATGAATTGCCAGCGTATCCTTCAATTTTTCCATATTTCACTTCAAGGTTTCTTGTTTTGATTTCTTAGTCCAAATTAGTCCTGAAACATGAATTTTAATCAAAACAAATATCCATTTTAGTTCTTATGAATATCAACAAGTTGTATAAAATATGATCTTATCACCTAACTTTATGTTAAAACTAGTAAATCTAAGTTTGGCAATCCCGCCAGCGAAACTTAAGAACAATAAAATGAGATAATTTCGAATTATAGTTTGGAATTACATAAGAAAGCTTAAAAAGACCATGTTCACCAAAATTTAATTTGTTTCGGACTTAAGTAGGGTCAGTTTCTAAAATTAGGATCTTAACGAGTAAAATAGTGAAAATATTTAGATAATACCATTGGACTTGTAAAAATACAAGGATTTCAAAAATATTAATTTTAGAATTTTTTGGTAACTAAAAATATTAGATATAGCTCATTTATGCGTGTTTTCTTTACTATCGGTATTTTAATTGTCTAGTTTACTATTCATAGTACTATTTCTACTATTCATTACTATTTTACTATCTTTATTTTTTCTTACAACTTATTCTTATACACTACCATACCTATTTCTTATAATTTACCTTTCTCATAAAACTTTATTCACATCATATCATACATTTTATTACTTTTTATTACCAAAAATACAAAACAATCAAATCTCTCTCTCTCCATCATCAAAACCGGCGCTACTGTCACGCCCCGAAGGGTATCCCAAACGTGGCAGTCCGCCGTACACAATATTAAAGCCTAAGAATGACCACCTTAGTCACGCGAAGGCTTCCATACTATGTACAAGGCGTCTAACACATAAACGAGACACATCGGAATGATACATTTTATGTCGATACAATTGAGTAACAATGTAAAGGAAATAAAATCCACTATACTTTTGATACAAACCACTATACTTCAAAATACAAATCATTCAACTTTAATTACATTCATCCACAGACTTCCCTACATAAACTATTACAAGACAAATCATAAAACTAGCTGATAACTTCAACATTCTCATTTCTTGCCGGAATCCCAAAACCATTCTCGGCTTCAACCATCTCGGTCCTCACTTTGCATTATTGAGATAACTTGTTCATTTAAACAACTATTGGAGTATAAGCTACACTAGTTTAATGAGAATTCCCTTAGTTCCGTACCAGAACAAGCAAGCATTAATTAATCATATGCTATGCATGAACAAACACTTGAGTAAGCAATTATATATGGGTATCCGGAACCCACACACAGAATGGATTTACGCCCTTCGTATCTTGGGTTAGAGATGGTATTGAAGTCTACATGACTGCTGCTAGTCCCCAAGCCCTCGGCTCTTAGCACTCGCCTCGGCTAGGCTCACACATGGAATGCATCCCCGATGCGCCTTAGTTTCCTATGAATGAGCTTTGATCCCGGGTCTCATTATCCAAACGAGTCCTCGAACCATACCAATCGACCTGCGTAGGAGTAGCGCGCTACCAAATGCAATATGGCCGATGCGATGCATGATCAATTTACTTTTTGCTTAGGTCAAAATATGTACACATTGTTTAGAGTGACCAGCCAATATCATACACATAACAGAAATAATATGAACGGTGCAGTTATCCAATCAAATTGTGGTTTCGATATGCTTTAGTATTCTTTGGCATACATTCATCACAGCCTCATCATATATCACATCCCCATTCGTATCGATTTTTATCTTGTTCCTATAATCTAATGCAACTAACTACAAGCACAATCAAGTAACAAAACAAGGAGAAAACTCACTCGGCCATTGGATCACCGGTCTTCTAATAATAGTAATTCGATGGCAGGGAATCGTCGATTTCAGGATCACCTAAAAAGGAAGAAATACTCTAATAAGTATTTCAACTCAAACTAATCTAAACGATCTTATACGAATTATCAAATTCGTAATTCTCGTCCTAAGCGGAATTCCAACTTAAAACAGCCATAACTTGGTCATTTTAACTCGGAATCTCGCCAATTATATCGATTTCTATCTACTTCGAAAGATTTATCTATTTCTAATATTATTTCAAGTTTTGAAAACTTTGAGCTTCGAAAAGTTCGGATCAGATTAGGGCAGCAACAATTTCAATTTCCAAAAATAGTTTTGTAAATGTTTGAAATGTTCCTACTGTATAACTTAACTATACATGCAATATGAGTGATTTCCTAACATGAATGATATGAGATGAGCCTATTGCATGCATGATCTTGATGATTTTGCTAAAAGAAAATTTTATAACTTTTTATTTTGCAAAACCATAATGACAACTTACTTATGAAAAATCTAGTTTTCTAACTTTTATCATTTCCATTTGTTTTGGATTTGTTACTTAAGAAAAATAATTATTTTTGTCAAAATTGAGTCTTCATTATATATACTACTTATGACCTTCATTCTTCATAAAAATTTCCATTTTACACTTGGTAAACATGTTTTCAAGTGGGGTTGATTCCAAAATCCGAATTTGGTAAAAATTGGTTTTTGAGTAATTCCTTTAAGTAAAAATCATTTGATATTTAGAAAATTAGGACTCAATCATATATAACCACTAAGGACTTCATTCTTACACAAAAATTTGCATTTTACATTTTGCAAATATGTTTTTAAACAAGCTTTTCACAAAAATCCGAATTTTGGACATTTTCGTTTCTTGCATAATTCTTATGAGAAAACTTGTTTAATGCATCAAAATTTGAAGCTTTACTATATCTATTTTCTAAAGACTTCATTTAACACATAAAACTTTGCAATTTGAGTTCAAATACTAAGTGATTACTTATGCATCATCTCAAATTACGAATTTGACAATTTGATCACGAACTCAAAATTTTCCATTTTAATTCCATTATTTGTTTTACACATTACTCATGCCTAAACTCATTTTAACTTGTAAAAATCATTACTTAATGATACCTATTACCTATATACTTCATTTTTCACATGAAACATGAGTTTTGGAGTTGATAAATGGGTTTTAAAAATTGGTCTTGGTTGGGATCCGAATTTAGAAAATTTATTTTTGGTCATATCTTTTGATAAAATCTATCTAAGCTTATGAAAATCCATTCCTCACATATCCTATCCTAAGAGCCTTTCATTTCTTAAATAAAAACTTCATTTTTGAGTTGGAAAACATGTTTTTAAAATAGGCCTTGGCCAAAATCCGAAAATAGAATTTTTATTTTGAAAATAACTTTTGGAAATCACTTTTGATTCTTGTAAAAAGAAGTCTTGATGATATACATATATTAAGCCTTCATTTTCTTAAGTAAAAATTACATTTTGACACTTGGAAAGTGGTTTTTAAATGGGGGTCTTGCCAAAATACGAATTTCACAATTTTGTTTGAGTTCATAACTAAGATCTATACTTAATATGAACATAAACATAAAACAAATGCATGGTAATAAGCTATAAACATCATGGATCTAAACTTTACTTATCAAAATCTTTCATTTATGGTATCTATACCCTAAGCCCTTCATTTTAAATGAAAAATATACATTTTGAAGTTGAAAAACCACTTTTCTAAATATGGTTCCATTTTCATCCGAATTTTCAAAAGTTGTTTTTGTTGAAAATAAAATAGATCTTGAGTTTCCTACAACTTCCTACCATCATCATGCTATCACAAGTCATCATGAACATAAAACAAAGTCTAATGCATTTTATGAACTCAAAACTAGATCTAGTTTTCTAAACTAGTTTTAAATGCATGAATCACTAAGATGGACATGTGGATGATAGATCTATGCATAAATCATAAGAAATAACAAATATAACAACTAAATAAGATCTATGGCATAAACGAAAATCAAAGCTATAAAAAGTTAGATCTACAAATATATCAACTTTAAACAAGAAAATAATTGTAATACAAGATAATAAAAGTAGAGAAAAGGAGTGTTTCATTTTTGGCATCATCATCCTAAGCTTTTAAGCTTATGGAAGGTCATTTGATGCATGAAACCTTCATTACACTTTACCTATATCACCTATGGAGCTTTGGGAAGAAGATTTGCTTAGAAATCTTTAGGAATGAAGTGTGGAAGCCATGGAAGAAGAAGGGGCAGCTTGTTTTTCATGGAGGAACAAGAGGAAATGAAGAAGAAAGAGAGGAAAAATGAGAGAGAAAAGTTAAAGAATGAAAGAGGGAAAGTGAGTAAATGAAGGAGTGAGAGAAAATGAGTGTTTTAATTGTAAGAAAAGAAGAAAAAAAATAAAACAAGGCAGCCAATGTGAAGCCATGCTGCACGTGAATTGCAAGGAGAGGAGAGAGAGGGTTTTGTTGAAATTTGACTCAAAATTGAATTGTATAATTAATGTGTAATGTAACTTTCTTAAGAAGGAGTGGAAAAATAATTAATTTGGTCAAAATGGAGTAAATAAAGGACAATGGCAGCCATAAAGGGTCAAAATCTGCCATGAAGTGTGGGTTAATGTGTAGAAAGATTGAAGTGAAAAGGAAGTGATATGTGTAAGGTGTACTTGAAGGTATGGGTTGTAAAAGTACTTTATTAATAAAATAAATAAAATAAAATTAGAAAATTTATTCCAAATATTTGTAGCAGATTTTTCATATTTAAAATTAAATAATTATTTGAATTATTTTAGTAATTTAACAAATATGTTACCGGTATGATCAAAATACGCGAATATGGGCTATAAATGATATTTTTATAACCCGAAAAATTCTAAAAAATTATTTTATGAAAATAAAAATATTTTTCAATTATTAAATTAATTTATTTTATTTTTAGTATCGGGTCTTAAACAAATCTGATCCCGTAAAGACCCGAAAAAACTAAATTTTAGAAAAACAAAATTTTCTATAACATATAAAATATTTATCTAAAAAATAGACTTTATAAGAATAATAAAATTTTGTAATGAAATAAAAATGAATAGTGCAAAAGACTAATCAATTACCGGTAATAATGGAAATACGATAAAAAGGTTATAACTGTAACTTTTATAACCCGAAAAATTATATAACTGATATATTTGAAATCTTATGAAATTACGAGTCTAACGGTACTATTGGTATATTTTTTATATCTCGAGCCCCGGGACACGCTTTTCGAAGTCTGTATCCGAACGGGTTCGAAATAGGTCAAAAATTTACCAATATGATATTTTTAAACAAAATTATATTACTATGAGCTATTCTACATATTTAAACTACATCCGGCCTCTAGGGTTAGGGGCACTAGTTGCCGGACTTAGGCTATTGCATTTCGGTTAAGGTTTCTGGGTAATTTTCCGGTTTAGATCATTGCCAATTTGGAAACTGATATTTATGTTTATACAACGTAATTTTTGAGAAATTTATTTACATTTCATTTTTGTAAGTATTTAACTCTTAATGTCCATAACGAGTCCGAAAAGCAATTTTTGGTACATCTTCGGGTCTAACTCTTAACTGTGATACCCTGATCGTAGGTCAGTTCGTGAAAATACACTTGCCCTTGTAACTGATCAAAAGGTCATCGATCCTTGGAAGTGGATACTTATTCTTGATGGTAACTTTATTCAATTCCCGATAATCCACACATAACCTCATTAACCCAACCTTTTCTTAACAAATAGCACAGGTGCACCCCATGGTGACACACTTGGTCTTATGAATCCTTGGTCCAAGAGTTCTTGCAATTGCTTTTGTAATTCTTTTAACTCAACAGGAGCCATACGGTAAGGCGCTTTTGATATCGGCTCGGTGTTCGGCACCAAGTCAATCTCAAAATCAATTTCTCTCTTAGGAGGCAAACCTAGTAACTCGTCCGGAAAGACATCGGAAAATTCCTTGACAACTGTTATATCCTCAATCTTAATAATCCTTCCTCTTTTTCTGTTGCATTAAGGAAACTTTCACTTTCACTTTCCACCTCTCAATCCATGATCAACTCAAATGAGCTTAGGTCTGCTCCTTTTGAAGATACGGTCTCACCTGTGAACTCAACATCCAATCCATTAACCCCCTTAAAATTCACTTTCTTCTTTCGACAGTCCACAACCGCTTTAGCAATGGCTAGCTAACTCATTCCCAAAATCACCTCATACTTACTCATCTCCATCACTATTAAATCACACCTCGTACCATGCCCATGAATCTCCATTGGACAATCCTTAAACATTTCATTTGTTGTCACAATGCTTCCAGTAGGGGTTTTAACACGAAAGCTAGAGGCAACAGTGGCTATTGGTAAACCAACTTGTCTAGCCAATCTGGTGGTGATAAACGAGTGTGTGGCTCCCATGTCAAACAAGGCATAAGCAGCCGTTTTAGCTACCCATATGTGTCCTGCGTCCAACACTTACTAATCACTAACTTCATACCATTCTAGCTTACTTTCCCTAACTTTCTTAATTTAAATGAGCATTGTTTTTCTTTCATTAAACTCGAGTCTTAACAACTTAAAAACAACAGATAAACAAGAGCAAAAAGTAGGAGATGTACCTGTAACAAGGCCGAAGCCCAGACCACTATCCTCTTCGAGAGCAGCCAATCCGCAATCTTCATCTCCCATCTCCTCACATACCCATCGTCCTTCGAGGTTATATATCCTCATCCCATGCATAGCTGATGCAGAGCGACTACCATTATTTCCACCGATCCCATTCCCGGGTCTTGCCACTACCGATCCTCCAAAAGATCTAGCTAGGGCATCCTTCCTCTGTGGGCACTCATTGGCAAAGTGACCCTTTTGCTTGCAAACGAAACATGTAGTGGTAGCCTTCCTTGGGCAATCAGTAATCTTGTGAGATGGTTCGCCACAGAAATAACACTTATCCCTCAACTGTGGGCATCTCTTAGGGTAGTGCTCCCCTTTACATTTCCAGCAACTAACACCTTTAGGGGTAGGCTGTCCCCCACTAGTGTTACTCTTAAAGCCAAAAGACGGCTTGAACTTTCTTTGAGAGAATCCAGATCCTGGTCCCCCATAAAACTTCCTTCCAAATACCGAAGGTGTCCTTTTCTGCACTCTTGCCCTTTCTCTTCTTAGCCCATTCCACTATCCGGGCTCTTTCCACTAATTCTCTCAATGATCTAATATTGAATTCCTCCAGCCTCATCCTTAGTTCCTCATCCAAGCCATTCAAGAAAACTTGTCTTTTTAGCTCCTCACTATACTTGTAAGAATCCGGAGCATACTGCAATAACCTACCAAATTCAGTTTCATATTGCTCTACCGTTCGGCCCTTCTGAGCAATGTGCAGGAAATCCGCACTAAACTGCACCCAGAGACTACCGGGGAAATAGTTTTCCAAAAACTCATGGCGGAATCTTTCCCAAGTAATTGGTGGCATAAGTTCCCTTTTCTTGGAGTCCCACTAAACTCGTGCGTTGAGCCGGAGCATGTAAGTGCCGTAGTCAATTCTCAGGTGGTGTGGCACCTCAAATGCATTGAAGGATCGCTCTATCTGAGCTAACCAATCTTCAGCCTCATCCAGTTTTCCATAAACTCCTTCAAAGTACCTGTTACTCTTAATGAATTTAGGTAGGGAGCTCTTATATGGCCTCATTTGGGGTGGAGGAGGCAAGGGCGCAGTATGAGAATGCGCGCTTTCTTGTGCTGGCATCCCCACATAAGCTTGCGGTGCCGGTGGTGGCAGAGCTAGAGCTGGTGCTTGAGCCGGTAAAGTCTGCCGAAGTGCTTCAAGCACTTGAGTCATTTGTGCCATCTATCCAAGCATGGCCTGCAAGGCTACTTGAGTAGCATCGGCGGGAGGGTTTGGAGGTGGGGCAGCTTGTTGCCCTTCTTCCATATTAGGTTGGTTGGAGGCGCTTTCCTCCTGACGTCTCCTTCTCCTACCACGGCTGTTTCAATTTTTAATTTGTATAGATAAGTAATCTTCTCATTATTTTATTAATGTTTTCAAACGAGAAAGCGGAAACAACGGAAACTGTAGTAAAAACGAAAAATAAAAGTACAAAAGGAAATCATGAATTTAAGCAATAAAATCTTGAAATCACAGAACATAATCATAACTTTATAAAAATTTAAACAGCACATGCAAAAATCCTCACATGTAACATTTCAAGTATAATCTTGTGTTTTATGCAACAACGAAACAACCAACATTAAATAATAAGAACGTGATCCTAAAACAATCAAGACTACCTAAGCCTTATTGGGTCGCCTATGGATGTTTCGCAATGCTAAGCCGATTGCTTCCTAGTGGTTACTGTCCACAAGAGATAGGAAATAGGATTCTATAACTCATACCCTGGTCATCATCCTATCTAAGTCTTTCTTTTTAATTCTATTATATCTTTTCTTTTTATCCTTCTTTAAGGTTATTTAGCTATAGTTATGATTATAAACTCTTAACCATGCTCTGATACCAACTTAAACTGTCACGCCCCAACGGGTACCCAAAACGCGATAGTCCACCACACTCGATATTTAAACTTAAGTATGACAACCTTAGTCATCCCGTAAGCTTACATATTGGGTGTAAGGTGTACTTGCACAGCTTTTAGGATCACACTTTGAATCGAATAGTTTAAAGAAGGCATACATTAGCATTAAGAATAGAAATCACAACGAGATAAATAAGTTAAGTCTTTACAAAACTCAAGGGGGCATACCCCCGCCAAGAATAATAATGGAAGTCCATCCATTCTAATTTCACATTTACAAATACTAGGGTTTATATCGAGGAGATTTTCCTAGAAGTCCACGCTTCTAGCTAGGTCCCGACTTCTTCAAAAGCTCCTTCATCCAAAGGATAACCCTGTGAAAAGTGTTCTCTTAAAACAACCAAAATAGGAACACCACAACAAAACTATCGGGGTGTAAGCTAATAGGCTTAGTGAGATTAAATTTCTAAATATTCAATACTCAACAATAGTATATACCAAACAAGTCATTAGCAATCATATGAATGCACAAGCATATGAGCATACAATACATAAGACTATCCGGAAATCTTATTTTGAATGGATTTACGCCCTCCATTCGGGATTAGGTGTTTCAGGCCCATACGACCATCATTTAAATATTTTCACTTCTTATTATGGTTGATACAGGTGCCCATCCACCACTTTTTAATATTTTTACTGTGGTTGATATAGGTGCCTATCCTCGCACATTTTAATTCCGGCCCATCCGCCAACAACCGAGTTTATCGGCCCCTCGTTGCCCGAATTACTATGCCTTCTTCCCACAAAGGTATAGTAACTCATGCCATGTGACTAACTACGTGATATGCATGTATAGTTTATTCATATAATCGTGGCATATTAATTAGGCAGATTAAGCACGATCATAAAGCATTTCAGACAATCCAAGTCTAATACTAGCTCATACAATGATTTATCAACAAGTCTTATCTCGATATACTTATCGTTCATTCAACCAAGATTATGTCACAATCATCATAATTTTATCTTTTCCTAATTCTAATGCCACTACGATTACAAGCACATACATGAGCACAACTATTTAAGAAATGAACTCACTCAGCCATGGAGAGAAATCCACTGGTTGTAGTAGTCCTCGGGTGGAAATCCGTCCTCCAAATCACCTAAGTACAAGGAATACCCAAAATGAGTATTTCTTATAAGGTTCTAATAACTTAACAATTCTAACTACTAAGTTCGTCAATTTCCGCATAAGATAAAGTCCTAACTTTAAATGACCATATCTAACTCATTTTAACTCGGAATTGAGCATATAAATATCGATTCTATCTACTTCGAAAGATCTATCTATTCCTACTATTATTTTCAATTTTCGAAAATATTTAGGTCATGAATCGTAGTCTATACCATATGTTTGCTTGAAACCTTTCGCCACTAGTCGTGCTTTAAAGGTCTGCACATTACCATCCATATCAGTTTTCTTCTTGAAAACCCATTTGCACCCAATGGTCTTTATACCTTCAAGTGGATCAATCAAAGTCCATACTTGATTATCATCTATGGATTGTATTTCAGATTTCATGGTGTCACGACCCAAAGGGTGCCCTACACGTACAGTCCGCCACTCCATCCCGGGTTAGCAGATTAACGAATCCTGCGGTACGACGCCGTTTAAGCTCACGGTCAACTGAACAATATTTTGTTTTATGGATCACGATTAACCAACATATTCTTTTTATGAATCACTATTAACCAACATATGCTCAAGCTCCGTCCCGTCCCCATCATGAAATGAATGATTCGATTATAATTGAGGTCCAATAATAGATTAATCCAATTCTTTTAGGTGACCAACCATATCCTCAGACAATCAATTATAACTCCTCGCTATACAAGCAGTAGCTTAACCCCAGTTTCGATATTCTTCAAGTTCAACTTCATATTGTAAACCCCGAGAATTTTTCACATTAGTACAAGACCTTATAATAGATTGTATAAACAGATAATAGATTTAGATTCTAATCGAAGTCTAATAATAGATTAATATTTAGATTTTGGATAGATGAAGAATTTAGGAACCGCATAAAGAAATTCTTTAACCCTAGTTAATACCAAAAACGAGATTTTGTATCTTGAATAAATAATTCAATATATGATCTAAAATTTAGACCCGAATATACGAATAAGTTTAAATAGAAAATATGAATATTGAAATTAAATGATTGTTTTTTATCTCGACAGTGATTCGAGATTGGGATACCAAGTAGTAATGAGCTTATATTTAGACTTAAACCCTAAATCCAAGATTCCTAGTTAAAATTAAAAGTTACTAATAAGAATTCATGTTCGGTATCAAAACTAAAGATATAAATATAGTTTAGTTTCTGTATTAGGTCCAATACTATGTAAATGATTATTTACGCTTATAAATAGAAAACGATGACTCAAAGATAAATCGAAAAGATTTTAAATACACAACGAAAATACAAATTGTCGAATATCTCAAAATCTGAACCCTAAACAAATAATCGAATCACACTATTGTTCTAAACTGAGTTTTCTTATGCTATCGGAGCCTGAAACAAAAATTGACCTAACGAGCTTAAGAAATCCTAATTGCGGGAGATAAAATTATACGATTAAATAACTACGTATATATAAGATCTAAAGTGGTATTATTTGATAATTTATGAGTTTTATACCCTTCTATAAACATATTTTTGTACAAAAACTTCCAAATATTAGCTAATTTATACCTGTATAACTCGTTTAATTATCTCGAAACTCAATTAAATAAATAAATAAACTAATATATATATATATGTATACGGCTGCATTTCGGTGGAAATACAAAGAGGAAGAGGAGGCGGATTTTCTTAATCAATAATGCATTCCTTAGTCAACAAAATCAACCTCCCCACCAATTAAAACAATGCCAAGTCCTCCAAGCATTTATTGGTCTGAAAATACAGCCAAATGAGAAGCAAACCAAAGTAATTCGGAGAAAAAAACGAAGGAGAAATCAGCCGCAACTTCTCCTCTTCTTCCTATATATATATAATATGCCCATAATGAGGAAACAAACAATCCTCATTAATTCCCACATTTCTCAGAACAAATCTACTCATACATAGCTACCAAAACCAACCAGAAATAGGAAACAAACGAATCAATACAACCGAGTTTGAATCAAAAGAAAAACAAGCCAAAAACCCTTGAATACGAACTCAAAAGTAAGTTGAGGTAACTCGAGTTATTTTCGTTCAAATCTAAGCTTTGTAACTGACTTATAATAATCTTAGGAACGTAATAAACACAATCACAAGCTTCGGATTACATCAAACGAGCTCCAACGAGGTAATAATTCAAAACCCTAGCTTTGTTTTCTAAAGAATCGAGATCTATATATATATATGTTTTTAAACGTGTTCAAACGTGTTTTATGTCCTTATACATGATGTATAAACACTTAGAAATAGTTTGAGTATGTTTTTAACCTGTAAAAATCAAAGAAAATGAATTGAACCGAGAAGGAAGATGATGAACAGTACAACACTGCCTCAAAGCCAGCATAAACGCTCAAAGCCGGCGGCTTACATGGATAGGCCGGCGGCTTATAGGCGGCTTATACTCAACAGAGGCTACGTAAAATAATTTTTCACGTAAAAGTTGAACGTAAGTCGGCTACCTGAAGATCTATGTCACGGCGTTAGGCCGACGTACGTTGAAAGCCGACAGCTTTCAACACCGGTGCACTCGATATGAAAATTTCTTCAAAAATAATTTTACACCGGCACCTGGGGATGAAGGCTGGTGGCTTTGAGCCAGCGTATGCCCAAATTTCTCTACCGAAAGCATATTTTCAAAAATAAACAGAATAATATATATAATATATATATCTTAAGTCTACTTAGTGTATTACATATATATGTATAACAATATAAGATTTATCACAAATGATTAGAAAGAATTAGATTAAAATCTAATAACTTTTAAAACCCTAGAACTAAGAAAAATATTTAGTATTAATGAAAGTTATAAATAGTTAATTATTTGTTCTAAATAGATAAAATAGGTAAGAATGGAAATTGGAATAAACAAATTTCTTAAGTGATGGGACTCCTAAAAATAACTAAATAATTATGCTAGATAAAATAGAAGAAACACGACGATACTAAGTAATAATTGCCAAGATATCAAGTCTAGGACACGAATCACATATAGGAATTTAATTAATTTGTATTTATGAATACTTTGTCTTAAAAAGGTGACTTTGACTCACTAGAGGATCTACCAGCTGATTACTACGACTGAGTCAGTATGAGCAGGTGAGTAATTCAGTCATATTATACTGGTTATGCTTGTAAGTAGTTGAATATGTAAAATAAAGATAACCAAATAAGTGCTTGTTGAAAGTATGATATGATCTGAGTGTATGATTATTAAAATATCCTTATAAAAGCGATAATGCCATGATAGATGTTGTGCAGTAGTATAATGATGATTGTGTATAATGTATGGTCACTTTGAAATTGATTAAGACTTATTGACTTAACAAAATAATATGAGCATGCATTACACAAATTGCATTGTTGCATATATGGTTGTGACAGCCTGCTACGTATTAATATTTCGGATCTCCGTTTTCGCTTGGTTGATCTAATGTGTAAGTGATAATCAATTGAGCTAGAATGGATATTTGTTTTGATTAAATTTTATGTTTCAGGACTAATTTGGATAAAGAAATCAAAACAAGTGAATTTGAATTGAAAAGAGGAAAAATTGAAGTCAAGGCCGACAATTCATCATTGAAAGCCGCCAGCTTTTAGACGGCGTAAAATCCAAGGCCGTTGCAGCACAGCCAGCTTTGCCAAGAACAAGTTAAACAACACTCAAAGCCGCCTCAAAGCTGCCGGCGTAGAAGATGAAGAAGCCAGCGTAAATGAAGGCCGGCAGCCCAGAACTGAAACATTACAAGCTTTGAAGGAGTTACATTATAAGCCGGCATGAAAGCCGCCGGCCTTGAGGCAGTGTATATGGAAGAATTGAAGAGACATGAAGATATCCAACACTTGAAGGAAAATGAAGCAACACATTTGTTGGAATGCCTACGCCGGTGTTAAAGCCGCCGGCATTGGGACGGCTTTCGTTATAAATCAGCCCAACGCTTCATTTCTGACTATATACGCCGACTAGATCTACATCAAAGCCGCCGGCGTTGAAGCGGCCTACATTGTAACTGATATTGAAGGCTGCCAGTGCACTGCCTGTGCAAAGAACAATTTGAAGATACGCCGCCTGTAAGCCGCCGGCGTAGGATCCATAACGGCCGGCGTACATTGAGAAACAACAAAGTTCATTAAATGTTTTGCACGAAATTTTTCCTATAAATAGGGGGTCTTCCCCTCACATTTAGAATCATCCAAGCATACAAATATCCAATACTCCAAGTAGCTTTAGAATATTTAGAATAGGCATTTCATTAGAGATTTGAAGAGATATTGAAGTTATACAAGATTTGCAAGTGAAGCTTTAGTATTTTGAATTGGTGATTTCTAATCTTATTCTTTTATGCAATTCATATACTTGAATATTCTGATCATAATGAAATCATTTGCTATTTCTTATTGATTGTTGAATCATCATCCATGAGTAGCTAAACCCTTTTTGTGGAAGTTGATGAAGCTTTGAACATGCTAAAATGATTTTTGAATCCATGTTATAAGATAGTTAGAATCATGAAATATTCATATTGAATTCTGATTATTCATCATGTTTTGGTGTATAAGAATTCTAATAACTCGGAAGGGAAATTAGTGTTCACATGAATTCATAAATAGAGATTAAATTGCAATTGCGGAAGCGTAGTTTAATCTAGTTTAGAAATTGTCCACAGAATTTAATGCAATGTTTTATGTTGATTTCTCACTAAGAAATTAGGAGATTTTAATATAAAGTATTAGTCAATTGTAGAATCGGGAGATTTATAATTGTAATTTTGATTCCACTAATGATTTATTTAACGGAAGTTATTGAATTGTTTTGTGGTTAAAAAGGTTTTCAAACTTTGTTTTTAAATCTTGATAATTTCTTATGAATGTTCATGAATTTAATTATCATTATAACATGAGTTCAAGTTGATTGGCAATAGTTTAAGGTGGATTCTGCTCCTTCCCACACTGTTCACCATATCCCTCTCTTTACAAGCTCATTGCATTTCATATAGATAATTAGTTAGATAAGTTAGTTTAACTTAATCATTTTTAAAAAGATCAATTGCCTAGATATTAGTATTAGTTGATAATTGTCTAGTAGTTAGTAAATCCTTGTGGATCGACACTTTATTCATGCTATATTACAATAGAAGACCTAGTGCGCTTGCTAGAAATATGCTTTAAAATTCAATACTTATCACAGCACATCAATTCCTTAGTGAGAAATCAACATAAAACATTGCATTAATATTCATGGATAATTTCTAAACTAGATTAAACTACGCCGCTTCCGCAATTGCAATTTAATCTCAATTTATGAATTCATGTGAACACTAATTTCCCTTCCAAGTTATTAGAATTCTTATACACCAAAACATGATGAATAATCAGAATTCAATATGAATATTTCATGATTCTAAATATCTTATATCATGGATTCAAAAATCATCTTAGCATGTTTAAAGCTTCATCAACTTCCCACAAAAAAAGGTTTAGCTACTCATGAATGATGATTCAACAATCAAATAAGAAATTGCAAATGATTTTATTATGATCAGAATATTCAAGTATATGAATTGCATAAAAAGAATAAGATTAGAAATTACCAATTCAAAATACTAAAGCTTCACTTGCAAATCTTGTATAACTTCAAATATCTCTTCAAAATCTCTTATGAAATGCCTATTCTAAATATTCTAAAGCTATTTGGAGTATTGGATATTTGGATGCTTGGATATGCTTGAGAATTTTATCGAGATCTTCATGGATGATTTTTCAGTCTTTGGAAAGTCATTCGATCTATGTCTTGAGAATTTAGCCTCGGATCTACAAAGATGCAAAGATACCAATCTGATCCTGAATTGGGAAAAATGCCACTTCATGGTTAGAGAAGGGATAGTGTTGGGTCACAAAATTTCATCAAGAGGAATTGAAGTGGATAAAGCCAAAGTGGAGATTATTGAGAAGTTACCACCACCTACGACTGTTAAAGGAGTCAGAAGTTTTCTTGGACATGCTGGCTTCTACAGAGGATTCATCAAGGACTTCTCCAAAATTTCGAGACCTCTTTGCAACCTTCTGGAAAAAGATGCGGTGTTCAAATTTGATGAGAAATGTCTGTAGACATTCAATTTATTAAAGGAAAAGCTCATTTCCACACCAGTGATTATTGCGCCAGACTGGGAGCTTCCTTTCGAACTCATGTGTGATACCAGCGACTTTGCAGTTGGAGCGGTACTTGGTCAGAGACGGGGTAAGATCTTTCCTGTTATATACTATGCAAGTAGAACACTAAATGAGGCACAGAGAAATTATGCTACTACTGAGAAAGAGCTTTTAGCTGTTATCTTTGCATGTGATAAATTTAGGCCTTATCTGATAGGTTCTAAAGTTGTAGTATACACTGACCATGCAGCTCTCAAGTATTTGTTTGAGCTGATGCAAAACCTAGGTTGATTAGATGGGTTTTACTACTGCAAGAATTTGATCTTGAAATTAAAGATAAAAAGGGAACTGAATGTTATTGCTGACCATTTGTCTAGACTTGAATCTGATAGTCTAGATATTCCCATCAATGAGAAGTTCCCTGATGAACAATTGCATGCAGTAGAGATTCTAGATTTGCCATGGTATGCTGATATTGTGAATTATTTGGTTAGTAAGATTATTCCATATGGTTTGTCATATCCTAAAAAGAAAAAGTTTTTGCATGATGTAAAATACTATTTTTGGGATGAACCATATCTGTTTAAAAAATGTGCTAACCAAATAATTAGAAGATGTGTGCCTGAATCTGATCAGCTTAGCATTTTAGAACACTGTCATTCAAGGGAAGCAGGGGGACACTTTGGTGTTCAAAGGACTGCAGCAAAAGTATTATCATCTGGATTTTATTGGCCTAACCTGTTTCATGACTGCATGAATTTCATTATGTCATGTGCTCAATGTCAAAGGACAGGTAACATTTCTAAACGACATGAATTACCACAAAACAATATTCTGGTAATTGAGCTTTTTAATGTTTGGGGGATTGACTTTATGGGTCCTTTTCCCTCATCTTTTTCAAATAAATACATACTTGTGGCAGTTGATTATGTTTCAAAATGGGTTGAAGCTGTTGCTTTACAAACAAATAATGCCCGAGTAGTTTTGAAATTTTTGAAAAAGAATATTTTTACCAGATTTGGTGTGCCTAGAGCTATAATTAGTGATGGGGGGTCTCATTTTTGTAACAGGCAATTTGAAAAACTTCTGGCAAAATACGGTGTTACACATAAAGTGACTACCCCCTATCATCCACAAACAAGTGGGCAAGTTGAAGTTTCTAATAGGGAGATAAAAAGAATTTTGGAAAAACAGTTAATGCATCAAGAAAAGATTGGTTTTCAAAATTAGATGATGCATTATGGGCTTACAGGACTGCTTTTAAAACCCCTATTGGAATGTCCCCATACATGCTTGTTTTTGGTAAATCATGTCATCTTCCTGTAGAACTTGAGCACAAGGCATTTTGGGCTATAAAATTCCTTAACTTTGATGAAAAAGCTGCAGGTAAAAACAGATTGCTCCAATTGAATCAGCTGGAAGAATGGAGAAATGAGGCATTTGAAAGGGCTCGTATGGCATGATAGGAACATCATCAAACGAGAATTTTTACCTGGACAAAAAGTGTTACTTTACAATTCTCGTTTGAAGTTGTTTCCTGGAAAATTACGATCAAGATGGTCGGGACCGTTTGAGATTGCAAGTTGTCTGGTTTATTCTTATGGAGCGGTTGAATTAAAAACTGAGGATGATCGAACTTTTAAAGTGAATGGGCAACTGCTCAAGCATTATTTTGAGGGGGAAAATCTTGACAGTACTACTACTGTCATCAATCTTAAAGAACCATGATCAGGTCAGAAAGTCGGGCTAAGCGACTTTAAACTAAGCGCTTCTTGGGAGGCAACCCATGTCTAATTTTAGAGTAATTTTTATTTGTTTGTTTTTACTAACTTAGCTATTAGTGTGGCAGGATATTTGAAAAAAAAAATTCAAAAGGTTGAAGGCCGGCTCAGAGCTGCCAGCCTTGAGCAAGCTCTGAGAAAACAAGGAAGGCCGGCTCAAAGCCGCCGGCTTAGTGCCGGCGGAAAAGTCAGTACAGGAGTAGGTGAGCACCGCAATTTAGGCCGGCTTGGGAAAGGTCTAGGCCGCCGGCTTATATGCCGGCGTTGGAGTACAAGATTTACGCTGGCAAGGGAAGGTGAAGGCCGCCGGCTTAAGCCCGGCGTATATTGCAGATTTCTTGATTTCTGAAAATTCCCGATGAAGGCCGGCATCTGGGATTCAAAGCCGCCAGCTTTATGCCGGTGTATCCATTTAGGCTGGCAGCGTAAATAGATAAGCGGCCAGCTTTGAGCTCTCGGTATGTAATTTTTTCACTTACACTGGCTTAAAGCCGCCGGCTTACATTGCAGAAATGCCGGCGTACATTGTGCAGAAGCTTAAAAACAGGTACGAATCTCTCTCTCTCTTTCATTCTCTCATCCTCATTCTCTCTCAATCACTCTCAAATCAACAACCCTCCTAGTTCATCATTCCGTTGTGATTAATCCACCTGATCAAGTAAGTATATATCACCTTTGTTCTTAGTTTTCAATCGAATCCATTATATGAATGATTGTTCAATCTGTTGATAATATGGGTTTTAGCTAAAAAGTGATATTAGCTTCAGATTTGATTACTTTGATGTGTGGATTAAGATGCAATTCGTTCTATACATGTTAATCTATTTGATCCATTTGATATATTGATCCATAGTTGCTGCATAAATCTGTTGAAGAAAATTAGGGTTCTTGAGTTGTGTAGAGGATTTCAATTTCGAATTTGGGGTTTTGTGGAGATGATGTTATAGCTGCTGGATTTGTAATTCTATATACTACTTATTAGCTCCAATTCTTGCATTGTGCTCAAATTTGCTCAGAATTGAAAGAGGAATTGGATTTGTGCTCAAATGTTACAACAATTTCAGTATAAAATTGATTTTGGGACAAAAAGGAAAAATTTTTGAAAATCAATTTTATTTGAAAATTTTGAAAATTCCAACGTTCAATTCTGAGCTGGCAAGCCTAAGCTGCCAGCTTTGAAAGTAACATGCAAGTGTATATGATCCATGCAATTCATTAGTTGATTGGTTTCAATTAGTTATATGTATTGATATCCACAATGTTTAAAAACATGTTTTAGGCATATATCAGAATTTTGCATTCCTTAATACTAATTGAATTCAAATTATTTGCAGGAATGGCCCCAAAACAAAAACGACCAAGAACGGGTGATGCTTCTACATCGGGTTCAGAGACCCGAAATCTGCTGTCCAGTCAGCAGTACGCCAAGGACAGAAAGAAAAGGCTGGTCAAGAACGACTTTATAAACATCCAGTATTTAGACTGGTGCTTGCTGGATCAGTTTGATATGGTAGACAGAATTCGAGGGATTATTCAAGATCCAGCGTGGCTGAGATTATTTGACCTTCGGAGCCTGCATACAAGAATCTGACGATAGAGTTCTTGTCCACGGTCAAAAATATCCCAGACCGTGAGGAGTCCACCTTCCAGTTCCAGGCCTATGGACAGATACGGGAAGTAAAATTGAAGCAAAGGCCATATTATGGGACTGTATGACAGTACGGAAGAAACAGGACTTTGCCAAACAGTGGCCAGAGGACATGACACAGGAGGCTTACTGGGCCCACCTAGTTGGTCCTGGATCAAATGAGCACTTTGTCCCATCAAAATCACTGGCCACGTCATTCAGTGCTTTGAGCACAAGCTCCTCATCACATTATTGCACTGCAAGAAAACGAGTCACAGCAAGGTGACTATATTTGATATGTTCTACCTGTTTAGCCTTATTAGAGGTTACAGGATTGATCTCGGGGTGGAGGTAGCAAATTTTATATACCGGCAGGCTGAGGATACGAGGACCCGAGGTCTGGGTTGTGGAGGCTACATCACGGATATTGAAGGGGATGAACTTTTTGAGCCTCCACAGGATGATGAGGTGTATGAGTGCAAGAGGATCACATCTGCACCATTTAAAGGCTGGGGATTGCTGAAAAACCCCAGGCCAGCACAGCCACCGGTATTGGAGGAGGTTGAGTTCCAGGATATTTTTCCTGGAGACGTTCCATTTGAGATGCCATCTACATCTGCTCCACCTCCTCCTACAGGCGCTTCATCGGCATACGGTATGGACCAGCTTAGGCTGGATGTTGAAGAGCTGAAGCGTCAGAGTCAGGAGCTCAGAGATAGTCAAGAAAGGGAGAGAAAGAAGAACAAGAAATTCAGAAAGACTATCTTTGATGCGCTGAAGACGGCCATCTGCTGCATTAGCCCAGAGACGGGGGCTGGCATGACCTATCAGACTTCATCTGAGTCTCATCACTCAGATAGGCTCAGTTCAGAGCATACTCAGACGGTCAGCCCAGGAGACACTGCGAGACACACACCTGAGGGCAGCAGCAGACAGAGCCCGGGGCCAGAGAGCTAGAGACCCTGCTAGCTCTTATTTGCTTTTATTTGATATCTATATTATTGGCCTGTATATTTATTGAGTACCCAAGTTCCTGTGGGTGAACTCATTTCTTATTTTTCTGCTTTTATTCTGCTTTTATTTTTGTTTTTGTTTTTCTTTGTAGTGATTACAGGAATCGAGCAAAGCAAATCTCTTGCAATGCCAAATTTTGATGATTATGAATCAACTGACTTCAGGGAAGTATCCAATTCATTTCTTATTTCTTTCCTCTGTTTTATTTGTTGAAAAACAGTGAGGTCACTGTTTGATTGAAGTGTGGGGGAAGGAAGAATTACATGAAGTGCTGAAGTGATGAATATGATCTGTTTGCTGTTGTTTATATTGAAAAATCTCACCTTGTATTTTTGGTTTGAAAGCAAATCATGAGGAAATTCTGCCAAAATTTTTTCAAAAATCTCTTGAAATTGGAGATAGTACAAAGCAAAGAATGAAAATCAATGAAATTGACTTGTGAAAGTATCTTACTCACCTGCTATTGTGATTGGTTTACTAAGTTAAAATTAAGTTGTAAAATCCTTAAGGAACAAGTTTACTTTATTTTTAACTTTGGAATTGGAAATTTAAGAGCTGGTCGAGTCCTTTTGTTGAAAAATAAACAGGTCTACTTCTTGGAAATTTTAATTTGTATATATTCTTTGAATTTTAACACTTGGTGAAAGAGGTAGAAGAAACTTTTAAACTTAGTGATCCTTCATAAAAATAAGTCTTTGATATTGTATTGCATTCAAAAAGAAAGAAACAAGCATAGCCACTACTCCTCTGACTTGAAATTTGAGTTATGAGTATCTGAACTTGAATGTTAAAGTGAGGAAGAGTTCTTAGGGGTATTTTGAAACCTGGTCACTTAGGTGATGAGCCTGGGATGTGCCGACTCAATGAACTCACTGTAACGAGAAGGGAAGAATGGCAAAAGTTCAATTCATGAGCTTTGAAAAACAAAAAGATGGAGGCAAAAACCTCCCAAAAAGAAAATAAATGCTTGAGAAAGAAAAAGAAAAATGAATGCAAAATATGCAAAGGAAGGAGACTTATAATAAAGAAGGAGAAATTCTAAGGAAAAAGTAGATACCACATGCTTTCATTTTGTGTTACTTAGAATATATATAAGCTAGAAATCCAATGAAGTTTAAATGAGTATTTTTCCTTAGTGGATTAAGTATTTGCTTTTGAATTGAAAGTTCTTTTGTTAAAAGTTGAGATTAAAACTTGTTTTGTTTGGATTAACTCCTAAATTTTGATTATAGTACTCTAATTGCAAGGAATTGGTATGGTTAGAGCTGTAGATACAAGAAAAACAAGTTAAAGAAGTTGAGATTTAAATGAAAATTGTACTATCTGAAAAGAGATTTCATTTTATTCTTCATTTTGCTTGAGGACAAGCAAAAGTTCAAGTGTGGGGGAATTGATAAGATCATATTTTATACAAATCTTGATAATCAATTGAGCTAGAATGGATATTTGTTTTGATTAAATTTTATGTTTCAGGACTAATTTGGATAAAGAAATCAAAACAAGTGAATTTGAATTGAAAAGAGGAAAAATTGAAGTCAAGGCCGGCAATTCATCATTGAAAGCCGCCGGCTTTTAGACGGCGTAAAATCCAAGGCCGTTGCAGCACAGCCAGCTTTGCCCAGCACAAGTTAAACAACATTCAAAGCCGCCTCAAAGCTGCCGGCGTAGAAGATGAAGAAGCCAGCGTAAATGAAGGCCGGCAGCCCAGAACTGAAACATCACCAGCTTTGAAGGAGTTACATTTAAGCCGGCATGAAAGCCGCCGGCCTTGAGGCAGTGTACATGGAAGAATTGAAGAGACATGAAGATCCAACACTTGAAGGAAAATGAAGCAACACATCTGTTGGAATGCCTACGCCGGTGTCAAAGCCGCCGGCCTTGGACGGCGTTCGTTATAAATCAGCCCAACGCTTCATTTCTGACTATACGCCGGCTAGATCTACGTTCAAAGCCGCCGGCGTTGAAGCGGCCTACATTGTAACAGATATTGAAGGCTGCCAGTGCACTGCCTGCGCAAAGGACAATTTGAAGATACGCCGCCTGTAAGCCGCCGGCGTAGGATCCATAACGGCCGGCGTACATTGAGAAACAGCAAAGTTCATTAAATGTTTTCACGAAATTTTTCCTATAAATAGGGGGTCTTCCCCTCACATTCAGAATCATCCAAGCAACCAAATATCCAATACTCAAGTAGCTTTAGAATATTTAGAATAGGCATTTCATAAGATTTTGAAGAGATTTTGAAGTTATACAAGATTTGCAAGTGAAGCTTTAGTATTTTGAATTGGTGATTTCTAATCTTATTCTTTTTATGCAATTCATATACTTGAATATTCTGATCATAATGAAATCATTTGCAATTTCTTATTTGATTGTTGAATCATCATCCATGAGTAGCTAAACTTTTTGTGGGAAGTTGATGAAGCTTTAAACATGCTAAATGATTTTTGAATCCATGTTATAAGATATTTAGAATCATGAAATATTCATATTGAATTCTGATTATTCATCATGTTTTGGTGTATAAGAATTCTAATAACTCGGAAGGGAAATTACTGTTCATATGAATTCATAACTTAAGATTAAATGCAATGTTTTATGTTGATTTCTCACTAAGGAATTAGGAGATTTTAATATAAAGTATTAGTCAATTATAGAATCGGGAGGTTTATAATTGTAATTTTGATTCCACTAATGATTTATTTAACGGAAGTTATTGAATTGTTTTGTGGTTAAAAAGGTTTTCAAACTTTGTTTTTAAATCTTGATAATTTTTTATGAATGTTCATGAATCTAATCATCATTATAACATGAGTTCAAGTTGATTGGCAATGAAAGTGGATTCTGCTCCTTCCCACACTGTTCACCATATCCCTCTCTTTAAAAGCTCATTGCATTTCATATAGATAATTAGTTAGATAAGTTAGTTTAACTTAATCATTTTTAAAAAGATCAATTGCCTAGATATTAGTATTAGTTGATAATTTTCTAGTTGTTAGTAAATCCTTGTGGGATCGACACTTTATTCATGCTATATTACAATAGAAGACCTAGTACGCTTGCTAGAAATATGCTTTAAAATTCAATACTTATCACAGCACATCAGTAAGTTCTTCCAAGGTTCTCTTTGGTATGGCGGTCCTATGAGGAACTAAAAGGCACCGAAGAACGTCGCCCGTAGAATCGCTTTGAAATGATTAATAGTTAGGGAGTTTCTAAGGGGATTGCAAGATGGTTTGTTCAATCAACTATATTCAAAGTGATAACCTTAAACGAGAAATCATTGATTCTCCTGTGTACTTAGTCTCTCCTGGGCAGGTGGGTCATTGAGTACTGGTTCTTCAACCCATTAAAAAGAAGGCGTAAATCTTTTTCCTGTTTGGATTCTAGATCATCCAAACTTGTATCTGTGCATATGATTGAGTGCTTGCATAGCATATGATTTGTTAATGACTTGTGTGATGTGTGGTATGTCTGGTTATTCACTGAGCTGTGGTTTCGCTCATACTCCTACAGTCCTTTCAGGTTCACTTTATGACCCTAGTTAGTTACATCCAGGAATATGGCTCAGGTAAGAGCTTTGAAGCTAGAAGTCTACAAATATATCTTATTTTGATGGTTAAATACTATTAGGTTAGATTATTTAGTTGTGTACTCCAAAAGACTATATGGTTTGTAATAGTTTTGTAATGTTTATTCACTAAATTATTTCTTTCATATATTTGTTATTTCTTATCAAGCAACTAAAAAGATCCTATTATTTTGAAAACCTGCCATTCTCCGAAGGTAATCTAGTGATAGTATTCAAGTGTAACTTGTTTACTACTACTAGCGTACCCTCGGGGCGTGACAGAATTAAGTTGGTATCAGAGCATGGTTGCTAGAATAAGAAAGATAAATATGTGAAAGAATTGCATTTATTGGATGTAGTAAATTAGATTTAATTAGCACTCTTTAGTAGTAGTTTGGTAGTCATGGGTAGAATTATACTGCACAATTAGGAATAAAGTATATGTGATTATTATTAATCATGCAAATTTTATTGTGTGCAGACTAATCCTACTATGTGTCACATTAGATGGGAGACCTTTAGTATGTAGGAAGAGGAGACTTTGGCAGATTATAGGCGCAGATTACGAGTTCTGGTGGAGGACTTGTATTTGTGCGGGATTACCAAGACCTTGGAGGAGATCCTCAGTACTTGGATGCGAGGATTATTGCCTTTGTTTAAAGGCTGGTTATTCTTGATGGAACGGGCTTTTCCAGATAATGGATTAGCTATGGAGACGCTCTACAGATTTGAGAGGTTGATAGTGCAGAAAGGAGGTGGTCTGGAAATTGACAATGTAGCATTCATAGTTTCATCCAGATCAAAGAGACCAGATCCCCCAGATTTTAGAGTCTGGGTAGATATTGGCAGAGGAGCAGTTTATGCTTATGATATTAGACAGGATCATAACAGGGTGAGAGGCGATGCAGCCTATGATGATGACTTGATGCTTGCCGGGTCAGTAGATGCAGTCACTCCAGACACATGTTGATGAGGAAACCGCCTATTATCCCTGAGATAGCAGATGAGTTCCAGCGTCCTACTTCTGTACAGGATCGAGTAGTACAGGAGACAGTTCAGACTACTGTTCACACAAGGAGTATAACCACTAAGCTGCTGGATGAGAGAGAAGGTAAGCAAAAAAGGATTGAGGTAGAGAAGTATGTCTCAGATTATAATTATGCCAGATGGATTGGATCAGCATGTGGAGGCTGGATTGAGAGTAATGTACCACCTAGTGTTAAGAGTGAGTTGAGGCCTGCACCTCGAGGCATTAGAGTGATGGATACAGAGCTGACTCTAGCACCTCCAGGAGACAGGGATGTGATGATTGAGATTGATGACAGTAGTTCTGAGGGAGATGATGATTACCCTCATATAGGCCCTTAGGAGAAGGGCAAGGGTCGTCTTTATTCCAGTCCCTGAGTCTGATTCTAGTATTATATGATGATGTTGTATTATCTGCTTATGATGACATGACAAGACGATATTAGTGGACTTTTGATGACATACATATGTATCTTTTGATGACTATGATAGAAAGCTAAGTTAGGGTAGTGCAATTTTTGATATGTATATAATGCACTAACCATGAAAAGCTCTGATGTATTTTGGTTATGTATATAGATGTGTTGCAATATATATGAATGACTATGACGACTTTGATAAAGATGAGTTTTGAACTGATTTAAGTAATATGTTTAATGTCAATAGAATGCCAAGAGGAAGAAATAAAAGTAGAAATGCCAGAATTTCTGGAGACCCACCAATAGATGCTCCTGTAACACCCCAAAACCGAATTGAAGATGTTTTACAAAGTCTTCAACAACAAAATGTTTTGATTTTGCAAGCTTTGCAAAATATGCAAGCCACAAATGTAGCACCACCTATTGGAGCACCAGTAATGACTCCACCAAATCCTAGAGGGAATGAAATGTGTACTCCACCGGTTCAATTTTAGGAAAATGGACCAGTAAACCTAAATGAGTCTGCTGCTAAGGTACAAGGACCGCCTCGATATAAGCAAGAATTGCCACCACTACCACCTTTATGTCCTCAAAGGAATCTGTTGCCAGAATTCATTAAGTGTAACAGATACTTTGAAGGAATACCAGGAAAGCCAGAAGAAGCTGAAGATTGGCTAGCTCAGATTGAGCAATCCCTTGATGTTATCCAAGTACCTGAAACTCTGAAAGTATCTTATGGAACTTATTTATTACGGTTGAGAGCAAGGATATGGTGGAATTCGAAACAAAGAAGTTTGTCACAACCAATTACTTGGGAAGTATTTAGACGGGAATTTTTGAAGGAATATTTTCCAAGCAGCCTAAAAGCAAAGTATAGCACTGACTTGATGAATTTGACCCAAGGAGATAAGACCATTGATGAATATGGACATGAGTTTAATCGGTTATTACAGTTTGCTCCAGACGCTTATCGGGACAATGATGAGCTTAAGAGACAGACTTTCATGGCTGGACTTGAGCCTCATTTTCAAAGAAGGCTTGCTGAATTTGAAGTTGATAACTTTGCAGCTATGTTGGAAAAGCTCGTATCATAACGTGCAAGGAAGTATGAATTTGAGAGGTATAAGAAGAAGGAAACTATGTTCGGGAAAGAATGTATGACGGTTCTATGGCAAGTTCTGTGCCTAAGAAGGTTAAATTCTTCAAACCTTTCAATCCGAACAAAGGAGGAGTAATGGGGAAAAATAATGTTACTTGTTGGAAATGTAAAGGTTCTCATTACCCAAGGCATTGTCCACAATTACAGAACAAATGTTATTATTGTGGGGAAAGTGGGCATATGATAAACGATTGTCCAAAAAGAAAAACTGCAACTTGTTACGTATGTAATAAAGTTGGGCACATAGCAACCAATTGTCCACAAAAAGCGAGTGTAGTAACTGGATCTTCACAACCTAAAGGAATGATTGGAGTCTCAGGATCGAAAAATGGAAATGCCAACAAAGCCAGTGCGACAGCCAGTGCGACAGCCAGAGTTTTTGCCATGTATGGAAGTCCTGAAGAGAATGTCGAGATAGAGGAAGGAGATGAAGAAAATATTTGGGAGGAAGTTGATCCTGAAGAATATGGACTCATTGCAGGCATGTAATTATATATTTGTTTATCTAAAGTTTTAGACACAATCACAAGTAGATGAGCAATATAAGTCTTGATGAATTGAAAATAACATGAACCTAATAATTGATACTTAGGATCAATTCAAGTAGGGGATCAGACTGCGTATGCTTTGTTTGATACGGGAGCAACGCATTCTTTCATAAATACTAGATTAGCAAGGCATATAAGATTACCAATTGAAAGCATGAATAAGGAATTGAGAGTTACTACGCCAACTGGAGATTTAGTGGTGACATGGGAGATGATCAAGAATTGTCCACTAAAGATTGGAGATCAAGAATCAATTTCTGATTTAATTCTGATAGAGATGCAAAAATATGATATTATTTTGGGTATGGTTTGGTTAATTGTTGTAAAAACAAAAGTTAATTGCCATCTCAAAATAGTATCTTTTGTCAATAATCAAGGAGAAAGAAAAGAATATAGAGGTGAGATACTCAAAGGAGTCGGAAATAGGATAACAGCAATTGAAGTGGAAAATGAAGAAGATATGGAGATGAACAGTTGTATTCTTGGAGCAACTGAAGGTGAATCCAAGGAATTGGATATTCATACCATTCGAACGGTATGTGAATACTCAGATGTATTTCCAGACGAATTACCGGGATTACCCCCACACAGAGAAGTGGAATTCTCAATTGATTTGATACCTGGAACCGGACCAGTATCAAAAGCTCCGTATCGTATGGCACCTGTGGAATTGAAAGAATTAAATGTGCAATTACAAGAATTATTGGATAAAGGATTTATCAGACCTAGTGTTTCACCTTGGGGAGCCCCAGTATTGTTTGTGAAGAAGAAAGATGGTTCAATGAGACTCCACATTGATTATAGGGAATTGAACAGAGTAACTATCAAGAACAAATATCCTTTACCCAGGATTGATGATCTTTTTGATCAGTTGAGAGGAGCAAAGGTATTTCTCGAATTGATTTAAAGTCAGGATATCATCAAATCCGAATCAAAGCAGAAGATATATTAAAGACTGCATTCCGAACTAGATATGGTCATAATGACCAACATGATGAGAATGGTAATTAATGGTAATAGTGTTTCACCTGCAGTTTTTATGGTCAATAATAGTGAAACACTTTACCCGAATGGTAATTAATGGTAATTATGACAAAAAATTCATAATGACCATATCTAGTTCGGAATGCAGTCTTTAATATATCTTCTGCTTTGATTCGGATTTGATGATATCCTGACTTTAAATCAATTCGAGAAAATACCTTTGCTCCTCTCAACTGATCAAAAAGATCATCAATCCTGGGTAAAGGATATTTGTTCTTGATAGTTACTCTGTTCAATTCCCTATAATCAATGTGGAGTCTCATTGAACCATCTTTCTTCTTCACAAACAATACTGGGGCTCCCCAAGGTGAAACACTAGGTCTGATAAATCCTTTATCCAATAATTCTTGTAATTGCACATTTAATCCTTTATCCAATAATCCTTTATCCAATAATTCTAGATATGGTCATAGTGTTTCACCTGCAGTTTTTATGGATCTGATGAATCGTATCTTTACACCTTTGCTGGATATCTGTGTGATTGTTTTCATAGATGATATACTTATATATTCGTCTAATGAAGAACAACATGATGAGAACTTGAGAAGTGTATTACAGATATTGAGAGTGGATATCTGTGTGATTGTTTTCATAGATGATATACTTATATATTTGTCTAATGAAGAACAACATGATGAGAACTTGAGAAGTGTATTACAGATATTGAGAGACAATAAGTTGTACGCTAAATTGTCTAACTGTGAATTTTGGCGTAGAAATATATCATTCCTCGGACATATTGTTTCTGGAGAAGGAATATCGGTTGATCCTGCAAAAGTTAAAGCTATTGTGGAATGTAAAAGACCTGAAACTGTTACTAAAGTCATGAGTTTCTTGGGATTAGCAGGATATTATCGGAACTTTGTGAAGGATTTCTCAAAGATTGCACGACCTTTGACTCAATTGACCTGGAAGAATGAGAAATTCAAATGGAATGATCAATGTGAACAAAGTTTCCAAGAGTTGAAGAAAAGGTTAATATCAGCACCAATCTTGGTTTTGACCAATGACAAGGATTTATATACTGTCTATAGTGATGCATCTAGAAATGGATTGGGATGCGTGTTAATGCAGAATGGAAAAGTAATAGCATATGCCTCTAGACAATTAAAACCGCATAAGATGAATTACCCCACTCATGATCTAGAATTAGCTGCTATTGTTTTTGCACTTAAGATTTGGCGTCACTATTTATATGGACAGAAATGTGAAATATATACGGACCACAAGAGTTTGAAGTATATATTTACATAAAAAGAGTTGAACATGAGACAAAGGTGATGGTTGGAATTAATTAAAAATTATGATCTTACCATTAATTACCATTCGGGTAAAGTGAATGGTGTGGCAGATGCATTGAGCCGAAAAAGTTATAGAGAAATAGCTTCAATATTAATAGAACAGAAAGAGCTCATCAAAGAATTTGAGAGATTAAACTTGGAATTTTCAATGCAAGGACTGGAAGTTGAACTAGGAAATCTAATGTTGGAACCTACTTTGCTTCAAAGAATTAAAGAAGCCTAGAAAGAAGATGTTGAAATTCAAGAGATTAAACAAGGAATATCCCAGGGAAAGTACAAAGATTTTCATGTGGATGAAGAAGAGGTGTTAAGAATGAATAAAAGATTGTGTGTGCCACATGATGAAAACTTGAGGAGGGAATTAATGCATGAAGCACATTATTCTGGATATTCTATACACCCAGGAGAAACAAAGACATACCAAGAGCTGAAAAGTGCGTATTGGTGGAATGAGATGAAAAAGGATATTGCAGAATTTGTTGCTAAATGTGACGTGTGTCAAAGGATTAAAGCTGAACATAAAAAACAGGTGGATTGTTGAAACCATTGCTAATACCCGAATGGAAATGGGATCAGATTTCGATAGACTTTGTGTGCTCATTACCTAAGACAAATGTAGGTCATGATGCTGTTTGGGTTATTGTGGATAGACTCACAAAATCAGCTCATTTCTTGCCAATTAACATGACATATCGATTAGAGAAATTGGCACGAATATATTTGAAGGAGATTGTAAGATTACATGGTGTACCTACTGGTATAGTATCAGATAGAGATCCACGGTTTGTATCCAGAATTTGGCAAGGATTACAAAAAGCTTTGGGAACCCGGTTGAATTTTAGCACAGCTTATCATCCTCAAACTGATGGACAAACAGAAAGGACTATTCAGACATTGGAGGATATGTTGAGAGCATGTATTATGGAGTTCAAAGGAAATTGGGACCAACATTTACCATTAGTGGAATTTGCATACAATGACAGCTACCATTCAAGCAAAGGAATGCCACCTTATGAAGCTTTATATGATAGAAAGTGTCGGTCACCATTGTTCTGGGATAATTTGGATAAAGTATTGGTTGGACCTGAATTGGTTCAGGAAACTATTGAAAAGATTTCAGTGATAAAGCAAAGAATGAAAACAGCCCAAGATAGACAAAAGAGCTGGGCGGACTTGAAAAGAAGAGAATTGGAATTTAATAAAGGAGAACATGTATACTTAAAGATAAGTCCAATCAAAAGTCTTCATGGTAGACAAGAAAAAGGCAAATTGAGTTCTAGATATATTGGACCATTTAAGATATTAGAACGAGTTGGAAATTTGGCATATTGTCTTGCATTGCCACCTAATTTGTCTGGTATACATAATGTTTTCCATGTATCGTTTCTACGAAAGTATGTACTGGATCTAGATAAGATAGTGGAATTAGAACCAATTGATTTGAAGGAGAATTTGACTTATGAAAAGCATCCAGTTAAGATATTGGACCGGAAAGTGCAAGTTCTCAGGAATAAAGAAATTCACTATGTCAAAGTATTATGGGATCTCCAAACAGAAGAGATTACGTGGGAATTATAAGAGGAGATCAAAAAAAGCTATCCACATTTGTTTGAGAACTCAGGTGCGCACTCAAGCTTTGAGGAAAAAGCTTATTTTAAGGGGGGGAGAATGTAAACCCCGGGAATTTTTCACATTAGTACAAAGACATTATAATAGATTGTATAAACTAGATAATAGATTTAGATTCTAATCGAAGTCTAATAATAGATTAATATTTAGATTTTGGATAGATGAAGAATTTAGGAATCGAATAAAGAAATTCTTTAACCCTAGTTAATACCAAAAACGAGATTTTTTATCTTGAATAAATAATTCAATATATGATCTAAACCCGAAACCTGATATACGAATAAGTTTAAATAGAAAATATGAATATAGAAATTAAATGATTTTTTTTTATCTCGACAGTGATTCGAGATTGGGATACCAAGTAGTAATGAGCTTATATTTGACTTAAACCCTAAATCCAAGATTCCTAGTTAAAATTAAAAGTTACTAATAAGAATTCATGTTCGGTATCAAAACTAAAGATATAAATATAGTTTAGTTTCTGTATTAGGTCCAATACTACGTAAATGATTATTTACGCTTATAAATAGAAAACGATGACTCAAAGATAAATCGAAAAGATTTTAAATACACAACGAAAATACAAATTGTCGAATATCTCAAAATCTGAACCCTAAACAAATAATCGAATCACACTATTGTTCTAAACTAAGTTTTCTTATGCTATCGGAGCCTGAAACAAAAATTGACCTAACGAGCTTAAGAAATCCTAATTACGGGAGATAAAATTATACGATTAAATAACGTATATATAAGATCTAAAGTGGTATTATTTGATAATTTACGAGTTTTATACCCTTCTATAACATATTTTTGTACAAAAACTTCCAAATATTAGCTAATTTATACCGTATAACTCGTTTAATTATCTCGAAACTCAATTAAATAAATAAACTAATATATATATGTATACAATGCATTTCAGTGGAAATACAAAGAGGAAGAGGAGGCGGATTTTCTTGATCAATAATGCATTCCTTAGTCAACAAAATCAACCTCCCCACCAATCAAACAATGCCAAGTCTCCAAGCATTTTATTGGTCTGAAAATAACAGCCAAATGAGAAGCAAACCAAAGGCAATTCGGAGAAAAAACGAAGGAGAAATCAGCCGCAACTTCTCCTCTTCTTCCTATATATATTGATTAAATGCCATAATGAGGAAACAAAAATCCTCATTAATTCCCACATTTCTCAGAACAAATCTACTCATACATAGCTACCAAACCAACCAGAAACAGGAAACAAACGAATCAATACAACCGAGTTTGAATCAAAAGAAAAACAAGCCAAAAACCCTTGATACGAACTCAAAGTAAGTTGAGGTAACTCGAGTTATTTTCGTTCAAATCTAAGCTTTGTAAGACTTATAATAATCTTAGGAACGTAATAAACACAATCACAGCTTCGGATTACATCAAACGAGCTCCAACGAGGTAATAATTCAAAACCCTAGCTTTGTTTTCTAAAGAATGAGATCTATATATATATATATATATGTTTTTAATATGTTCAAAGTGTTTTATGTCCTTATTATGATGTATAAACACTTAGAAATAGTTTGAGTATGTTTTTAAACGTATAAATCAGAAAATGAATTGAACCAGGAGGAAGATGATGAACAGTACAAACACTGCAAAGGCAGTGTAAACGCAAAGCCGGCGGCTTACATGGATAGGCCGGCGGCTTATAGGCAGCTTACATCACAGCGGCTACGTAAAATAATTTTTCACGTAAAAGTTGAACGTAAGCCGGCTACCTGAAGATCTATGTGACATTAGGCCGGCGTACGTTGAAAGCCGACAGCTTTCAACATCGGTGCACTCGATATGAAAGTTTCTTCAAAACAATTTTACACTGGCCCTAGGGGTGAAGGCTGGTAGCTTTGAGCTAGCGTATGCCCAAATTTCTCTACCGAAAGCATATTTTCAAAAATAAACAGAATATATATA
This sequence comes from Combretum micranthum, assembly GCA_024138025.1. Lineage (NCBI taxonomy): Eukaryota > Viridiplantae > Streptophyta > Magnoliopsida > Myrtales > Combretaceae > Combretum > Combretum micranthum. Next base: position 200,698 of record JAMXBD010001663.1, read on the forward strand.
TTTAAGTCTACTTAGTGTATTATATATATATATATATATATATATATACAACAATATAAGATTTATCACAAATGATTAGAAAGAATTAGATTAAAATCTAATAACTTTTAAAACCCTAGCACTAAGAAAAATATTTAGTATTAATGAAAGTTATAAATAGTTAACTATTTGTTCTAAATAGATAAAATAGGTAAGAATAGAAATTGTAATAAACTAATTTCTTAAGTGATGGGACTCCTAAAAATAACTAAATAATTATGCTAGATAAAATAGAAGAAACACAACGATACTAAGTAATAATTACCAAGATATCAAGTCTAGGACACGAATCACATATAGAAATTTAACTAATTTGTATTGATGAATACTTTGTCTTAAAAAGGTAACTTTGACTCACTAGAGGATCTACTAGCTGATTACTACGACTGGTCAGTATGAGCAAGTGAGTAATTTAGTCATATTATACTGGTTGTGCTTGTAAGTAGTTGAATATGTAAAATAAAGATAACCAAATAAGTGCTTGTTGAAAGTATGATATGATCTGAGTGTATGATTGTTAAAATATCCTTATAAAAGCGATAATGCCATGATTGATGTTGTGCGTAGTATAATGATGATTGTGTGTAATGTATGGTCATTGAAATTGATTAAGACTTATTGACTTAAAAAATAATATGAGCATGCATTACACAAATTGCATTGTTGCATATATGGTTGTGACAGCTGCTACGTATTAATATTTCGGATCTCATTTTTGGTTGGTTGATCTAATGTGTAGTTCTTCCAAGGTTCTCTTTGGTTGGCGGTCCATGAGGAACTAAAAGGCACGAAGAACGTCGCCGTAGAATCGCTTTGAAATGATTATATTAGGGGTTTCTAAGGGGATTGCAGGAGATGGTTTGTTCAATCAAACTATTCAAAGTGATAACCTTAAAACAAGATATCATTGATTTCTGTGTACTTAGTCTTCCTGGGCAGGTGGGTAATTGAGTACTGGTTCTTCAACCATTAAAAGAGGGCGTAAATCTTTTTCCTGTTTGGATTCTAGATCATCCAAACTTGTATCTGTGCATATGTTTAAGTGCTTGCATTGCATATGATTTGTTAATGACTTGTGTGATGTGTGGTATGTCTAGTTATTCACTAAGCTGTGGTTTCGCTCATACTCCTACAGTCTTTTCAGGTTCACTTTATGACCCTGGTTAGTTACATCCAGGAATATGGCTCCGATAAGAGCTTTGAAGCTAGAGTCTACAGATATATCTTATTTTGATGGTTAATACTATTAGGTTAGATTATTTTGTTGTGTACTCCCAAAAGACTATATGGTTTGTAATAGTTTTGTAATGTTTATTCACTAAATTATTTCTTTCATATATTTGTTATTTCTTATCAAGCAACTAAAAAGATCCTGTTGTTTTGAAAACCTGCCATTCTCGAAGGTAATCTAGTGATAGTATTCAAGTGTAACTGTTTACTACTACTAGGTACCCTCGGGGCGTACAATATAACAGTAGACAAGTATATAATTTCATATTACCCATCATGCATATCATTTTTATCTTTGCCTAAACAACTAATGCACTATCATTCAACACAGCATAAATTCAAATCGGAAGTAATTCACTCGGCCATGATACGCGGTCTTTAATAGTAGTAGTAGGTGGTAGGGTATCGTTGTCGGGATCACCTACCAAATAAGAAACCTAATAAGAATCTCATCACTTAACTAATTCAAGCTATGCATCTAAGCTAGACAAATCGGAATTCTCGCTATTGCGAAGTTTCCAACTTAAAACAGCCATAACTTGGTCATTTTAACTCGAATTTCACAAATTTTATATCGATTTCTATCTACTTCGAAAGATCTATCTATTTCTAATAATATATTCAAGTTTTGAAAACTTTAAGTCACAGAACAGAGGTGTCAGATCAGGTCTGTAACTTGGTCATTTCCGAAAAATTGTTTCGCACTCAATCAAAATGTTTCTAGTTAATGATTCATGGGTAGATAAATATGAATGAGTTCCTAACATGAATGGCATGTAATAGTTTAATATATGCATGATCTTGACAATTTTCGATAATGAAACTCTCAAGAACTCCTAATTATTATAAACTCCACTATAGTTACTTCTAAAAATCTATTCTTTCAACTTTGCATTCCTAGGGTTTTAGGATTTTATTCTTGGAATTTACTTGTTATCTAAATAAAAATGAGTCCTTAACATCTATACTATCCATGACCTTCACTTATGCATAGAAATCCACATTTTTCACTTTGTAAATGTGTTTTTAAACAAGCTTTTCACAAAAATCCTAATTTTGAAAAATTTCATTTCTTGCATATTCCTTATGAGAAAACTTGTTTAATGCATCAAAATTTGAAGATTTATCATATCTATTGTCTAAGGACTTCATTTAACTCATAAAACAAGCAATTTAAGTTTGAATACTAGGTGTTTATGTAGGCATTACTCCAAATTACGAATTTAACAAACTAATCACTATCTCAAGATTTTCCATTCTAACTCCACTACTTGTTTTACACATTATTCATGCCTAAACTCATCCAAACTTATAAAGATCATTCCATAGAGATACTTATTACATATACCCTTCATTTTTCATGTAAAATATGGTTTCAAAGTGGTTTTAAAGGTTTTTAAAATAGGTTTCAAATTCCATCCTAATTTTCCACTAGACATTTCTAATAAAATCTTTTCTTTTTCAAGTTTCTTGTCTTATATCCATGAAGATCTATCATCTAACACATCTATATACATGCAGGGCTAAGCGTTTATGACTATAAATGCATGCAAGCTTAAAATAGCCACATTAACATAAATGTAGATGAAAGTATGATTGTCTAAACACTAGATCTACTACTTATAGTGCATGAACATGAATTCAATGGCATGAACATAAACTTTCCATACAAGATCTCTACTTTACATGCATGAACAAGATGATATTTCAACCAAAACTCTTTTAAACACAAGATCTACTTCTTGTGATGGCTTGATATTCTTGTATTAGTGTTTTCATGAACCTAGCATGTGCTCATTGGGATTAAATATGGAAAATACACAAGAATGGTCTTGCCATTACAAGATAATGTAGGAATAAAGCTTAGAATCATCACCTAAATGGAGATTTGGATGAAAGAAGAGAAAATGAGTTTATGTGTGTGAGTGTGAGGGGAAAGTGGGTCACGGCAACTCTAGAGGGGAAAGAGAGAGTTTTCTTCTTTGGCAAAATTTTGAAATAGTGAAAAATGAGAAGAGAGAGAGAACATGAGCTTGTATATTACATGGATTAGGGTTTTAATTGAATAAAAAGGAGTAAAATAAATCAAATGGAAGGGGAATTGGAGGAGGGGGGTGCGGCTAAGTGCGTGGGAGGGAGAGAGAGAATTGAAATTTTGATTAAATTTGTAATTTATGTAATAAAATGTAATAAATATAATAATTAATTAGTAAACAAAAATTTCTTGGAAAAGAAAATTGTAATGTAGTTTGTAAGGATGTAAGGAATAGGGTATGGGTTAGTGTGTAGTGTAGGTTGTACTTGTGAATAGCAGAAAGACACTACTTTGTACCGGTTGTAAGGAAAATACGAGAAAAAGGTTATAACTGTAATTTTATAGCCCAAAAATTATATAAATTTATATTTTCGAAATCCTTATAAAAATTTTGGTTCTAATGAATATTCCAGAATATTTTTCTGAGTTCCTGGTCCCATGGCACGTTTTTCCGTAATTGAGCTTGGGAAGGCCCGGAATTGAAAAATTTCCGAATTCAAAACTTTCTAAGGTTTAAAATATACTTTAAAACAATAATTCATATTCATTTATTTTATAAAACTTCTTCAATTATGAAACCGAAGGAAAGCCGGATTTAGGGCTTCTAAGCTCCTCTTACTAAGCTTGAACCAGACCGATTTAAGGTTTCGTTATCCGGTTTCTGAAGTTTATTTGGTTACTAGGAAAACAGGGGTATACATTATAAGAATAATAAAATCGTGAAATGGATAATAGTAAATAGTACCGAAAGACCAGCTAATCACCGGTAGTAATAAAATACAAACAAAATCACGAAATCAGATAATTCCAGTTATCAAAAATTTATAAAGCCAATATTTTAGAGATCCTTTAAAATATCTGAGTCTAACGGCATTAATAACATATTTTCATTATTTCGAATCCCGGGGCACGCTTTTCAAGGTCTGTACCCAACCGGGCTGGAAATAGATTGAAAATCCGCCAACCTCCTCTTTTAGAGCATCCTAAACTTAACACGAACCAACTACACCTTTTTCTTTTATCCGGACTTCTTTAGGTTAGGAATACGGAATTGCCGGATCTAGGCTACGGGGTTTCTCGAGAGTTTCGTGGACTTCGGTTATCCGGTTGACTTTCTGGCTTATGCCTTTGCCAATTTAGAAACTGATATTTTATGTGCATATAACTTATCTGATTTGAGATATTTATTTTAAGGTCAATTTTTGTAAGTATTTAATATTCCTTAACGTTTTCGAAATTCTTTGGATTGAGTTTTATTTCCAAAGGTTAATCATTATTTACTTTTTAATAATTTGTTTTTGAGCTCTATTTTACCTGATTTTTATAAGTTAGAGTCGAATATAAAATTTGTCGTACGTAGTGGTTTTGGAATAAAAGTATATTGAGTTCCCATTTTATTTTTAAGGATTCTTATTTTTCTCACGATTTGGAAATTTCTGGATCCGTTCGGAATTTAAGGCTTATCGAAGTTCGGTTTTAAATCGGGGTGATTTTTAGGGTTTATCTTCGAAGTTTATCTTAGAATTATTTACTAAAATTTTATTGGGCTTACACATGGCTTCTAGCCATTTCTCAAAATCTAGTCCCATCATGGCTTCCTGGTAGGTAGTGAGTTTATTATGATCCATGAGCAACACATCACAACTATCTGTAATGAGAAATCCATATCTCTCAGATTGATGTCATACCCTATCATACCTACGTGGGCCTTATGTTACTTGTGGAGGGTCAATAGGTAACTGTGTGACTTGTTGACTTTCTATTGGCAGTATTACACTATTTTGTGGATCTTGGACTTCTTCAAGATGTACTTTACTCCCACTGGTTCTTCCATAGATAAACTCTTTCTCTATGAAGATGCAATTTCAAGCGACAAACACTTTGTTTTTGGAGGGAATATAAAAGTAGTACCTTTGGTTTCTTTTGGATCCTACAAAAAGGCATTTATCTTATTTAGGTCCTAATTGTACGAGGCTAGACGTCTCACCTAAGCCTCATAACCCCAAATCTTGAGGAAAGACAGACTGGTGACCTGATTGGAATGTGTATATAAATTCAGATACTACCAGCAAGTGTACTAGGTCTTGATCAAGTAATATAGAATGAGTAGAGTGTCGTTTCCACAGAGACTAAATTAACTACTAGATTGATATTAGCTTATACTAATATTTAGGCAATCAAAGTGTATCAGTTAACTATAACTAATCAATTATATCTACTTATGAATGCAAATGAGAATGTGAGAAGTTTATATAAGATGAATGTGGGAAGGAACAAAATCCATCCTAATCTTTATTAATCATGCTGAATTTATATTATATGAACAATTAGGATTATGGATATTTGTAAGAAATTGTAAAGACCTAAAATAAAGTTTTAGTTAACCATAAAATAATCTATTAGCTTCCGCTATACAAATTATCAATGGAATCTAATTTATAATCATAAATCTTCCAATTCTATGATTATCTAATATCCTAAAATAACTTCTCCTAATTCCTTAGTGAGAAATTAAAATAAAATATTGCATGAAGTACATAGAACAATTTCCAAATTAATATTAAACTTAATTGTTTCCACAATTGTTGTTTAATTGCAATTCATGAATTCCTATGAACCCTAATTCTTTTTCCAAATCATTAGAATTCTTATCAATTCAATTTTAGTCAGAAATAAAATAGATAATTAGGATTCAATACAAATATTCCATAATTCTAACAATTCTATAATATAAATTCAATAATCATTTTAGCAAAATTAGGATTTCATCACTTCCCACAAAGAAAGATTTAGCTACTCATGGATGTTGATTCCATAATCGAATAAGAACATGTAATTGATAACATTATGAACAGATAATTCAGATAAATGAATTGCATAAGAAAGAGATTAGATATCACCAATTCAAGTATCACAATCTTCAATTACAATCCTTGAAAGCTCAAATTCTCTCACAAATCTCTATAAAAATGCTAGACTATTTGTATACTAGAGTGTGGTAATTTGCTTCTGCTTGTTGATGAATGTTGGAGGGGGGAGAACCCCTATTTATAGGAAAAATTTCGTGCAAAGCATTAAATGAAAATTGCAGTTTCACAACCTACACCGGCAGTTATGGATCCTACGCCAGCGGCTTACAGAGGGCGTAAATCCATTTTCTTCCTTGCGCAGGCAGTGCACAGGCAGCTTTCAATTTCAGTTGCAGGTGTAGGCCGCTTCTACGCCGGTGGCTTAGTGATAAGAAATGAAAGGTTAGGTCTATTTATAACGAAAGCTGTCTTAAAGCCGGCGGCTTTGATACCGGCTTAGACACTCCAACATATTTTGTCTCTTCAATTTCCTCCAAGCATGTGTTGTCTTCATGTCGCTTCAGATCTATGACCTACGCTGCCTCAACGCCGGCGGCTTAGTAGCCGGCGATAGGTTGTAACTCCTTTTGTGCTTGTGACTTTTCAACTCTGAGCTGCCGGCCTTTCTTGTACGCTAGCCTCTTCATCTTCTACGCCGCAGCTTTGAGGCGGCATATAGTTGGTTGAGTCAATGGCTGGCAAAGCTGGCCGTGTAAGCAGCGGCCTTGAAGGTAAGCCGTCTGAATGATCCGGCGGCTTTGATGTTTGAAACCGGCCTATTTTCAATTTTTTCCAATTTTCACTCAAAGTTTCTTGTTTGATTTCTTTATTCCAAATTAGACCTGTTACATGAATTTTAATCAAAACAAATATCAATTCCAGCTCTTTTGAACATCACAAATCGTATAAAATATGATCTTATCAATTCCCCCACACTTGAACTTTTGCTTGTCCTCAAGCAAAATGAAGAACCAAATGAAATCTCTTATAGATAATACAATTTTTCTAATTTAATCACAATTTCTTTAACTTGTTTTTCTTGTATCTATTGCTCTAACCATACCAATTTCTTGTAATTAGAGTACTATAATTAAAATTTAGGAGTTAATCCAAACAAAAACAGTTTTTAATCTCAATTTTTAATAAAAGAACATTCTATTCAAAAAGCAAATACTCAATCCACTAAGGAAAAATACTCATTTAAACTTCATTGGACTTTTAGCTTTTATATATATATATATTATATATTCTAGTAACACTAATGAAAGCATGCGGTATCTACTTTTTCCTTAGAATTTCTTTTTTTTTTTATATAGTCTCTTTTTTGCATATTTGCGTTCATTTTTCTTTTCTTTTTCAAGCATTTATTTTCTTTTTGGAAGGTTTTTGCCTCCATCTTTTTGCTTTTCAAAGCTCATGAATTGAACTTTTGTCTTTTCTTCCCTTCTCGTTATAGTGAGTTCATTGAGTTGGCACATCCCAAGCTCATCACCTAAGTGACCAGGTTTCAAAATACCCCTAAGAACTCTTCCTCACTTTAACATTCAAGTTCAGATATTCATAACTCAAAATTTCAAGTCAGAGGAGTAGTGGCTATGCTTGTTTCTTCTTTTTGAATGCAATAACAAATCAAAGACTTATTTTTATAAAGGATCACTAAGTTTAAAAGTTTCTTCTACCTCTTCTTCACTAAGTTGTTATAATCAAAGTATTATACAAACTAAAATTTTCCTAGAAGTAAACCTATTATTTTTCACAAAAGGACTCGACCAGCTCTTAAATTTCCAATTCCAAAGTTAAAAATAAAGTAAACTTGTTTCTTAAGGATTTTACAACTTAATTCTAATTTAGTAAAGCAATCACAACAGCAGGTGAGTAAGATACTTTCACAAATCAATTTCATTGCTTTCAATCTTTGCTTTGTACTATCTCCAATTTCAAGAGATTTTTGAAAATTTTGGCAGAATTTCCCCATAATTTGCTTTCAAACCAAAAATACAAGGTGGGCATTTTCAAATATAAATAACAACAACTCAGACAACAGATCATATTCACAACTTTAATTCAGCACTTCATTCAACTTATCCCTTCCCCCACACTTCAACTAAACAGTGTCCTCACTATTTTACAACAAATTAAATCATAGGAAAGGAATAAGAAAAAGAATTTGATACTTTCCTGAATTCATGTGTTTCATAGTCATCAAAATTTGCATTGCAAGAGAGGATTTTTGCTTTGCTTGTTTTCCTGTAGTCACTACAAAAGAAAAACAAAAACAAAAATAAAAGCAAAAAAATAAAAGCAGAAATAAAGGAGTCTACCCATAGGAACTTGGGTGCTCAATATATATATAGGCCAAGATAAAAAAAATAAAAAGAAATAAAGATCAAATGAAAGCTAGCAGGATCTCTAGCTCTCTGGCCCTAGACTGGCTCTGTTACTATGCTCAGGAGTATGTCTCTGAGTGTCTCCTGGGCTAGCTGTCTGTGTATGCTCCGAACTGAGTCTATCTGTGTGATGTGACTCAGAGGAAGTCTCGTATGTCATCCTAGCCCCTATCTCTGGGCTCAAGCAATAGATGGCCGTTTTCAACGCCTCAAAGATAGACTTTCTAAATTTCTTATTTTTTTTCTCCTTTTCCTGTCTATCCCTAAGCTCCTAGCTTTGCTTCTTCAATTCTTGAACATCCAGCCTAAGCTGGTCCATACCATATGTAGAGAATTGCCTGCAGGAGGAGGAGGAGCAGATGTAGATGGATCTCAAATGGAGCATCTCCAGGAAAGTATCCTGGAACTCGATCTCCTCCAGAACTGGTGGGTGAGCTCTCTGGGGTTTTTCAACAATCCCCAGCCTCGGAATGGTACTGGTGAGATTTTCCTACTCTCAAACATCTCATCTTTAGTGGAGGCTCAAAAATATCCATCCCTTTCAGCAACTTAGTAATGTAGCTACCACAGCACAGGACTCGAGTCCTGGTATCATCTGCCTGCCTGTAGATGAAGTTTGCTATCTCCACCTCCAGATCAATCCTGTAGCCTCTGATAAGGCTGAATAAATAAAACATGTCAAAACTAGTCACCTTGCTGTGATTAATCTTCTTGCAACTCAGGGTGTGTGCAAGAATGTGGTGGAGTAGCTTGTGCTCAACAGCACCAAAAGAAGTGGCCAATGATTTGGAGGGGACGAAAGGCTGATTTGCTCTATCAGGAGCAACCATTTGAAACCAGTAAACCTCCTGAGTCATGTGATCATCTCCTTCAGGCCAACTGTTACGCAGATTCCTATTCTCCTCTTCCTCATCATACAATCCTAGTAGGTGGCCCATCTGTTTCGGTTTAACTTCCTGATCTCCCCAAATGCCTGGAACTGAAAAGTGGGACTCAGCTTTATCTGGGATTCTTCAAAGTGGACAGAACTCAATAGTCAAGTTTTGTATGCTGGCTCCCTGAAATAAATAACCTGATCAAGCTGGATCTTAGATCATCTCTCTGATCCTATCAGAAATCCCGAACTCATCTAATAAACTCCAGTCTAAATACTGTGTGTTCAGAAAGTCCATCTTCACAAGCCTCTTTTTCCTATCCTTTGCATACTGCTGACTGGACAGCATATTCCCAGGTCTAAGAACTAGATGTAGAGGCATCTGTGGTGTAAACCCCTAAATTTTCGGAATCGGTTAAGCATAAAACCCTAACCGGAAGTCAAACGGAACCCTAAAGGTCAACAAAACCCTAGTTTGCCGTATCAAACTAAATTCGGCATTGCCGTTTTCCTTGGCCCTAAAAAACGAAGTTGGATTTATTAGCTAAAATAGTTCGTAATAACCATAAGTTTATAAAAAATTTTAGTTTCGCGAAATTCGGGTGTCCTTCGAACCGAACGGACACAGTTCTCGAAAAATGTGTCCCGAAGCTCGGAATAGTAAAAATATTCCGAATACACCGTTAGACTCGTAAAATGTAAGTTTTCCAAAATATCAGTTTCGTAATTTTTCGGCAAGCAAAAATAACAGATATAGCTATTATACGCGTATTTTCTTACTACCGGTACTTTAATTGTCATATCTACTTTACATTACACTATTCATTACTATTCTACACTATTCTTTTATCTTTACTTTTTCTTACACCTATTCTTACGCTCTACATAACCTATAATCTTAACTTTTTACCTTTCATAACTTTATATCACATCTACCTTACATATTACATCTTTTATTTCTTCAAAAAGCAAAAATAAATCACTCCCCTCTCTTTCCCTACATGGTCGGCGCCCCTCCTCTCTCTTCCCCCTCAATTTGTTTTAATTTCACTTTATTTTAATCACACAAAAATCACTCCTCAATTTCCTATAAATACCCCCCTTCTCTTTCACTTCTTTCACACCACTTCTACACTAAAATTACTCTCTAAATTTCTCTCCAAGAAGTTCTCTTTAGCTCATCTCTTTAGGTAAAAATTCTTCAAGAAGTTTCCATGTTCATCTACTTAGTATGACTTATGTGTGTTTTCTAAAACCATGAAGGTTAAGAAAGCAACAATAGGTTCATACTTTGTTTTTGTTCATAATCATAATTCCTTTATGTTCATGTTTCTTTTATATTCATTTATTTTCTCTTATGTTATTTATGTTCTTTTATGTTCATAAATATCTACTATATCTATATAGCTATATATACTATTTAGAGCATATAAGCTCATAATCTTGCAATTTATTTACTTTCATGCAATTTATTTACTTCAATGCATTTTATTTATTTCCAAGTTGTTTTTAAGACTAGTCTCTAGTCTTAGACTTGTCCTCATCAAGTCAAAACAAGCTTTTCTTTCTTTCATTTTATTTATTATGGGACTAGTTTACTTCTTAGTCCCGGGAGCCTTGAAAAAGCTAAGACTCCAATACTTGACTTTATTATTATGCTTTATGTTATTTTGGTTATTATTATTCTCATAATCATGTTCATTTAGATTGTTGTCCATAATTTTATTTAAACAAAAAGAAAATTTTGTCACTTAGAAATAGTCTATAAAGCAACACAAAATAAACTCATTCCTTTTCATGTTACAAAAAGAACTCACTATAATTTTATAAACTACTTTTACTTTAAAAAGCCACTTAATCTTATTATCCCACCTTGTTTTTCAAAAGAAAATATTTTGTTGACAAAATGGTTCTTTTCATAAGAAAGAAAATAAGATGGATGACTAAGGAAATTTTTAAGTAAAGACCTTTGCAAACAAATAGGCAAAGAAAATTTATGGTTTGAAAATAATAAAGTTATTTCTTTTCAAGTTACAAGAGGAAATTAATAAGATTATAGAAATTAGTTTTTCTACAAAAAGTCCTTAATTGTTCCACATTGTTTTTATGAAGAAAACAAATTTTGCATGGATGATTATTTTTGAAAAATATGAGACATGAGAAAAGAATGAAAAATATCAAGTAAGGATTTTTGCAAAACAAGTAAACAAAGGAATTTACACAAGAAAAATGAAATAGCATATTTCCTAGAAAACTTCAAATATAGTATTAATGTAACTTAGAAAGTAGAAAATTTTATTTTCAAAGGTCACTTAGAAAAAGATAAATAAAAAAACATAAAACGTTTTTAGAAAATAAAGAAAACAAGGTATTCATTTCAAAGAAATTTACAAAAACAATTTCCGAAAAGCTTCAACCCGACATTGTTTTACCTAAGAAAAATAATTGGACAACAAGACACTTGAGCATGCTTAAATATGAGTTATATAGTTATAAAAAGAGAATTTTTCAACTATATAGATAACTAAGTATTTATCAAAAATTTTGATTTCTTGAACCAAAGTTGTTTTTACTTGGAAATCCGTGGTGAATTTTGTCACTACTTTTTCAGACCTATATGGCTTGTTTGTTGGATATAATTTTGGAAATGGGTAGATCTTTTCGAGTAGTAGAAATCGGTATATTATATGCGCGATTCCGAGTTAAAATGACCAAGTTATGGCCATTTTAAGTTGGAACATTCTTCATACGAACTTTGACGTTTTTGACATTGTTTTGTCAAAATTCAAGAAAATCATCAAGAAAAACTCATTGTGGGTATTTTCTTTGGTTAGGTGACCCGAGGAAGGATTCCTTTACCCGAGATTATTACGATTAAGTGGAGTGTGTGAACGACTCATCCGCTTAGAGGAATAGACGACAATGGCATCGTGAGTTTATTTCCATTAAATGCTACTTGTTGTGCTTGTAAATTAGTTGCACTAGAGTTAGGAAAAGATAAACCGATATGCATGTAAATAATTCCTTGAAAGAATTCTAAGAATATCGAAGCCGATTGTTCTAAGTGATTGTTTTAGTTTATATTGATTTGTGTGAAATTCCTTGATCGCCTTAAGTTGAAAATAATTATGTTATGACTTTATAAATTAATGAACTCATGCATACCACGAAGTGAGTCACATTGCATTTGGGTTATTATCCTTGGGTGAGAAGGATAGTAAGCTCATGTCGAAAGCAACACTTGGCGGAAGATCCGAAAGCGATTGCTTGGCGGCTTAATGGAAATGCTTGGCGGTTGATCCGAAAGCAAGGTCAAATCAAGTAGATTCGGAATACTTGGCGATGAGTGCTCGCAAGTTTAAAACTTTTTAATGAATGCTTGGCGATGAGTGCTCGCAAGCTTAAAGTTTCTTTATTAAAACTACTTGTTTTGAGGATAAGTATCACCAAACCCCGAATGGAGGGCGTAAATCCATTCAACATATAGTTCCCGGAAAACTATATGCTTGTTTGCCCACGTGCTTGTGCATTACATTTGTTGACTAAATCAACTTGTTTGAATCTTGTTACAAGAAGTTATTTATGGAAATAGTTCTCACTAAGCCTTTAGCTTACACCCCAATAGATATCTTTTGCAGTTCCCGTACTTATGGTTAAGGCCACGTGGACCATGCGGGCAGGTAATCTCTCTTGAACATTAGAAATTGGGTAAAGTGTAGCTTAGTATTAGCATGCAAATATTTATATAATAGATTAGTAATTTAGGGAGTTGTCCCTAAGTTTGTAAAGTCTTTGCCATGAACAAATAATTATTGTGAATCTCTTTTCTTAATATGTTTTTATATCTCCTTAAGCTTCATATTCCATATATGGTCCTCTAAAATTGTGAAAGTACGCCTTACACTTAATATAAAAGCTTTTGGAATGCTAAGGTTGTCATACTTAAGCTTTAATATTGAGTGTGGGGACTGTCACGTTTAGGGTACCCATTGGGGCGTGACAGTTTAAGTTGGTATCAGAGCATGGTTTAAGAACCTAGGAATCATAATTATAGAAATGGACTTAAGAAGAATTGACTTAGATAGAACAAGAAAAACCTAGATGAAATAGAATGGGTAGAATAAGTCTTCTAATATCTTTCTTTTACGTAGATCACCATAGATGAGGCCGTCTCCAAGCCAAGAACTTTCGAAAAGGACCCTTCGAAACACCAGAAGATTATCGATTGAGACTTAGAGTCCTATGTGGAGTTTGCCCTAGCAGGACAGCCTAAGACCGTCCGAGAAATGTTCCAAATATGGAAGAAAGGAATGATACAAACAGAATGGAGGGAAGTGGTACAGACCATTCACAACTGTCCTATAGGAAAGAAACTGACCGAGTTGGAAATGATATACGCCGTGGAACGTATAGCGGCCATTGCTGAAGATAGACCTATGTTGAAGGAAGCCACATTCGTTCTTAGGAAAGACGGGGGACGAACTTCACCAATTTCCAGACATGGAGGAAAATTGGACCTATGTTCGTTTACGCCCACGACAACTTGATGGATCACCTTGAATGGATGAAGGCGGACATCAACGATATCTTCCATTGGCATGGAGTGTACCAGGAAGTACTACGACCACCAACCCAAGTGCCCACGGAGCCGCCTGCCTTTATGGGTCCAATTAAGGAGGAACGACAGCCCCTACGCCTGCGGGATGACGGATCAATAATAAGGGAAGAGCCTATGGAAGAAGATGAAGAGAGTGAAGATTCAGAAGAAGATCCAGAGAGGAAAATGAAGCAGGACTGGAGGAAGGAAGAAACCAAACAGCTGTTGGAGATGAGAACCCCGTAACAGCACTGAGGAAAGGATTATCCGCTACTTAATGGGACGACAGACTCAGAGAAGGCAAGAACCAAACTCGACCATGAATACAGACAGTGCTCCACCCAATGAGAATAATGCTGGAGACGGATGGAGCCGTTACTTGGAGAACCATTCATGACATAGTACCAGAGATGACTAGAGATGAGCTAACCGACGTACACGAAAGATCCAGAGAGGCAGCCCGGAAGAGGAGGAAATATTTCAGCCAATTCATGAGGGACTGGAACCCAGGATCATCCAGCAGCAACCCGGGAGATGCGCCCGAAGAATGAAGAAAGGAGGAAGGAAAGAGCATATCCCTAGAAGTCCAGCTTAGATTTTGTAATCATAGACTAGATCCATGATCTTAGTCTATCTTTTAATTTCGGAACAATGTTTGTTATTTTCTATGTGATTTTCTTTTGTGATTTGTCTTATTTCCGATTTCATGTATGAACTTTATTTATGATATGCTTAAGTTTGATTTCAGAAATTGTTTTGATTTAAATTTTAGCTTTTATGCATATTTAAATTTCCGTTATATCCACCAATTTCCGGCAAAAATTTAATTAAGTTATCAAAACTTTACAAACCTGACTTAGAAAAGTTTAAAACAGCCGAAATAGGAGTAGACGAAGAGGGAACAAAGCGCCTCTAACCAACCAGACATAGAAGCAGATCAACCTGCTGTCAAGGAGCCGCCGCACCCAAATGACTTACACGCCACGTTAGGACACCTAACCCACGTATTAGAAGAAATTAGGCAAAATATGCCAGCACAAGCACCCGTACCAGAGGCAACACCAGCAACAGCATCAGCGACAGCCCCAGTGTCTATACCAACCCCACCACCACAACAAGCTTCAACAGAGGCATCTGTGCATAGGAACATGCATAGCCAAAGTGCACCCCTACCTCCATCTCCACCGCCAAGACCATACAAAAGCATGTTACCTAACTTCATCAAAAGCAACCGCTATTTTGAAGGAGCTTATGACAAGCCAGAAGAGGCAGAAGATTGGTTATCTCAAATAGAGATGTCCTTTGATGCATATGAAGTTCCGCCCCATTTGCAAATCAAGTATGGAACATTCATGCTTCGTCTAAACGCTAGGATATGGTGGGAGTCAAGGAAAAGAGATCTAATGACTCCAATCACTTGGGAAATGTTTAGACATGAGTTTTTGGAGAATTATTTCCAGGAAGTTTACGAGTAAGGTATAGCGCGGACTTCTTGCAAATTGCTCAAAAGGGAAGAACAATCGAACAATATGAACTGAGTTCAGTAGATTGTTGCAATATGCACCGACTCCTATAAGTACAGTGAAGAATTGAAAAGACAAGTCTTTATAGGAGGATTGGACGAAGACCTAAGGATGAGTTGGAAGAATTTGACATAAGAAATTTTCGAGAATTAGTGGAAAGAGCTCGGATTGTAGAAGGAGCAAGGAAAAGGAGAGAAAGAATAGAAGAAGAAGAAGACCCAATCGTCGAAAGGAGTTTTACGTAGAACCCCATCTCATGCCCCTACCAAAGAAAATCAAGAACGACAATAGAAGGATCATACCAAGAGGTATTAAGTGTTGGAAGTGCAATGGAGCACACTACCCGAAGAAGTGCCCCCAGCTATTTGGAAAGTGTTTCTTCTGTGGAAATACAAACCATAAGATGTCAAAATGCCCAAACAGAGGGAGATGCTTGCTATGTTTGCAATCAGAAAGGACATTTTGCCAACAACTGTCCACAAGGAAGGAATATTCTATCAAGATCATCAGAGGAAGTTGTTCCTATAAGAGAGAAAGGAAATGGAAGTAGAAGTGAAAGCAGACCAGGATCTACTGCTTCGGGAATTCGAGTATACAACTTGGAGGGACGATGGATAAGTGAAGAAGTGAACAAAGAAATGGAAACTTGACTGCCTTGGAGTACATTAGAGGCTATAACAGCGATGCGGGAACCAGTCAATCCCAACCTTCTTTTATTGATGTTGTTTCTTTTTCAAGTAACGGAGGAATGTAAAGTTTTCTTATGAGGATGAATAGGAATAATCTCCTAATGTATACATGAAGTTTAGTAAATCAAAATGTTTTACTCTCTTGAAATTCAAAGTGTTACATTCTTTCGGTATATCTAGACTACCAATGACAAACGATCAACCTAGTTTAAGATAATGCGAAAGAATGATGAAACCCAAGAAAATTGGTCAACTTTCAACAAAGACGTGAGGACATGAAGTCACCTGTGACTCTAAGGAATAATGGAATTAAGTAATCTTTTGAATAAGATGTATACTCTCAAATAAGATCCCAATAAGAAGAAACAAGGAGAACATAGAGCTTACAAAACAAAAAGAAATAGTTGGCAAAGGATTTGCTAACATAAGAAAAGAACAGACACATTCTTTCAAGTTGATAAAGGAAGTTAAATAGCTAAAGAGTGAAGAGAAATTGACCTTTGGAGACATCCATAAGTTTCAATAAGAAGTTTTGAAAAAATTCTGGATACAGGTTTCACTCAAAGAAACATGGAAAAATAGACTAATAACCCGTAAGAGAGTTGGAAAAGCAACAAACAAGAACCCTAGACCAAAGACCTTATACAACATACCACCATAAATGTACCCGTTCAGCTTACAATAAAAGAAAAAGGATAAAATCCCAAGCCAACGTGTTAACTTTCGGGAAGGAAAAAGTGAAAACCTTTTAGGAGCAAACACATTTCTCAAGCTTAAGATCTCGATACACCAACAAAGGATCAAATCAAGAAGGAATGACCCTCGGATTCCTTATAGCCTCACAGGTTTCAATAACGCTTTATGGACTCAAGAATATAAAACCCTGTTGCATAAGCCACTAGATGACAAAAATAGTGGTATAGCCTGAAAAAGGAAAGAAGTAATCAAAGGATGTGATCTTAAGTATAGGAAATTAATAAAAGGGAGTTGAAAAGCCGAACTTGAAGTTCACAACAAGGTTTAAAAAGAGGAACCACGTCGGTAGGATATTAAGATCAACCGTATAAAAATAATAAAAGAGCTTAGATAAGAAGATACGAAGGATAAAGAAGGGATATAGGAAGAAAGATGTATTAAAGAAGCTAAAGGATGATTTAGCATAACTAAGGACAAGGAAATTAGTAAGAAAGAATCATGAGTACGGTTCAATTTGGGGATCAACAACATATCCAAGAAGAACTCAGATATACCGAAGTTCAAGGGACATTAGAAAAATGAAAATGGATAAAGGAATAAAAACACTAAAGGATAAAAGGTTTATGAAATTCAATAAAAACGGAATTAACCTTCTCAAGATTTTGAATTTCTCACAAACGATAACAAGAAGGCAATGATGCTTATGGTATGAAAGAGTACTAACAAAGATGGTTCGTTTCATAATCGGTCAATATAACGCTCTCTAAGGGGAAAAGAGATGAAAGCAAAAGAGATCAATCAGAGATATGACAAATCTGGACGCGAGAATGGAACGAAGAGGAGCTAATAAAGAATTTTGGATCCCTGATACTACAAAACGATCAAGGAAAACCATTCAAATACCTTGAAGGAACAATCAAGATCTCGTGAGATGATAAAGGCACAAGATAGACGAAATAAGAATCGGAAAAGAAGGACCTTAAAAACCTCGAAATGAGAATCAGGTGAGTTTAAAGATGGAAGTAATCGTAAAACGAGAAGGAGGTTGACTATTGGAGATGTGCAACAATTTCCCATTTAACAAATGGTTAAGGAATCAAGTTATAGGGATAAAAGTTATGTTTTAAAGGAGAATTTTCCTTATGAAGATATACCCAATACCGATTTTTATCCGCAAGAGTTCAGAGGATAAGAAATGAGGAAATCAATTAAAGAGATCTTTTTGAAGAATAACGCATAACCCAAGTAACCAAGTTTTGTTAGAACCACAAGTAGGAATTTCTAAGTTTTGAGGACAAAACTTTCTTTAAGGGGGGTAGGTTGTAAACCCCTAAATTTTCGGAATCGATTAAGCATAAAACCCTAAACCGGAAGTCAAACGGAACCCTAAAGGTCAACAAAACCCTAGTTTGCCGTATCAAACTAAATCCGGCATTGCCGTTTTCCTTGGCCCTAAAAAACGAAGTTGGATTTATTAGCTAAAATAGTTCGTAATAACCATAAGTTCTATAAAAATTTCAGTTTCGCGACATTCGGGTGTCCTTCGAACCCGAACGGACACAGTTCTCGAAAAACGTGTCCCGAAGCTCGGAATAGTAAAAATATTCCGAATACACCGTTAGACTCGTAAAAATGTAAGTTTTCCAAAAATATCAGTTTCGTAATTTTTCGGCAAGCAAAAATAACAGATATAGCTATTATACGCGTATTTCTTACTACCGGTACTTTAATTGTCATATCTACTTTACATTACACTATTCATTACTATTCTACACTATTCTTTTATCTTTACTTTTTCTTACACCTATTCTTACGCTCTACATAACCTATAATCTTAACTTTTTACCTTTCCCATAACTTTATATCACATCTACCTTACATATTACATCTTTTATTTCTTCAAAAAGCCAAAAATAAATCACTCCCTCTCTTTCCCTACATGGTCGGCGCCCCTCCTCTCTTCCCCTCAATTTGTTTTAATTTCACTTTATTTTAATCACACAAAAATCACTCCTCAATTTCCTATAAATACCCCCCTTCTCTTTCACTTCTTTCACACCACTTCTACACTAAAATTACTCTCTCAAAATTTCTCTCCAAGAAGTTCTCTTTAGCTCATCTCCTTTAGGTAAAAATTCTTCAAGAAGTTTCCATGTTCATCTACTTAGTATGAACTTAATGTGTGTTTTCTAAAACCATGAAGGTTAAGAAAGCAACAATAGGTTCATACTTTGTTTTTGTTCATAATCATTCCTTTATGTTCATGTTTCTTTTATATTCATTTATCCTTTCTTATGATTATTTATGTTTCTTTTATGTTCATAAATATCTACTATATCTATATAGCTATATATACTATTTAGAGCATATAAGCTCATAATCTTGCAATTTATTTATCTTTCATGCAATTTATTTACTTCAATGCATTTTATTTATTCCAAGTTGTTTTTAAGACTAGTCTCTAGTCTTAGACTTGTCCTCATCAAGTCAAAACAAGCTTTTCTTTCTTTCATTTTATCTTATTATGGGACTAGTTTACTTCTTAGTCCCGGGAGCCTTGAAAAAGCTAAGACTCCAATACTTGACTTTATTATTATGCTTTATGTTATTTTGGTTATTATTATTCTCATAATCATGTTCATTTAGATTGTTGTCCATAATTTTATTTAAACAAAAAGAAAAATTTTGTCACTTAGAAATAAGTTTATAAAGCAACACAAAATAAACTCATTCCTTTTCATGTTACAAAAAGAACTCACTATAATTTTATAAACTACTTTTACTATAAAAAGCCACTTAAATCCTTATTATCCCACCTTGTTTTTCAAAAGAAAATATTTTGTTGACAAAATGGTTCTTTTCAAAAGAAAGAAAATAAGATGGATGACTAAGGAAATTTTTAAGTAAAGACCTTTGCAAACAAATAGGCAAAGGAAATTTATGGTTTGAAAATAATAAAGTTATTTCTTTTCAAGTTACAAGAGGAAATTAATAAGATTATAGAAATTAGTTTTTCTACAAAAAGTCCTTAATTGTTCCACATTGTTTTTATGAAGAAAACAAATTTTGCATGGATGATTATTTTTGAAAAATATGAGACATGAGAAAAAGAATGAAAATATCAAGTAAGGATTTTTGCAAAACAAGTAAACAAAGGAATTTACACAAGAAAAATGAAGAATAGCATATTCCTAGAAAACTTCAAATATAGTATTAATGTAACTTAGAAAGTAGAAAATTTTATTTTCAAAGGTCACTTAGAAAAAGATAAATAAAACAACATAAAACGTTTTTAGAAAATAAAGAAAACAAGGTATTCATTTCAAAGAAATTTACAAAAACAATTTCGAAAAGCTTCAACCCGACATTGTTTTACCTAAGAAAAATAATTGGACAACAAGACACTTGAGCATGCTTAAATATGAGTTATATAGTTATAAAAAGAGAATTTTTCAACTATATAGATAACTAAGTATTTATCAAACGAATTTTGATTCTTGAACCAAAGTTGTTTTTACTTGGAAATCCGTGGTGAATTTTGTCACTACTTTTTCAGAACCTATATGGCTTGTTTGTTGGATATAATTTCGGAAATGGGTAGATCTTTTCGAGTAGGTAGAAATCGGTATATTATATGCGCGATTCCGAGTTAAAATGACCAAGTTATGGCCATTTTAAGTTGGAACGTTCTTTCATACGAACTTTGACGTTATTTGACATTGTTTTGTCAAAATTCAAGAAATTCATCAAAGAAAACTCATTGTGGGTATATTCTTTGGTTAGGTGACCCCGAGGAAGGATTCCTTTACCCGAGAATTATTACAATTAAGTGGAGTGTGTGAACGACTCATCCGCTTAGAGGAATAGACTACAATGGCATCGTGAGTTTATTTCCATTAAATGCTATACTTGTTGTGCTTGTAAATTAATTGCATTAGAGTTAGGAAAAGATAAACCGATGTGTATGTAAGTTAATTCCTTGAAAGAATTATGAAGAATATCGAAACCGGGATTGCTTTAAATGATTGTTTTAGTATAATATTGATTTGTATGAAATTCCTTGGTCGCCTTAATTTAAAAATAATTATGCCATGATGATTATAAATAAATGAATTCATGCATACCACAAAGTAAGTCACATTGCATTTTGGGTTATTATCCTTGGGTGAGAATGATAGTAAGCTCATGTCGAAAGCAACACTTGGCGGAAGATCCGAAAGCGATTGCTTGGAGGCTTAAGGGAAATGCTTGGCGGTTGATCCGGAAGCAAGGTCAAATTAAGTAGATTCGGAATACTTGGTGATGAGTGCTCGCAAGTTTAAAACATTTTAATAAATGCTTGGCGATGAGTGCTCGCAAGCTTAAAGTTTCTTTTATTAAAACTACTTGTTTTAAGGATAAGTATCACCAAACCCCGAATAGAGGGCGTAAATCCATTCAACATATAGTTCTCGGAAAACTATATGCTTGTTTTCCCACGTGCTTGTGCATTGCATTTGTCTGACTAAATCAACTTGTTTGAATCTTGTTACAAGAAGTTATTTATGGAAATAGTTCTCACTAAGCCTTTAGCTTACACCCCAATAGATATCTTTTGCAGTTCCCTTACGTATGGTTAAGGCCACGTAGACCATGTGGGCAGGTAATCTCTCTTGAACATTAGAAACTTGGGTAAAGTGTAGCTTAGTATTAGCATGCAAATATTTATATAATAGATTAGTAATTTAGGGAATTGTCCCTAATTTATAAAGTCTTTGTCATGAACAAATAATTATTGTGAATCCTCTTTTCTTAATATGTTTCTATATCTCCTTAAGCATCATAATTCCATATATGGTCCTCAAAGTTGTGAAAGCACGCCTTACACTTAATATAAAAGCTTTTGGGAATGGCTAAGGTTGTCATACTTAAGCTTTAATATTGAGTGTGGCGGACTGTCACGTTTAGGGTACCCATTGGGGCGTGACATGTGGTCTTTTGTCTTTTGTCTAGGAGCCATTCCTACAAATAATTTGAACTTAATTAGAACAAGGAATGCACAATTTTAATGAAATTCTTGATGACTACATTCCTAATTTATGCCTAAAACATGATTTCAAACAGATTGGAGATCGTAGGCATTGAAGCTACTCACATGGAATTTGCTTGAAAATATACACTTGCAAAACAAAGTAAAAGCTGGCAGCTTAGATTGGCCAGCTTAGAATTGAACGTTGGAATTTCAAATTGAATTGATTTTCAAAATTTTTTTCACCAAAAGTCTTGTAAACATTTTAAAACCAGATTTTTCATCAAATTTTTCAAAAAATTCGAAATTCCAACTTCAATTGAATCACAATTGAGCACAATTCCTGAATTAGAGCTACTAACTAGTATGAAATTTCACAAATCCAACAGCCACAACATCAATTCCACAAAGCCCCAAATTTGAATTTTAACATCCTAGACAAGCTCAAGAACCCTAATTTTGCAATTGAACACCAATCTCAGTTTATACCCAGTTCAAGGATCAAGTCAGCACAGATTGGAATAAAACATGTATGGAACAAAATGCAGCTTTATCAGAACATCATCAAAGCAATCTATTCTATCAAGATCCGACGTTCATATCCCATTTATGAATTGCAACAATTTATGAGCGAATTGACAGATTAAAACAGATTAAAGCAAAGAACTAAGAGTAGAGATCATTGGAACTTACTTGACAAGTTGATTCAAATGCAATGGATTGATGAACGAGGAGTGGGATTCGTCGAGTGAGAGTGAGAGAGAGTGAATATGGAGAGAATTTGTGAGAGAGAGAGAGAATCGTACCTGTTAAATGTAGATCTGCAGAACGTACGCCGGTATTTCTGTCGAGTACACCGGCGGCTTACCTGCCAGTGTAACCAAAATAAATTCATGCCGAGAGCAAATGGCTAGCAGCTTACTCATTTACACTGCCGGCGTACATGTCTACGCCGGCTAAAGCTAGCGGCTTTCAATCCCAGATGCCGGCTTTGATCGGGATTTTTCAGAACCCAAGAAATCTTGAACATACTCTGCCTTGAACATCGGCGGCTTAGAAGCCGGTGTAATTGTTGTTCCAAACGCTGGCACATAAGCCGGCGGCCTTTACCTTCCCTTTGCCGGCTTCTTCTACAGTGCTCACCTACTGTTGTACTGACATTCATGCCGGCTTAAAGCTGGCGGCTTAAGCCCGGCTTTCCTTGATTTTTCACAGCAGGCTCAAAGCTGGCAGCTTTAAGCCGGCTTTCAGCTTTTTCAAAATTTTTTTTATAGATTAGATAACCTATCCATACTAAAAACAAAGTTAGTAAAAACAAAACAATTAAATTACCTACAATTAAACATGGGTTGCCTCCCAAGAAGCGCTTATTTAGAGTCGCTTAGCCCGACTTTTCCAATTCCTTTCATGGTTCCTTCAAATTCATGACAGTGGAAGCACTATCATGGTTTTCCCTTTCATAAAAATGTTTGAGCAAATGCCCATTACCTTGAAAGTCCGATTATCATCAGTTTTCAATTTACAGCACCATAGGGAAAAACTTTGGCAATTTCAAACGGTCCTGACCATCTTGATCTCAACTTTCCTGGAAACAACTTCAAATGGGAGTTTAAAGTAAAACTTTTTGTCCAGGTAAAAACTCCCGCTTGATAATGTTTCTATCATGCCATCTTCGCTCGTTCTTGTAGATACGAGAATTCTCATAAGCTTCATTCCTCCATTCATCCAATTGATTCAATTGAAGCAATCTTTTCTCACCTGCAGCTTTTTCATCAAAATTAAGGAATTTAATGGCCCAATATGCCTTGTGCTCAAATTCTACAGGAAGATGACATGATTTACAATCATATTCCAATAGGGGTTTTAAAAGCAGTTCTATAAGCCCATAATGCATCATCTAATTTTAAAGACCAATCTTTTCTAGATGCATTAACAGTTTTTTCAATCTTCTCTTTTGATCTCCCTATTGGATACCTCAACTTGTCCACTTGTTTGTGGATGATAGGGGGTAGCAATTTTGTGTGTAACACCATATTTTGATAAAAGCTTTTCAAATTGCTTGTTACAAAAATGTGATCCCCCATCACTAATGATAGCTAGGACCCCAAATCTGGTAAAAATATTCTTTTTCAAAAATTTCAAAACTACTCGGGCATCATTTGTTTGTAAAGCAAGCTTCACCCATTTTGAAACATAATCAACTGCCACAAGTATATATTTATTTGAAAAAGATGAGGGAAAAGGACCCATGAAGTCAATTCCCCACATACATCAAAAAGCTCAATTACCAATATGTTGTTTTGTGGTAATTCATGTTTCTTGGAAATATTACCAGTTCTTTGACATTGAGCACAAGACAATAAATATTTCCTGCAATCACGAAACAAATTAGGCCAATAAAATCCAGATGATAAGACCTTAGCTACAGTCCTTTGAAGACCAAAATGACCTCCTGCTTCTTTTGAATGACAATGCTCAATAATTAAGCTGTTCAGATTCAGGCACACAACGTCTAATTACTTGGTCAGCACATTTTTTGAACAAATATGGTTCGTCCCAAAATAGCTTTTCACATCATGCAAAAACTTTTTCTTTTGTTGATATGACAAACCATATGGAATGATTTTGCTAACCAAGTAATTGACATAATCAGCATACCAAGGCAAATTTAGGATTCTACTGCATGCAATTGTTCATCAGGAAACTTTTCATTGATAGGAATATCTAAACTATCAGATTCTAGTCTAGATAAATGATCAGCAATCACATTCTCAGTTCCCTTCTTATCCTTAATCTCAAGATCAAATTCTTGCAGCAACAATATCCATCTAATCAACCTTGGCTTTGCATCAGCTTTAGCAAACAAGTATTTCAAAGCAGCATGTCAGTATATACTATGACTTTAGATCCTATCAGATAAGGCCTAAACTTGTCACAAGCAAATATAACAGCAAGAAGTTCCTTTCAGTTGTGGCATAGTTTCTTTGAGCCTCATTTAAAGTCCGACTAGCATAGTATATAACATGAAATAACTTACCTCTTCTTTGACCCAATACTGCTCCTACAGCAAAGTCGCTGGCATCACACATAAGTTCAAAAGGCAGCTCCCAATCAGGTGCAATAATCACTGAGGTAGATGTGAGCTTCTCCTTTAATAAGTTAAATGCCTGCAAACAATTGTCATCAAAATCAAACACTGTATCTTTCTCAAGAAGATTGCAAAGGGGTTTAGAAATTTTAGAGAAATCTTTAATAAATCTTCTATAAAAACCTGCATGTCCTAAAAAACTTCTAACTCCCTTAACAGTGGTGGGTGGTGGTAATTTCTCTATGATCTCAATTTTGGCCTTATCAACTTCAATTCCTCTAACTGAAACTTTGTGACCCAAAACAATCCCTTCTCTTACCATGAAATGACATTTTTCCCAGTTTAAAATCAAATTTGTGTCTTTGCATCTTTGAAGAACACAAGCTAAGTTTTCTAAACATGCTTCAAAAGACTTTCCAAAAACAGAAAAATCATCCATAAAAATTTCAATAAAATTCTCAAGCATGTCAGAAAAAATAGCCATCATACACCTTTGAAAAGTAGCAGGTGCATTGCAAAGACCAAAGGGCATCCTCCTAAAAGCAAAAGTGCCATAGGGACAAGTAAAAGTGGTTTTTTCTTGGTCATCAGGAGATATAGAAATTTGATTATAACCAGAATAACCATCTAAAAAGCAATAATAATCATGCCCTGCAAGTTTTTCTAACATCTGATCAATGAAAGGAGGGGAAAGTGATCTTTTCTGGTGGCATCATTTAATTTTCTATAATCAATGCAAACTCTCCACCCAGTTACAGTACGAGTAGGAATCAAGTGATTTTCTTCATTTTTCACACATCATACCACCTTTCTTTGGTACAACTTGAACTGGACTTACCCACTTACTATCAGAGATAGGATAGATAATACCTGCATCAAGGAGTTTCAACTTCCTTTTTTACTACCTCCTTAAGTGTTGGGTTAAGTCTCCTCTGTGGTTGAACGTAGTTTGTACTCAGCTTCCATCAAGATCTTGTGAGTACAAATGATAGGGCTAATTCCCTTGATATCAGCAATAGTCCAACCAATTGCTTCTTTATGCTTCCTTAGAACTCCAAGCAGCTGCTGCTCTTGTTCACTGTCAAATAAGATGAAACAATTATTGGCAAAGTATCTCCAGTTCCTAGAAAAGTATTTTAAATGTGAAGGAAGGGGTTTAAGCTCAAGATTTGGTGGCTGTATCAATGATGGTACGGGCTTGCTTTCACTAGTGCCTAGCTCCTCATAATATCTTCCTTTGATTTGGTGCACTTTCTCAACTTCTTCTTCTTCTTGCTCATCATCACTCCAATCATCAAGATTTTAAAACAGATTCCATAGTCTCTACCTACATTCTCTTCAACAGACTCAGAAATAAACTCATCAATAATATCAATAGTATAACAGGAACCTTTATCAAATCTTTTCATTGCATCATAAACATTAAAGGTTACCTGATCATTTTCTACCCTTAAAGTGAGTTTACCTTGTTCCACATCAATTAATGCTTTACCGGTTGCAAGGAATGGTCTGCCAAGAATCATTGGGACTTCACGATCTCATCCATTTCCAAGACTATAAAGTCTACAGGAAATATGAATTTGTCAACCTTCACCAAACGTTTTCAACAATACCACGTGGGTATTTGACACTTCTATCTGCAAGTTGCAAGGTGACATGAGTCTCCTTGCATTCTTCAAGTCCTAATTTCCTGAAAATGGATAAAGGCATAAGATTAATACTTGCACCAGAATCAATAAGTACTTTATCAAAATGAAATTTTCCTATAGTGCAAGGAACAGTAAAACTCCCTGATCTCTTTGTTTGGTAGGCAAGTGAGGTAGACTTTTCTGCAAAATCATGGAGCATTCTCCTATGAGCATCACTGGTTCATTTCCATCAATCCTTCTCTTCTTAGTAAGCAATTCCTTGATAAATTTTGCATATGAAGGCATTTCTTGAATCACTTCTAAGAATGGAATATTGATTTGCAACTTCTTGAAGACATCCAGAAATTTTGAAAATTGCTCATCCAATTTTTGTTGCTTCAATCTTCCTGGAAAAGGAATGGAACATAAGATCTTACTTCAGGTGATTTTTGCACAGGTTCCTCCATCTTTTGTTTTCCTTTGTCTTTGACTGGAATCTCCTCAGTTTCTTGAATTTTTGACTCAGCGGTCTCAACTTCTTTGCCACTTCTCAAAACAATTGCATTCACGGTTTTTGGATTTTCCTCAGTGTTGCTTGGTAGAGAACCAGATGGTCTATTACCAATTTGCTGAGCAAGTTGATGGAATTTCCCTTGAAGATCTTGAATGATTGCATGCTGATTGTTGAGTGTGGTCTGAGTAGTTTGAATGAAAGTCTTCAACAATTCATCAGTTGAAATTTGATTTTGCTGAGGTGGAGGTGGAGGCTGAGTATTTCTTATGGGACCTTGTCTTTGAAATCCAGGTGGGGGCTTGAAAACATTTGCATCATTCTTGTAAGAAAGATTTGGATGATTACGCCATTCTGGATTATAAGTATTTGAATATGGTCCATAATTAACCCTTCCGAAATTTCCAACATAGTTGAGTTGCTCTCCACTTGATGATGGTGTATTGCCATGAGGACAATCATAAACTGGATGTGGTCCTGAGCACAACTCACAAGTAGCAACTTGATTAGAATTTAAAGAACTAGATGCTACAAGTTTACTCACTTGTGTAGTTAAAGCTGAAACTTGAGGTGAGTTGTTGCATGGATTCACTATCTTGAACAGATTCCACCTTTGATCTTGTCCTTTCACAGCTCCAGTTGTGAGCACTAGAAGCTAATTCTTCAATTAATGCACTAGCTTCATCATATGTTTTTCCCATGAGTGATCCTCCGGATGTAGCATCCACAATGATCTCAAAGTCTCATCTAGACTGAGATAGAAATTTTCAATCAAAAGATTATCCGGAAGTCCATGATGTGGGCATTTCCTAACTGCTTCTTTGAATCTTTCCCAAGCTTCATATAATGATTCTCCATGAAACTTTGTGAAGTTGGTGATCTCATTCCTTAGTCTGGCAGTTCTGGCAGGAGGGAAAAATCTCTTCAAAAATTTTGTTGTCAAGTCTGCCCATGAAGTAATTGATTCGGGTGGTTGAGAGTTGAACCATGCCAATGCTTTATCCCTTAGAGAGAAAGGAAAAAGCTGCATTCTAATGGCCTCATCAGTAACACCATTGAGTTTGACGGTATTGCAATATTGGAGGAATTTGGCAATGTGTTCATCCGGTGTTTCATTTGGATATCCTCCAAATTGATGTGATTCAACCATCTGAATCAATGCTGGTTTAAGCTCAAAATTGTTGGCTTGAACTGCAGGTCTTCTCACAGCAGGACCTTGAACAGTTGGTACAGTGTAATCCCGAAGTGCTCTCACAGGTGCAGCTTGAATTTGATTGTTGTTTTGATCATTGTTTCCATCATTGTTTCTCGGATCGTTTTCTACCATTTCTTCTTGTCTTCTGCGGTTTTCTCTCCTCTATTGACGTAAAGTTCTTTCAATTTCTGGATGTATTGGTAGAAGATCAGCACTTCTACTTCTTTGCATATAACCTGTAAAGAGGAAAGAAAAAATCAATTCCTTGGAAAAACACCTAAATTACTAGCAAAACTAAAAGTAATCTAATATTAATTTTGGTCCCGGTAACGGCGCCAAAAACTTGATCTGACTAGAATGTGTATATAAATTCAGATACTACCAGCAAGTGTACTGGGTCTTGATCAAGTAATATAGAATGAGTTGAGTATCGTTCCCACAGAGACTAAATTAACTACTAGATTGATATTAGCTTATACTAATATTTAGGCATCAAAGTGTATAATTAACTAACTAATCAATTATATCTACTATGAATGAAATGAGAATGTGAGAAGTTTATATAAGATGAATGTGGGAAGGAACAGAATCCATCCTAATCTTTACTAATCATGCTGAATTTATATTATATGAACAATTAGGATTATGGATATTTGTAAGAAATTGTAAAGACCTAAAACAAAGTTTTAGTTAACCATAAAATAATCTATTAGCTTCCGCTATACAAATTATCAATGGAATCTAATTTATAATCATAAATCTTTCAATTCTATGATTATCTAATATCCTAAAATAACTTCTCCTAATTCCTTAGTGAGAAATTAAAATAAAATATTGCATGAAGTACATGGAACAATTTCCAAATTAATATTAAACTTAATTGTTTCCACAATTGTTGTTTAATTTCAATTCATGAATTCCTATGAACCCTAATTCTTTTTCCAAATCATCAGAATTCTTATCAATTCAATTTCAGTCAGAAATAAAATAGATAATTAGGATTCAATACAAATATTCCATAATTCTAACAATCTTATAATATAAATTCAATAATCATTTTAGCAAAATTAAGATTTCATCACTTCCCACAAAGAAAGATTTAGCTACTCATGGATGTTGATTTAATAATCGAATCAGAATATGTAATTGATAACATTATAAACAGATAATTCAGATAAATGAATTGCATAAGAAAGAGATTAGATATCACCAATTCAAGTATCACAATCTTCAATTACAATCCTTGAAAGCTCAAATTCTCTCACAAATATCTATGAAAATGCTAGACTATTTGTATACTAGAGTGTTCTAATTTGCTTCTGCTTGTTGATGAATGTTGGAGGAGGGAGAACCCCTATTTATAGGAAAAATTCCGTGCAAAGCATTAAATGAAAATTGCAGTTTCACAACATATGCCGGCAGTTATGGATCCTACGCCGACGGCTTACAGACGGCGTAAATCCATTTTCTTCCTTGCGCAGGTAGTGCACAGGCAGCTTACAATTTCAGTTGCAGGTGTAGGCCGCTTCTACGCCGGCGGCTTAGATGTAGATCTAGCCAGCGTATGTGATGAGAAATGAAAGGTTAGGTCTATTTATAACGAAAGTTGTCTCAAAGCCGGCGGCTTTGATACCGGCTTAGACACTCCAGCATATTTTGTCTCTTCAATTTCCTCCAAGCATGTGTTGTCTTCATGTCGCTTCAGATCTATGACCTACGCTACCTCAATGCCGGCGGCTTAGTAGCCGGCGTAGGTTGTAACTCCTTTTGCGCTGGTGACTTTTCAACTCTGAGCTGCCGGCCTTTCTTGTACGCTAGCCTCTTCATCTTCTACGCCGGCAACTTTGAGGCGGCGTATAGTTGGTTGAGTCAATGGCTGGCGAAGCTTGCAGTGTAAGCAGCGGCCTTGAAGGTAAGCCGTCTGAACGCCGGCGGCTTTGATGTTTGAAATGCCAACCTATCTTTCAATTTTTCCAATTTTCACTTCAAAGTTTCTTGTTTTGATTTCTTTGTCCAAATTAGACCTGTTACATAAATTTTAATAAAAAAAAAAATCCATTCTAGCTCTTTTGAACATCAACAAATCGTATAAAATATGATCTTATCAACTAGGCCTTTTTTCGGTCCATATCTCATATGGTGTCTTTTCTACCATCTTAAAAGGAACACGATTTAACGTGAATGCCGCTATCTCTAGGGCATAGCCCCAAAAGGATGGAGGAAGATCTGTTCGACTCATCATAGATCGAACCATATCTAATAAGGTTCTATTTCTCCTTTCTGATACACCATTCCACTATGGTGTTCTAGGTGGAGTTAATTGTGAAATTATTCCACCATTTCTAAGTTGATCATTAAATTCTTGGCTTAGATATTCGCTGCCTCGATCTAATCGAAGCATCTTAATAGTTTTGCTAAGCTGATTTTGTACTTCATTTTGATAAGTTTTAAACTTTTCAAATGATTCAGATTTATGCCTCATCAAAAAGACATATCCATATCTACCGAAATCATAAATAAATGTGATGAAGTATTGATAACCTCCTCTAGAAGCAATGCTTAATGGGCCACATACATCAGTATGTATTAGGCCTAATAAATCCATTGCCCTTTCACTGTGCCTAGTGAAGGGATTTTTGGTCATCTTGCCTAATAAACAGGACTTGCATATCTCAAATGATTCAAAATCAAATAAATTCAAGAATCCATCCTTATGGATCTTCAATATGCGTTTCTCATTTATGTGATCAAGATGATAATGCCATAGGTTGGTCATATTTAAATCATCATATTTAAGTTTCTTAGTATTTATGTTATAGACAAATACATTATCAGGTTTCAGATTTAGAACATATAAACCTTCATGTAAATCAGCATTTGCATAAAGCATGTCTTTATTATAAATAAAGCATTTATTATTCTTAATAACAAACGAAAATCCTTCAATATCTAAACATGAAACAGAAATAATATTCCTACTCAAAGTAGGAACATAGTAGCAATTGTTCAACATTAACAAGAGCCCACTGGGCAAAGTCAACTCATAACTTCCAATAAGCTGAGCAGCAACCCTTGCTCCATTGCCCACTCGTAAGTCAACCTCGCCCTTCTTTAGATCTCTACTCTTATTGAGACCCTGCACATTTGTACAAATGTGAGATCCACATATGGTATCTAATACCCAAGAAGTAGAGACAGATAAGTTTACTTCTATAACATAAATACCCAAAGCAGTAGTCTGACTACTCTTCTTCCTTTTCAGATCTTCCAAATAGTGTTTGCAGTTCCTTTTCCAGTGATCTGGTTCATTATAGTGAAAGCAAACTCCTTCCTTAGGAGGTTTAGCCTTTGGTTTGGGCTTGGACTTAGGCTTTGAACCTTTCGCAGCTTTACCATTTCCTTTACCCTTCCTTTTCATGCCCTTCCCTTTCTGAACCATTAAGATTTTGTTGGGCTTCTTCTTTTTTATATTGACCCAGCAGTCTTAAGCATTGAATGCAATTCAAAGATTGATTTGTCCATATTATTCATTGTTTAGTTCATGATGAATTGGTCATAACTATCTGGCAGAGAATTAAGGATCAAATCAGTAGGAAATTCCTAACTTATTGGAAACCCCAGCCTATCAAGATGATCAATATATCCTTTCATCTTTAGGACATGGGCACTTACTGAACCTACTTAAACCATCTTACAAGAATGTCAAGCCTGGATAGTCTCATACCTCTCCTGCCTAGCTTGTTGCTGGAACATTTCCTTGAGATGGAGGATAATCTCATGAGCCTCAATGTTTTCTAGACCCTTTTGAGGTTTTGGACTCATAGTTGCAAGCATTAGGCATCCCACTTCCAAAGAGTCATCAGAATGCTTCTTATAAGCATCCTTTTGAGCTCTTGGAGCATTAGCTGGAGGTTCTTCAGGAATAGGCTCATCAAGGACATAAAGTTTCTTTTCATTCTTGAGAACAATTCTCAAGTTCATGAACCAATCTAGAAAATCGGTCCCAATTAATTTGTCCTTCTCAAGGACTATTTGCAAAGATAAGTGTGAAGTGTTATTTGCAGCCATTGATCTACAATTAAATATGCAAAGTTAATTTTAATATATATATATATATATATTTGAGGCATCAAATAATAACTCCCACTAAATCAATAACCCTCATCATTTAAGTAACTAACTATACTTAATTATTGCATTTTAGTGGGCTAAGAACCATATTTCACTTAATTCTAAATCAGCTTTGGCATGACACTTAAACTTAATTTATTTAGGTAGGGAACTTTTTCCCAATTACATCACATGTAACTCTTAGATTATTTATGGGATTCTTGACATCATATGTTCTGGTATGTTTGAATCCCATCTAATGCCTTAGGCCCAAAACCGTTTTGATAGCCTAATTAAGTCTAACCATGTTAAACTCATGAGTAGCACCATTACCCATCCTACCTTACTAAGATAACCTAATGCACTCTCCTTTAGCAGACCCACATTATGGTGATCAAAGTCTTGACGGGTGTTTTGACATAGATGGCATTAAACTTAAAATTGAGAGAGATTTTAATTATTGTTATTCTATTTTCTATCATCATGTATAATGGATATTCAAGCATACATGGTAGTAAATTTAGCATCACATACATATACATATATCATCTCATGATATATCAAATTTATAAAATAAAGAAAAGTGTCATAGCATGACCCCTTATTCTATATTGATTTTCATAAGCCAATATGAAAATCAATGGTCCAATCCTAAGGTGAGAACCATCTTCATAGTATTGAGTTGCAAATTTTTCTTGTATCTTCTTCATGATCCTTGTTTCTCCATCACCATGGATTAGGGAGGGTCTTCATGACATTTCCTTATCTTCATTACAATGATGAATAGATACAAAAATCTTATTTCTATGAGTAGAAAAGACATATTACAATAAAATAAATGACACGTAGGCCGTATTTAAAATTACAACCCATAAAAACCAAAAGAATAAAACATACCAATCACATAGGTCTTAGGGCCATGCTATGCACTATACATATAACATAAGCACATATGATAGTCATTCAAACAATTTTAAAATACTTAAAAGGACGATCTTTATATTAACTATCTTTATTTAGTGCTTATGGAATTAAGCTATGCATCTTTATAGGGGTCAAGGGGGCAAGGTCCCCTTGCGGTGGTCCCGTTAGCCGGTTAGCAAGTAGGGGTCGAGGGGACACTGGGTTTCAAGGGGCTGAAACCTAAACGAAATTGAAAATTTTGTGTTATAAGATCCTTTGAAATGTATAAGTCCTTGTTAATTCATAAACAAAAATCCATCAAATATGGGTTTTAAAATTCATTGAAAAATCAAATCTTTCAATTTGGATTTTGAAACATTGCAAAATAAAATATTCGATTCTTAAAACCAAGATTTATAGCAATACAAAAACCATTACTTTAATTATTGAACTGCAAAAATTTCATTCGATTTCAAAAAAAAAATTAATACAATTCACAATTGTAATTCATGCCATACACGATTGAAATTTGCTGATTTGTTCAACGATTGAACAATATACGTCTGACCCTTGAATAACGAATTTTGAAACATGTTTAATCATATTAAACATACTAAACCTGATTGATTCGAAATCTATCAGATCCTTTTATCCCCATTGAAAAACGCCAAAAACACACATATAGATATATCAACATATATATATTCGATGTTAACCTAATCCAAGTGGATCTGTTTTACCCCTCATGCACAATAACAGATTCAATTTTCAAATTTCGAATTTTATTATATCACGTACAGAATCATATTTGTATTGATTCCATCATGCATAATAACGAATTGATATTGCAATTAACATGAATAGATACAAAAATCATAAAATTGAATTCTATGAATTTATTCGTTCTCACTTATTCGAATCTAATTTCAACCGCATATTAATCACAAAATAACACTACATCATATGTAGATAGAAAAACAGATTCCAATTTAATTAAGAACACAAGTGGCTTTGATACCACTGTAGGGTTTCATACGAAATTTTAAATCTTATTTGCAGCGGAAAAATTAAAACCCTAAAGCCTGGATCCATGTGTTCTAATTAAATCGGATACAAAAAGATGATTTGAAATAATACCTTGCAATTTCGAATTTGTGAAAACTGATTTCAATTCAAATCTACAAGGTACCACAATTTCGCAACACCCTCTACTTCGTCCACATGAACAAGCATCTCCAAAAAGGAATCACATTTATGTGCTAGTACAATCTAGAATGCTTCTAGATTATTTGAGAAGAAACTTGTTTTTTTGTGTTTCTCTTTTAAGGTTACAGAATTTCTCGGCTGTCTAATGTAACAGTGAAAGTCTTAACCCTAATGAGACGCTATCACACCTATTTATATTATGTCAGTATTTTACACTGACAATAATGCCCTTAATCTTATTAGGGTCAGTAGTGATAGTAAATTATTATTCATAATAATAATAATTTATTTATTCTTTCCATTGGATTTTAAAATTAAATCAATAACTGGTGATTGGCCTCAAGTACATGAGAAAACAATACTTAGTAATTGGCCTAGGGCACAATCACTAACAACTTGTAGTACCTCTAGCTACAAACACAAACAAGTACGTAAAAGGTAGGAAATAAACTCACTTGGCAATGAGGATACTTCTCTCTTATGGATGAGTCGATCGGTAATTCCACTAATACTCCTCCTCGGGATCACCTAATAAAAAAGAATACCCATAATGAGTATTTCTTGTTGATTCTATGGTACTTATCAAAAACTATATCATAAGATCGTTTAAAAATCGTATATAGGGTAATTTCAACTCAAAATGGCCATACCTTGGTCATTTTAACTTGGAATTGCGCATATAATATACCGTTTTCTACCTACTCAAAAAGATCTATCCATTTCTAAGGTTATTTTTATCATAAAAAACCATTATGTTGCAAACTACTACGGTACAAAATAGCTACGAATTCGTAATTCACAAAATATGATTTTTCCAAACTTCTCTTTACTCAAAATCTTTAAGCAAAATATATGGATATGTATATAGTTGAAAAATCTTTTGAACATATTTCTATACTCATATTATATGCATGATTTTTGAAATGTTGTCTCAACATTGATATTTCACAAACAATTTGTTTTTAAGAGTTTTTAAAAGATGAAACTTTGAAAATTTTTCCTTTTTTAAGTTGCTAGAAGGAAACTTTAAAATTCTTGAGTTGTTATAAGTGAGTGTTTTTCCTATTATAATTCCATTTCCTATCTTTTCAAAAGCAAATTAATTTCTAAAAATTTGGTTCTTTAAATTATCTACCAACTTTATTTCTAGTGATTGAAAAATAAGCTTTTCAAAATTTTTCCTTGAGTTGTTGATGTGGTCAATTATTTAGAGTTGTGTTAAGTGTATGTTTTCCTCTCATTTTTTTTATATCCTTTTTCTTCTTAGAAAATAAGTTTATCTTTAAAACTTTACTTGTTTAGCAAATTTTATTTTTCTAAGTTGGTTTCTAAAATAGTGAGTTGATTTCACCTTGATTTGAAAAACTTGTTTTATTCTTAATATTTATCAAGTGGTGGAATAAATCTTTTATATAAGTTTATAAGAAAAGCTTTCTTAATAAAGAATTGTCAATATTAGAACTTAGCAAAAATTTAATTTTAATTTTGAAAAAAGAATAACAATAAAAAAAAATTAAGTTTTGAAGAAACTTTCTTAGTATGTGATTTTCAAAGCCTATAATGAACCTATTTAAGTTATATAAAGATGTGGTTGGGTTAAAATCTAAGTTTAAGGCGAAAATTTATGTGTTTATGGGTATTTAGTTCCAATTTATAAACAAAATGAGTTCTTTTTATTATTTTGAAGAAATCTTCATTACTACTTTTTTTAGAATTTATGATTAGCTTATCATTTGAAAAGAGTTTATTAAAAGCAAAACTTAGATCTTTTTGTTGAAAATTCCTTTTGTTAAGAAATCTAGTTTACTTCTCTATGTTTAAGAAAGAACCCATCTTTATTTTTATTTAAGACAACAACATTCTAATCATGCATGAATATGATTATGTAGCAATGGAAAAGTAAGAATAATAGAAAGAAATACTCATAAGCAAATAAACGTAATAATAATATGTTCAAGCATTGGGAACCTTAGCTTCATCAAGGTATCCCGATCATGTATTGGGAGCCTTCGCTTCATCAAGGCAAGCCGGGACTAAGAATGGACTAGTCCCAAAAGAAAAGAAAAGAAAAGAAAGAAAATTGTTTTGACTTGATATGGACAAGTCTAAGACTAGAAAGACTAGTCTTAATAAATTGCTTGAAACAAGTAAATAAATAAATTGCAAGGCATGAATAAATAAATAACCATAATATACATAATACTATATAGAGGTTAGATTAGAGCAAAAATAATAATAACCATAATAACAACATAATAACATAATGTAAAGTATGAACATGAACAAAAACAAAACATGAACAAAAACAAAACATGAACATATTGTTGCTTCTTTAACTCTCATGAGTCTAAGAAACATACACTAAGCTCATGCTAAGTTGTGTGAACATAATAAAGAATATAGGTAGGATTTTTTATATAGGTAGGATTTTTACCTAGGGTTTAATGGAGAATTTGAAAAAAGATGAATGAGTTTCGTTATTTTTCTTGAAAAGTAGTGGATGGTAGAGAGTGTTTTTAGAGGGGATTGTTGGAGAGAGATTTTTGGTAGAGTTTTGTTATGTAAAATGGATGTGTGAAAGAAGGAATGAGGAATGGGGTATTTATAGAATTTTTGGAGTGAAAATTAGATGTAATAAAATAATTGAAAAAGAATTAATATAGAGAAAGAGAGAGAGATGGCCGGCGGTTTTAGAGGGAGGAGAGAGAGGATAATTTATTTGTTTTGTAATTTTTGTAAAGAAAAGAAATAATGTGTAAAATTTGATGTAAATAAAGTTGTATTGAAAATGTAAAAGTGTAAAAAAATAGGTATGTAGGTAGTAAGAAATAGGTGTAAAAAAAAGTAGAGATAGTGAAATAGTAATGAATAGTAGGAATAGTACTATGAATAGTAAACTAGATAAATAAAATACCGGTAGTAATTATGTCGCGCTCTGAAGGGTATCCTAAATGTGGTAGTCTACTGTACACAATCTTAAAGGCTACGAATGACTGCCTCAGTTATGCGAAGAATTCCATACTATGTACAAGGCGTCTAACACATGGAAGAGACACATCGGAGTGATGCATTTTATATTGATACAACTTGAGTAACAATGTAAAGGAAATATAATTCACTATACTTCAATTATAATTCATCAAAATATTTCACTATATAAAACTATTACAAAGCAATTCACAAGACCTGGCTAATGTCTTCAAGTATTCTTACTTCCTGCCGGAATCCCGAAATCATATTCGGCTTCAACCATCTTTGTCCCCAGGTAACGTTCTCCCATCAACCTGTTTATTCAACATCTATTGGGATATAAGCTACACTAGCTTAGTGAGAGTTCCCTTAATTTCGTACCATAACAAGCAAGTTATAAATCATCCATATGCTATGCATGAACAAACACATGAGAAGACAATTATGTATGGGTAACCGGAACCCATACATATAATGGATTTACGCCCTCTGTATCTAGAGTTAGGGTGGTCCATAAGTTATGTAACCATAATTCCAATCTTAAGTGGGGTGGTCCATAAGTCATGTAACCATAATCCCGATCTTGAGTAGAGTGGTCCATAAGTCATGCAACCATAATCCCAATCTCTTTCTCTTAGTTATACAACATCTGTTGTTTTATGTGGTAGTTTCAAGTGCCTACCCCATTTCTGTTAACTTAAGCGATTTCGCATCCTTAATGTTAACACGGGCCTCCACGCCTTCGCTAATATACCTTTATCCCACCAAAGGTATACTTGCTAATGCAATGTGACTTAATACGTGATATGCATGTACAGTTTATTTATATAATCGTGGCATGTTAATTATGTAAATTAAGAGTGATCATAGAGAATTTCAGACAATTCAAGTCTATGCTAGCTCATACAATGCTTTTACAACAAGTCTTGCCTCGATATACTTATCATTCATTCAACCAAGATCAGATCATAGCTCACCACAATTTTACCTTTTCCTAATTCTAATGCAAATAGCTACAAGCACGAGTAAGGTAACAAAACAAGAGGAAAACTCACATATCCATTGGACTCCGGTCTTTTAATCGTAATAATCGGGTGGCAACGAATCCTCGAAAGCAAAGACACCTAAGGAAAGAAATACCCAAATGAGTATTTCAACTCAAAACTAATCGACTCTATCTCATACAAACTATCAAATTCGTAATTCTCGTCCTAAGCGGGAATTCCAACTTAAAACGGCATAACTTGGTCATTTTAACTCAGAATTTAGCAAATTATATATCGATTTCTATCTACTTCGAAAGATATATCTAATTCTAATATCATATTTAATTTTTGAAAACTTTGAAGCTTTGAAAAGATCTGATCAGTTCAGATCAGTAGCGAAAACAATTTTAGAAAATTGATTTTGTGAAAGTTCATGAAGTTTCTACTATCCAAAATAAGTATACATGCAATATGAACAAGTTGCTATCATAAATGATATTTCATGAGATATATATGTATATGTTCTTGATGATATTTAATAAAAGAAATTTTTAGAAAACTTTTCCCTTGTAAGTTTTTATGAAAAATCAACTTAGAATGGCTAGTATTGTAGTTTTGACAATTCCTACTTGTTTTTTAGAAAAATTCCTTGATAAAATTCATTTATTCTTGTTAAAATTAAGTCCTCATTATGTATATTCCTTAAGGCCTTTGTTTTTCAACAAAAAATTTCATTTTACACTTTGTAAACATGTTTTTAAATATGGTTCATCCCAAAATCTGAATTTTGTAAAAATTATCCTTGTGGTGATTCCTTTAAGTAAACTCATTTGATACTTAGAAAATTAAGGATCAACCATACCTAGCCACTAAGGACTTCATTTCTTTAATAAAACTTCTATTTTGAGTTTGGAAAGTAAGTGTTTTCATGCCATTACTCTATTATTACGAATTTCTTAAAATGACAAACAACTAAAATTTTCCTACTTTATTTCTACTCCTTGTTCTACATGTTTTTCTTAGCAAATCCCATCTCAACTTATAAAAATCATTACTTGATATCTATGACCTATACTCTTCATTTTTCATATAAAACACAAGTTTTGGAGTTGATAAAAGGGTTTTTAAGGCATGGTCTTGAAACCATCAGAATTTCACAAAGTTAAGATAAAACTCAAATTTTATACTTTGCAATCTCTTCCCATTTTGAGAATCTCTATTAGTAGATCTACCATTTACTTATAAAAAACATCTCCTATTGATACCTATTCCATAAGCCTTTTATTTTTTAAACAAATTCTTCATTTTGGTATTGAAAAATGCGTTTCCAAAATTGGTCTTGGTTGAGATTCGAATTTACAAAATTTGTTTTTAGACATATCTTTTGATAAAATCCATCTAAACTTATGAAAATTCATCCCTTACATATCCTATCTTAAG
The DNA here is from genome assembly GCA_024138025.1 of Combretum micranthum. Lineage (NCBI taxonomy): Eukaryota > Viridiplantae > Streptophyta > Magnoliopsida > Myrtales > Combretaceae > Combretum > Combretum micranthum. Next base: position 240,662 of record JAMXBD010001663.1, read on the forward strand.
AGCCATCCATATCTTGAATAAAAACTTCATTTTTGAATTGGAAAACATGTTTTTAAGTTATGCATTTGTCTAGATCCGAAAATAGAATTTTGTTTTGAAAAATAATTTTTGAAAATCACCTTTGAATCATATAAAATGAAGTCTTGATGATATACCCATTAAGCCTTCATTATTTCACGTAAAACTTCCATTTTGACACTTGGAAAGTGGTTTTTAAATGTGGGTCTTACCTAGATACGAATTTCACCATTTTTATTTGAGTTCAGAACTAAGATCTACACCTGCTATGAACATAAATATAAAAGAAATCCATGGTAGTAAACTATAAACTCATAGATCTAAACATAAACATAAGCAAAGTTACATAAAAGTTAGATCTACAAAATATAACTACTTCTAGCAAGAAAATAATAATAATAATAATAATACAAGAGCATAATCACAGATAAGATGAGTGTTTTATTTTAGCATCATCATCCTTAGCTTTTACGCTCATGGAAAGTCATTTGATGCATGAAACTCTCACTATACTTTACCTATATCAACTATGGAAGCTTTGGACAAGAGTTTTACCAAAGAATCTTGAAGAAATATGTGTGGGAATTCATTTATTGAATAGGGGCAGCAAGTGTTCTTGCAAGAACAAGAACAAATGAAGAGAGAAAGAGAGGAAAAATAGAAAGGAAAAATTGCAAGAATGATAAAGGGTTAATGTGTGAATAAGAGAGAAAGATAGAAGGAGTTAAAGACACTTAAATGAAGTAAAAAAAAAAAAAAAGAAATGGGCAGCAATTACTTCCTCATGTCTAGCGTGATTTTAGAAGAGGGAGGGAGGGAGGGAGTTTAGTTGGTTTTTAACTTGAAATTGTAATGTGTAATTAATGTGTATGTGTAGTAAATAAGGATTGGAATAGATTTATTTTAATCAAATTGGGGGTATTTCAAAGGACAAAAGGCAGCAAAAGAGGTCAAAAAAATCTACCATGAAGCGATGAGTGAAGTGTAAAAAGATTGAAGTGAAAAAGAAGTGATGTGTGAAAGGTGTACTAAAGGTAGGGGTTTGTAAGAGTACTTTTTATAATAAAATAAAAAAGAAGAAAAAATAGAAAATGCATTCCAAATTTTTGTAGCAGATTTTTCATAATTAAAATAAGATAAAAAAATTAATTTATTTTAGTGAATTATCAAATAAGTTACCGGTATGATCAAAATACACAAATATGAGCTATAATTGATATTTTTATAACCCGAAAAATTCTAAAAATTTATTTTATGAAAATAAAAATATTTTTCAATTATTAAATTAATTTATTTTATTTTTAGTATCGGGTCTTAAACAGAAACCGATCCCGTAAAAACCTGAAATGAACTAAATTTTGGAAAAACAGAATTTTCTATGATATATAAAATATTTATCTAAAAATATAATGGTTTACAAGAATAATAAAATTGTGTAATGAATAGCAGTGAATAGTGCAAAAGACAAGTTAATTACCAATAGTAAAGAAATATGAATATAATCGCAAAAATCAGATATTTCTAGTTATCGAAAAATTATAAAACTGATATTTTTGAAATCCTTATGAAAATATGAGTCTAACGGTACAAATGGTATATTTTTGATATCTAGAGCCCTAAGACACGCTTTTCCAAGTCTGTATCCAAATGGGTTCGAAATAGTTCAAAAATTTACCAATCTGATATTTTTAAGCGACCTTATATTACTACGAGATACTCTACATACTTAAACTACACCTTGGCCTCTAGGGCTAAGAGCGAGAGATTTTTGGACTTAAACTACTATATTCCACTTAAGGTTCTCGGGTGATTTTTTGGTTTAGATCTTTACCAATTTGGAAACTGGGGGTTTATGTTTATATATCACATTTAGTTTGAGAGAATTTATTTTAAATTTTATTTTTGTAAGTATTTAATATCTCTTAACGTTTTCGAAATTCTTGAATTGGGTTTTATTTCCGAAGGTCAATCGTTATTTACTTTTTAATAATTTATTTTTGAGTTCTATATTGCCCGATTTTACAAGTCAGAGTTAAGTATAGAATTTATCATACGTAGTGGTTTTAGATTTAAAGACCGTTGAATTCTTATTTTATTTTTAAGTATTCTCATTTTCTCAAGATTAAGAAATTTCTAGATTCGTTCGTGATTTACTGAAATTTTCTGGGGCTTACAAATTAAAATACGCCTAAATGAGCTATATTTGATATTTTTAGTTACCGAAAATTTGTGAAACTAATATTTTTGAAATCCTTGTATTTTTACGATTCTAAAGGTATTGTCGGAGTATTTTCACTATCTAGTGCCCCAGGGCATGGTTTTTGAAAACTGATCCCGTTCGGTCCGAAAGACACTAGAAAATTATGAATCTGATATTTTTATACTTCTCTATATTATTATGAACTATTAAAAGCTATTAACTCAATTTCGTTTTCTAGGGTTTGAGAACGTGGGATTACCGGAGTTAAAACTGTTAGACTGTCTTACTTTTTGTTGACCTTTGAAACTCCGGTTTGACTAGTGTTATGGTTTAATCCAACTTTACCCTAGAAATTGAGGGGTTTATATTAGGGATCGGATAGATGAACCTTCTCATGTTTGGATTTTTTTTAATCGAACAATTATTGAATTTTCTATTTTTGTTTTTGAAGATTCTCTTATGAAATCCCGTGATCGAAATTGTTTTAAAGTTCGGTTTCATCTTGGGTCAGACTTTAGGATTTCGATTTGGTATTCCAAAATGATTCTCGAAAAATCCGAGGGTTTATACTCTAATTTAAACTAAAACTTCTCTCGAAGTTAGTAGTTCTAGATCTAACTAAAACCAGCAATCTTAAGTTTCAATTAGACCTGCATAAAGAACAAGAATCTATTGTTTTGAAAAGACAACTCAATGAATTTTTAAAACAAGTGACAAAAAGTCTTCACCCATTTCTCAGCAAGAGGTAGTTAGGATCAACTCCATTAGCAACCATAGATCTATTCAATTGAATGATCTCTCGATCTATTCAATTGAAATCAATCGCAGATTTAAAAGAATGCACCATTCCTTTAAAAACCACAAGTTAAGTTCAAGTTACTAATTACAGACACCCAATCAAATTTACTTGAGAGCGTATTTGAAATCAAACTGAATCAGGAATTGGATTCGCAATCCCTAAGCTATAGGAGTTTATTTCTCCATAGATTTATCAAAATAAGCTCAAATTAGAAGAAATAAAACAAATTCGAAAGATTAATCAATTGATTGCTAATAAATTCATCGAAATTACAAACATTGGGTTATATTCATTTTACCTAGAAAACAAAAGAAATTCTCAAGTAAAAAGAAATGGAAATTCTTTTACCCAAGAATCCTTTAGAAATCTACTCTACGTTAATATTGATTTACATGTTGGTACATACTTTACAACACATGCTTGCATATTTATTTATAGACTAGTAGGCATAGAAAGCATGGCCTACTTTATTTGGACATGTGGTAGATTCGACAGATTATTTCTAATAGAATTTAATAACTTTTCACGTGTGCATACAATCTGTGAAAACACTCGTCTGGGGTCGCATGTGATTTGTTAGTTGAGGCTCGTATTAAGTAAGATCAAGCTTGACTTCAGGAATCTCCTAAGTAAACTTTGCATTTTTATCCATTGCTCTATCGAGGGTAAAATTAAGAGAGTCGAGAGTCGTATTATTGAGGCTCGAGGTAATTCTGATGAAGAATTGATCTGTCAACACAATTATCGAGGATCGAGATTTGAGGATTGACTTTGAGGCTCAATAATGTATTTTCTTCAGAATGATGCTCGATAGCTTCAACTGAAGTCGAAGATCATGTCGAGAGATCGTAGTTGAGGCTCGATAGACCAGTTTTTGCTATCTTCTTTGTTTGTTTGGCCTCGGCTGTGTTTTTACAAGGCTCGGCTTCTTCAATCTTGACTTTGCTTGTTGTTTTCGCTCCAAATTTGAATTAAAACACTTGATTACTCCTCATTGGATTCTAAGGGCTTTAAAACAACATTATTTATCAAAAACATTAATTTTGTAGGATTTTTTCTAAAGTCCTTAGCAAATTAAGCTCAAAATCCTATGAAAAATATAAAGTAAAAATGACTCATCAGTACGCCTTGTACCAATATGAAAGCTTATGAGTGACTAAGGTAGTTATTCTCAAGTTTTAATATTATATATGGTGAGCTGTCACGTTTTGGGTACCCATTGGAGTATGATAATCATTGATTTCTTAACAAAACAGGCTAGTCACAGCAACAATTACTACTATTCTATAAAGGCTTTAATTTCCATTCTGGCTTCAAGTGGCTTCTTCATGGTGAAGGGTTATTTCATCGATGGGTTGACTTTGTTGGTCTTTGACCACTTTGTTACTAGCATCATTTGCTAACCATTCCTTTTCCAAGTTATGCGACATAGATGTAGAGGGTTCCAATTCCTTTCTTAAGAGGGTAGTCCTTTCCATATGGGTGTGACAATTAGATAATTAATCTTTGTCTCTTAGGGCATTCTTTGGCAAAGTCACCCAATTGTTTGCAAATGCAGTAGGAAGAGATCTTCTTCTTTGGGAAATTTGAAACCTTATGTTCGAGATCTTCACAGAAGTAACATTTGTGCTATAATTATGGGCATCATTTTGGATAGTGACTCTGTTCACATTTCCAGCATTAAATATTACTTCCTCATATCTTTTTCTTAATTGAATGGTTGATTAGATTGAGCCTCTAGGATTTTGGTTTTGAACTTGCCATAGTCGATGGGGTCTGATCCTTTTGGGTTATCTCTAGATGGTGTTCTGTGGCTTGAATGGGTACGAGTAGAGCAGGTGCTAGTAGTATGAGCATTTTGAGGACATCTTTTAGGCATCTTATGGTAGTTAAAGCTTCTTGAGCTTGATCTTGTGATGGAGGTGATTCTTGTTCTTGCCGTTCCTTGGAAGGGAGGTCCGATTGCTGCATACTCTCTTTAGATAGCCTCCTAAAAACAAAACAGAAAGGTTGCATTAGACATGTTTTTATCTCGATTATGCTTATGCAAATGTTACTTTAATTTTAAAGAAAAGGGGTATAGCAGAACATTTTACTACTCGTTTTCATTTGTTCAGTAAGAGGATTGGCAAGGGCATTCTTTCAACCAATATTATCATACATAATTCATTTTCATCTTTTCCTACTTCTAGTGCCTCTAGCTACAAGCACAATAAAGTACGTAAAAGGTAGGGAATAAACTCACTTGACCATGAGGATCTATCTTTCTTACGGATGAGTCGATCGGTAAATCCACTAATCAAAATAATCCTCTGGGTATGAATACCCCTCTTCGAGATCACCTAATCAAGGAGAATACCCATAATGAGTATTTCTTATTAATTCTATGGTACTTATCAAAAACTATGTTATGAGATCGTTAAAATTCGTTATAGAAGGTAATCTCATCTTAAAATGGTCATAACTTGGTTATTTTAACTTAGAATTGTGCAAATAATATACCGTTTTCTACCAACTCGAAAAGATCTATCCATTTCTAAAGTTATTTTTTGTCATACAAAGCCATTTGCTTAAGGATTTTTGAGTAAAGTGAAGTTTGGAAATATCATTTTGTGAACTATAAATCAATAACTATTTTGTAAAATTCTTTGAATATATATTTATACTCATATTGTATGCATGATTTTTGTAGTGTTGTCTCAATATTGATATTTCATAAACAATTTGTCTTTAAGGGTTTTAAAAGATGAAACTTTTGAAAATTTCTCCTTTTTGAATTGTTAGAAGGAAACGAAAATATATTTGAGTAGTTATGAGTAAATGTTTTTCTATTATAATTTCATTTTCTCACTTTTCAAAAGTAAATTCATTTTCAAAAATTTGGTTCTTTAAGTTATCTACTAACTTTATTTCTAGTGATTGAAAATAAGCTTTTTAAAATATCCTTTAAGTTTTTATGTGGTCAAATATTTGAAGTTGCGTTAAATGTATGTTTTCCTCTTTTTAGATTCTTTCTCTTCTTTAGGAAATAGATATATCTTTAAAACTTTACTTTTTGGCAAATTTTATTTTTCTAAGTTGGTTTTCAAAATAGTGAGTTGATTTTGTCTTGGTTTGAAAAACTTGTTTTATTCTTAATATTTGTTAAATGGTAGAATAATTTCCTTAAACAAGTTTATAAGAAAAGCTTTCTTAATAAAGAATTGTTAACATTAGAACTTAGCAAAAATTTTATTTTAATTTTGAAAAGAAAATAACAACATATAAAAATTAAGTTTTGAAGAGGCTTTCTTAGTAGGTGATTTTTAAAGTTTATAATGAACCTACTTAAGTCTTATAAAAGATATGGTTGAGTTAAAATCCTTCAATGCTAAAAATTCTTTCTTTATGAAGTATTAAGTTTTGATTTATAAAAGAAATGAGTTCCTTTTTTTTATTTTGAAGAAATCTATATTCCTAATTCTTCTAGAATTTATGGTTAGCTTATCCTTTGAAAAGAGTTAAAAAAAAAACTTAGATCTTTTTGTTGAAAATTCCTTTTGTTAAGAAATCTAGTTTACTTTTCTTCATTTAAGAAACAACCCATTTTTATTTTTATTTAAGACAATAACATTCTTAATCATGCATGAATATGTAGCAATGTGAAAGTAAAGATAATGCATAATAAGATAGAAAGAAATACTTGTAAATAAACATAATAAAATAGTCAAGCATTGGGAACTTTAGCTTCATCAAAGTATCCTGATCACGTATTGGGAGCCTTAGCTTCATTAAGGCAACCCGGGATTTAGAATAGGCTAGTCCCAAAAGAAAAGAAAAGAAATGAAAAGAAAGAAAATTGTTTTGACTTGATATGAACAAGTCTAAGACTAGAAAGATTAGTCTTAATAAATTACATAAAACAAGTAAATAAATAAATTGCAAGATATGAAAATAAAAAAATAACAAATGAGCTTATATGCTCTAAATAAATATATATACATAGTATACATAATACTATATAAATTAGATTAGAGCAAAAATAATAATAACAATAATAACAACAACATAATAATATAATGTAAAATAGGAACATTAACAAAAACAAAACATGAACATATTGTTGCTTCGTTAACTCATATGAGTCTAAGAAACAGACACTAAGCTCATGCTAAGTTGTTATGAACATGATAAAGAATATAGGTAGGATTTTTACCTATGGTTTAATGGAAGGTTTGAAAAGAGATGAAAGGGTAGTGTGTTTGTTATTTTTCTTCTTGAATGATGTAGGGAATGATAGAGAGTATTTTGAGAGAGATTTGGTGGAGAGAGGTTTTGAAAGGAAATTTTGGTAGAGTTTTGTTATGTAAAGTGGACGTGTGAAAGAATAAAGGAGGAAGGGGGTATTTATAGAATTTTTTGAGTGAATTTTTGATGTAATAAAATAAATTGAAAAGAAATTAATATAGAAAAAGAGAGAGGGAGGGCTGGCGCATGTAATAGAGAGAGAGAGAGGATTTTTGTTCGTTTTATGATTTTTTGTAAAGAAAAGAAATAATGTGTAAGGTTTGATGTGAATAAAGTTGTATTGGAAATGTAAAAAGTGAGAAAATAGGTATGTATGTAGTAAGAAATAGGTATAAGAAAAAGTAGAGATAATGAAATAGTAATGAATAGTAGGAATAGTACTATGAATAGTAGACTAGACATATAAAATGCCGGTAGTAATAAAATACGTGTAAACGAGCTATATCTGTTATTTTTAGTTATCGAAAAATTCTAAAACTAATATTTTTGAAATCCTTTTTTATTACGAGTCTTTTGGTGTTATTGAAATATTTTTATTATTCTGAGCTCCAAGACATGCTTTTCGAGAACTGATCCCGTTTGAGTCCGAAGGATACTTGAAATTCGCGAATCTGATATTTTTATGTTACCCTATATTATTACGAACTATTATAAGCCATTAACTTAATTTCGTTTTCTAGGGTGTGAGAATGCGGGTGTCACGCCCCAAAGAGTGCCCTACACGTGACAATCCGCCATACTCGATATCTAAACTCAAGTAAGACAACCTCAGTCTTCCCATGAGTTCGAACATTGGGTGTAAGGCTCACTCTCAACATATAGAGATCATACTTTGCTTCGTAGTAGTTTAAGAAGACATACATAGCAACAAGAATGTAAATCATGACCGTCTAATAGAGAACTATTCTATTACATGAACTAGGGGACATACCCCAGTTAACAATGCTAAGAATTCTCAAGCTCACAAAATTCCTTGTATGATCCTTCAGGCACTGGTTCAAGGAAATAGGATTAGAAATCCATTTTTACTTTTAGGACCCGGCCTTATCAAAAGCTCCTTAGCATCTAAGAGCTGTACCTGATGTCCACGGGTCCACGGAGATAGCCAAAGGTATTCATACTGCAACAGGAAACTATTGGGGTATAAGCTACACTAGCTTAGTGAGTGAAAACTTCCGAATCACAATTAAGACAAAACATTCAAGCAAGTAATTAATTAATCAAGTAAAATGCATCAAACAATTGAGTTCAACAAACATATGACCAGCCAAAAATCATATGTGGATGGACTTGCGCCCTCCATCCCAGGTTAGCAGATTTTCGAATCTTGCGGTACGACGCCGTTTAAGCTCACGGTCAACTGAACAATAATTCGTTTTATGGATCACGATTAACCAACATATATTCGTTTTATGGATCACGAAAAACCAACAATGCTAATGCTCCATCCCCATCGTGATATGCATGAGTTCAGTTATATTTGAAGTCCAATAATCAATTAATCGAATTCTTTTAGGTGGTCAAGCAATAATTGCAAACAATCAACTCTAGTTCATCTCTATACAAGCAATAACTTATCACCCGGCTTCGATATTCCTTAAGTTCAACTTCACATATCAACAACAGACAATCATAATTCCCAACTAACCCTATCATACATAATCATTCTTTTTATCTTTACCTACCAACTAATGCGACTACCATTACAATCACAAGCAATAATTGAAATCGGAAGAGGAACTCACTCGGCCATGGTACGCCGGTCTCTTAATAATGGTAGTCAGGTGATAGGGTATCGTCGTGCTCGGGATCACCTGCCAAATAAGAATAGCCTAATAAGAATCTCATCACTTCACTAATTCAAGCTATGCATCTAGACTACTCAAAATCGTGATTCTCGCTATTTGCGGAAGTTCCAACTTAAAACGGCCATAACTTAGTCGTTTTAACTCGGAATTTCGCAAATTTTATATCGATTTTTATCTACTTCGAAAGATCTATCTATTTCTAATATTATTTTCAAGTTTTTAAGACATATAAGGTCATGGAACGAGGGATCAGATCTGTACTATAACGTTTCCATTTCGAAAAATTGTTTTGCTTTTAGTAAAAATGTTTCTAGTTGATAACTCATGCATAGATGGAATATGAATGAATTCCTAGTATGAATGTCATGTAATGAGTTCAATATATGCATGATTTTTGATAATGAACTCTTAAGAACTCCTAATCATTACAAGACTTCACATTAGCCATTTCCTAAAATCCATTCTTTCCAAATTTTTGCATCTCCTAGTATTTTAGGATTCTATTCCTAGAATTTACTTGTTATCTAATTATTAAAAACAAGTCTTTATCATCTATACAATCCAAGACCTCCATTTATGCATAAAAATTCACATTTTTCACTTTGTAAATATGTTTTTAAACAAGCTTTTCACAAAAAATCCGAATTTTGAAAATTTTCATTTCTTGCACTTTTCTTAGGAGAAAACTTGTTTAATGCACCAAAATTTGAACTTTATTATATCTATTGCCTAAGGACTTCATTTAACCCATAAAACATGCAATTTAAGCTTGAACACTAGGTGTTTATGTAGGCACTACTCCAAAATACGAATTTAACAATTTAATCCCTACCTCAAAATTTTCCATTCTAACTCCACTACTTGTTTTATACATTGCTCGTGCCTAAACTCATTCAAACTTATACAAATCATTCCTTAAAGATGCCTATTATATATACTTCTCATTTTTCATGAAAAATATGAGTTTTAAAGTGGTTTCAAGGGTTTTTAAAATGGGTTTCAAAATCATCTGAATTTTCCATAAGACATTTCTAGCAAAAATCTTTTCTTTTTGAGTTCCTTGCCTTCTACACATGAAGATCTATCATCTAACACATCTATATACATGTAAGGCTAAGCTTTTATGATCATTAATGCATGAAAGCTCAAGATATCCACATGAACATAAATGTAAATAAAAATATGAGTGTCTAAACACTAGATCTATCACATATAGTGCATGGATCATGAGTTTCATGGCATGAACATAACTTCCTATGCAAGATCTCTACTTTTGCATGCATGAACATAATAATACTTCATCAAAAGCTTGTTAAACACAAGATCTACTTTTGCAATGGTTTGAGATTCATGCATTCATGTTTTCTCATCCCTAGCATTTGCTCATTGGGATTTTAAGGTGAAAACATACAAGAATACTCTTGCCATTGCAAGATTATGTAGTAGAAAGACTAGAAATCATCACCTAAAAGGAGTTTTGGAGATGAATGAAGAGGAAATGAACTTGTGGATGTGTGTGGGGGGGCTTGGAGTCACGGCAAGATGAGGAAGAAGAAGAGAGGATTTTGCTTTTGAAAAAAATTTGGAATGAGTAAAAATGAGAAGAGAGAGTAGAAATGAGTTTATATATTAAGTGTTTTAGGGTTTATTTGTATAAAAGGAGTAAAATAAAGCAAAATAGAGGGAAATGGGGAGGGGGGTGCGCGCCAACATGAGGGGAGAGAGAAAAGTTTGAATTTTGATAAAATTTATAATTTAAGTAATAAAATGTAATATTTGTAATAATTAATTAGGGAACAAATTTTTCTTGAAAAAGAAAATATAATGATTAGTTGTAAGGATGTAAGAATAGGGTATGGGTAGTGTGTAGTATAGGTTGTACTTGTGAATAGTAGACAAGACATCTACTTTACCGGTTGTAGAGAAAACACGGGAAAAAGGCTATAATTGTAATTTTTATAGACCGAAAATTATAAAATTGATATTTTTGAAATCCTCATAAAATTATGGTTCTAATGAATATTCCGGAATATTTTTTGAGTTTCTGGTCCGGGGCACATTTTTTCGTAATTGAACTCGGGAAGGCCCAGAATTGAAAAATTCCTGAATCTGAAACTTTCTAAGGTTTAAAATATACTTTAAAACAATAATTCATATTCATTTACTTTATAAAAATTTTTTATTATGAAACCGAAGGAAAGCCGGATCTAGGGTTTCTAAGCTCCTCTCACTAAGCTTGAACTAGACCGATATAGGGTTTCGTTCCCCGGTTTCCGAAGTTTACTTGGTTACTAGGAAAACCGGGATATAAAATTGTGAAATGAATAATAGTAAATAGTACTGAAAGACCAGCTAATTATCTGTAGTAATGAAATATAGACAAAATCGCCAAATTAGGAAATTCTAGTTATCGACGATTCATAAAACTAATATTTTAGAGGTCCTTATAAAAATATAAGTCTAACGGCAGTAACAACATATTTTTAATATTTCAAATCTCGAGGTACGCTTTTCGAAGTCGATACCTGACCGGGTTGGAAAAAGATTGAAAGTTCGTCAATCTCGTCCTTCAAAGCATTCTAGTCTTAATACGGACCAACTACACCCTTTTTCTCTTATTTCAACTCCTTGGCTTAGGAATACGAGACTATCAGATATAGGATACGGGGTTTCTTAGGAGTTTCGCGGACTTAGGTTTTCCGGTTGACTTTTTGGTTTATACCTTTGCCAATTTGGAACCTGATATTTTATGTGTATATAACATATCTGATTCGAGACATTTAATTTTAAGTTTGATTTTTATAAGTGTTTAATATCTCTCAACGTTTTTGGAATTCTTTGGATTGAGTTTTATTTCCGAAGGTTAATCACTATTTACTTCTTAATAATTTGTTTTAGGGCTCTATTTTACCTAAATTTATAAGTTGGAGTTAAATATAAAATTTGTCGTACGTAGAGGTGTTAGATTGGAAGTATATTAAGTTACTATTTTATTTCTAAGGGCTCTTATTTTTCTCACGATTCAGAAATTTCTGGATTCGTTCGGGATTTGGGACTTGTCGAAGTTCGGTTTTAATTCGGAGTGATTTTCAGGGTTTTATTTTCAAGGTTTATTTTCAGAATTATTTATTGAAATTTTCCAGGGCTTACAGCGGGATTGCCGGAGTTGAAATTGTTTGATTGTCTTGACCTTTGTTGACTTTTGAAACTCCAGTTTGACTAGGGTTAGGATTTAATCCAACTTTGCCTTAGAAATTGAGGGGTTTATATCAAGGATTGGATAGGTGTTCCTTTTCATGTTCGGTTTTTAAATCAAATGATTTTTAACTTTCCATTTTTGTTTTTGAAGATTCTCTTATGAAATCCCGTGATCGAAATTGATTAAGGTTCGATTTCAACTTGGGTCAGACTTTAGGGTTTCGATTCAGTTACTCCAAAACCATTCTCGAAAAAATTCGGGGGCTTACAGTTCCCAATACTTAATTTTATTACCTTGCTTATTATTATCATCTTGCTTCTTATATTTTCATCATTTTCATATTACATGCTCATATACATGCATCATCATAATGATATTGTCTCAACAACATTAAAGTGGAATTTTTCTTTAATAGAGGAACTTGAAACTAAAACTCGTTTATTATGTAACTAGTCACTAAATAAAGAAACTTGTCAACAACAACTTAGAAAATGTTTTTTTTTTTTTTCAACTTCTTCTCAAACTTTTCCCAACGTTTTCCTAAGTATCAATAAGGATAATTTTACCAAGGAAACAAAGGAAAAAAAATGAAACAAACCTCTCTTAATGTATACATATCCTTACTACTAAATTGAGATTTTGTTATTACCCACATAGGAAAATAAAATTATTTCTACAACTTCTTTTCAAAACCTACTAAGGCTTTTCTTATATAACGATGAAAATGATTTCCTCAAATAAGTTAACTAACAAAATAAATATTTCTTTTATTATGATAAGCCACATAAAGTTTATTAAACTTAATATTAATAATTCTTTGGTATGCAAAATTCTTCTCAAAAAGCTTACTTGTAAGATTTTGCCAACTCCATAATAAAAAGCAATAACTAGACTAAGTTTTATAAGTTAAGCCAAAAATCAACTCATTAAATTATAAACTCACATAGAAAATAGAGGTTGCTAAGTTTCTAACAATAAACCATTTTCAAAGAAATAAAAAGAATCTAAACATGATAAGCTACAAAAGAATAATAGATATTATCAAAAACTTAAGAAATATTGAAACATGGTTTCCTTTCACATAAAATTGGTCAAAGAGTTAAAAGGCCAGTTTTAGAAATGAAATTTATTTTTTAAGAAGCTGGAAAATGAAAATATAAGGAGAAAAATACTTGTTTATCAAAGCCATTTTTTTAAAAGGAAAATATCACAACTCAAATTTTATAGGTTATCAACAATTTAATAAAAATCTTGAAATTTTCATTTTTATCACTAGAAGTAAAATTTGTAGAAGACCAAAGCTAAGAGAGAATTTATTTTAGAAAATGAATTGGAAAACAAAATAAGGATATATTCATTTATAAAAATAACCCAAGAATTTATAATGGTCATTCAAAACACTTAGAAAGGTAATTGTTAAAATTCAAGTTTAACACCTTAAGACATTATTTTACGAAATATAATAATTGAGACAACACCATTGGAATTTTGCATACAATATGAGTCTATATATATATATATACATATATATATTCAAAGGATTTTTCAATAATATAAATACCTATATTTTTTCCAAGGGATTTTGGGATAAGGAAAAAGTTTGAGAAATTGTGTTTTGAGGAATTTGAAATTCGTAATGATTTTGTACCTCACCGTTTCCAAACCCAAATGTCTTTCATGACAAAAAATAACCTTAAAAATAGATAGATCTTTTCGAGTAAGTAGAAAACGATATATTATATGGACATTCCAAGTTAAAATGAGCAAGTTATGACCATTTTAAGATAGAATTTCATTCTATGCGATTTTTGACGAACATATGAAATAGAGTTAGAAAGTTTAAATAGAACTTCTACAAATACTCATCCAGGTATTTCTTTTATCTAGGTGACGAGGAATACGCTATTTTTCTTCCCGATGATTATTACAACTAAGAAGATTGCAAAAAGGACAAGTGAGTTATTCTTTTTAATTTTATTCTTTACTTGTATTTGTAGAATCGTGGTATTAGAATACTAGAAAAAAAACATCAAAATGGACATGTATGGGGAATTCAGGGATATGTATATATGTGATTCATGCTTATGAGATGAAATGAGAATTAAGAATATCGCAACTTTGAATTGCTTGTTTAAGTATTTCGTCTACCTACATGTACGCTTGCTTATTGTTTGTTAGATTGTTTGATCGCTCCTAATAAACTTTAATAAGGCTTGACTTAAGAAAAATAAAATGCTCATGCATAGCATCCATCGAGTCACATTTCTTTCGGAAGGCTGCTACTCCTACGCGTAGAGTTAAATGAGCTGTTATCGTGCTGGGACACAGGCCCTGTTCCTTCCTGGAGAATCCACATTGCTCGGGGAATGTGACTCTAGGTTCAGAGACGAGCCAACCGAACGCTTTGGGTAGGGGTCTGAGGACTAGCAGTAAAAGGTCAAGGATCTTCATCAACAATTCCCTAACCTTCGACACGAAGAGGTAAATCTGTTCTATATATGGTTTCTAGATAACTGTATATATTTGTGTAATCATGTGATTATTACATAACATGCATAACATATGCGTGAAAAATTAAATGAACTTGTTTGAAAGCATGGTGCAAATGAGAGGGAATATCTCATTAAGCTACTTGTAAGCTTATACCCCCATAGATTTTTGTTGAAACAGGTATACTCGTGGCTTTATTCGAAGATCATGACATTAAGGAAGTCATTGACGGATTTTAAACTTATATGGAGGTAATGGTGACATAGGATGAAGTTATTTTGTAAATTCCTTATTTGTAAGGTATGCTATTTTAGTATTTTGGAGACTTCTAAGAAGTGTATTTATATTGACTTGAAGACAATAGCAGGGGTATGCCCTTAAGATTTGTAATCAACCATGTTTATATTTTATGATAAGTATTCTCCTTGCCTTGTTACTTAATCATTATCAATGTAAATTGCACTACTCCAATGCATTTCCCTAGTTGTGATGCATGCCTTATACATGGTATGGAAGCCTTCGCGTAACTAAGATAGTCATTCTTAGGCTTTAGTATTATGTATTGCGGACTGCCACGTTTAGGGTACCCCTTGGGGCGTGACTAGATCTATCTATTTCTAATGTTATTTTTGACATTTAAGGCCATTTGGGTTTTAAAAAGGGTCGATACAAAATAGATACGAAAATTGCAGTCTTTAAACTTGAAATTTTCCAAGTTTTACTTCACTTAGATACTTTATAACAAACCTATAAATATTTATACTTTTGTAAATCATTTAACATTAATAATAACTCTTATTATATGCATGATCCTTGATAAGTGTCTAAAGATCCTTATTATTCACATTACTTTGATAGTATATTATATAGATTTTATGTGAATTATTAAAAAAAAGGATATTTATATGGTTAAAATGTTAATTTCAAGGATAAAGGAAGATTTTAAGGTTAATAAAGACAATTGGATGAGTTAAGCAAGATTTTGTTGAAGAATAGGAATTTGGAAGATTTACAACTACACAAGGATTAACACGAGTTGTGTAGAACACTGGTATTGGAGTCAAAAAGCGACCAACAAGCATTTTAAAAGTGGACAACCTGCCAACACAAGCTGTGTTTGTGGTCGTGTAGCCTCAAATTTCATCATTTCACCAGTTATAATGTACACAGGCTTGAACACAGGCCATATAGGATGCCATGTAGGACCAGATTTGCTTTTTCTATAAATAGCGGCCTTAATTCGTCTTTTTCATATCATTTCATTAATCTTCTTCCTTTTTACGAACCCTAGAGAGAAAAATAGGTATTGAGAGTGGTTGCAAGGTTATTGGAGATCAAGACTTCATCTTTAAGGGTTATAATCATAACCTTACTATTTTTCTTATTCTATCATTATAATTCTTATTCTATGGAAAAATAGATCTTTTTGCCCTAGATCGTGAGAAACCTTAACCCCAATGTAGAGATTGGATTATTTTGTTAATGGAAGTTTGTGTTTTTCTTGAATCTATTCATATGCTTTGATTATTCTTTGAATTAATATGTGCACTATTACATTCATTGTTTGATTCTTATTGATTTAATCAACAAATTGATTGATGAGATAGATCTAGCATGAATAGTGAAGTTTGAATGTGACTCTAGACTAGATTGCATGAACTTTCTGTATAAATATTGAATCTTTTTAGGGAATCATGAACTCTAATATAATTTTGTATGTATCTAATGACGAAAGACATTTCCATTTGTAAACTCCTAAATTTTATGCTAAGTTTATGCTTAAACCCTAGAATCAAAAGTCAACCAGAAACCCTAAAAGTCAACAAAGCCTATAACAAACCCTAGTGTTTAGATCCAACAATTCCGTGCTCTTAAGCCTATAATAATAAAATTGAGATAATCATATATTATAGTTCGTAATAATATAGTAAAGCCTCAAAAGATCATATTTGTCAAATTTTAGTTTGTTTTCGGACCCGAATAGGATCGGTTTTCAGAACCGGGGTCTGGACAGGCGAAATGGTGAAAATATTTCGATGATACTGTTGGATTTGTAATAATATAATGATTCAAAAATATCAGTTTTATAATTTTTTAGTAACTAAAATATCAGATATCACACTATTACGCATATTTTCTTTACTACGGTATTAATTTGTCTTGTCTACTATTCATATTTATTCTATACTATTCACTACTATTCATCTATCTCTACTTTTTCTTATTACCTATATACCTATTTTGCATTTTCATTTCCAATACTATTATTATAATTATATATGTTAAAATAAATGTTTAAAAATAATTTTATTAGATATTAAATTTCATTTGAAAATAAGATACACTTAAAAGAATGTTATGATGCATATAAATCAATTTGTCATTCTCTATTATAATTAATATATCAGTTTAAGCTCAAGTATGAAAAACCCAAGAACAATACTAGATTAATAGTTATTTCCCGCTTTTTTTTTATTATTTTTTTTTTATATAAGTGCGTTAGTGGGCCAAACCGTTTAACTCGTAGGCCAACCCACTTTAGCCCGTGGGTTAAACAAGCTGGGTAAATTTGAGCCATTTTTAAATAGGCTGAAAAAAGTTAGCCCTAACCATTTTCAAATGGGTTAAATGGCTGGCCCACAGGCCATAATCCACTTGTCCTCCTCTTGTTTGAATGCCAATGCTCCACTATCTCATGGGTGGGATTTTCTAAACCCGAGCAACTATTTCCATGGATTTTAAATTCATTAGAAAGTTAAAATATTGGCTTGGTCTTTAAGTCTAAAACCTTTAGAAAATTGATTCTTCTTATAAAAACAAAAATTGGTCTAAATTGTGTAGTTTAAAAACATATTTTGGCAAAATTACAAGCCCCAATATTATTCATTTTAGCTTGAAAACATATAGATCATAAAATAGTTATTTTAAATTAGATTGAAGTACTACAATCTTATAAAATTATGAACTATTTTATGAAATAAAAATGGAGCTAACTAGTAAAAAAAAAATTTGAGGGTCGATATATCTTAATACTTGAGATGACAATACAATAACAATTCTATCTCAATCGGGATTCCATTTGGGACCCCTGTTTTCTAAAATTGTTTAATTTATGAAATTTAAAAAGCCTAGAAATTTTCTTTTTGGCAAAGGACTTGTAATTCATGCAATTTAAAACATCAATCACCATTTAAAAGTATGGAAAATCAATTGAACTGCTCTATGACCACTATAGACCCAACATGACTAAATTTCAAAAAAATAGGCAAAAATGAGGTGTCTACACTAGCAATTCTTATTAATGGATCATAATCATATCTTTATTTTGTATGAGTTAATGTAAGTTCCGAAAGAGTTCCAAAAGCACATAATATGCATAGTGATAACAAATAATTAAGTTACAACATAGTTATGTTTATTTATATTGTCATTATTCATCGTATCGTAAGTTGAATTATAGTCTCACTATGATCATCGTATTGTGAGTTGAAATTGCATTGTCTCACTATAATTATGTTCATTTATAATCACGCCACACTCGTATTCGTTATCATTTCTCTTCATGTTATCGTATCGTATCAGCAACAGGACAAAAGTATTTTTATTATTTCAATTATAAAATATCTATATACACACATGAAATCTAACTATGTAATTGAATTAGTGAATAAATAGCATACAATATTTTGTAATGATTCGATACACTCCAAAATTCCTATTCAGATTGTGTAAACAAGACATCTATTGATAAAATTTTTCTGGTATTTGTACTAACAAATTTAAGATTGATAAGTTCATCCTCACGACTCCTGCATGCAAAGCGGCTGCTGCTTGGTTTCTAGCTGAGGCCTTTCGCCATAGACACCCTCGTCAGCAATTGGAAATCTAAGTTCAAGATCGTCCGCATTCTTCAATGGAGCCGGCTTACCGCTTTTCTGCTTTTGTGCAAGCATACAAGAAAAGGGAAAGTTGAAGTTAACTGGATACTAATCAAGAATTTGAATGTAGGATACATGGGAAACAATGTCGGAAATCGTAGAACGGATGCAACAGAAGTAATTATGTGACATTACATCCAACAAATACTTTCAGTGCTTATAACTTGTCATGGGGACAAGCAGAACATCTGGGTAGATAACCTTCATGGCCCTACTTATATCATTTAATGTAGCATGGGAGGACACACGTGCAAATATACCAGTAGATATGTATAAGTATGGGGTGTCATGCTATTATTTCCTTTGATTCTTACTTAGATAGATTGGACAAAGATCAAATGAAAGCCACATTCATAGAAAATTTCAAATCTCCTTAAGGACTTCTGAGCACGACAATGATAAATTTTAGATCCACAACCATGTATTCTAAAGCGTCATCCTATGTAGATATAGCTGGGATTTGAACCTAACACTCTTTTACTTTAAAATTATCATAAGTTTTAGTTGCATCAGCAGCTCATATTAATGATTAAATTTATTAATTGATGTTGTATTTACATGCATTGATCAACAGAACTTTCATGTCACTGCAGCAAAGCTCAAAATCAAAACAACTGTGTTTAAGAGGGCAATAAAGCAAACACAGGAAAAAAAAATGCAACTAGGTGGATACATCCCTGGTGACAAGGAAAAAAACAAAGAGAGATCAATGAAATCACCAGCAAGGAAATATAAGAATTTATATATCACAAATCTCCAGCCAAGCAACACCCACCATTCAAGAAATCGGTGCATAAGTGTGAGGATCGAACTTTATTCATAACTCTGACTATAATGCTTAAAGGCTTTCTTACCTCATTTAACAAATGGTTGCCTTGTAGATCAAGTTCTCGTATTTGTTGCAACGTCATCCCAAACCATTCATCAATCCAGCTGAAACAATTCCGGTGGCTTTCGATGAAAAGAGCCCTTTCACCCTGCAAGAAGACATACTATGGTTAAGATCTGCTGTTGCAGAATTGTTTGAAGCAGAATAAGTAAGCGTCAAGTCAGAGAGAACCAAATGCAGTAGACATTAGGATGTTATAAACACGAAGGTGCATGGAAACAAAAAACAAGGATTACCATTTAGTTTGGACAGTGGATAATGGATGAAGCTAGTTATAGGGTGATGAAAATTGCATAATTAGAGTGAGTATATTAGATTACAATATTTGTATTTTGAAGTTTGACACAACAATATAAAAGCAATTTAAGTGCAATTATATCCGTAAATGCACATAGAGCTATAAAAGAATAGAATGACTACCACAATCCTACACTAAAAACACAGAAATTTATGTAGCAAAGTGCAAAGAAACAATTTCCCTTAGCAGAGTGATGGATAGCACACAAAATTTGCACTATCTTGCACTACTATCACTGTAAGAACTTACAAATTTAAATGTGAAGTGAGATGAATTTTAGATCCATAGCTAACTGAGCTTAAAGCTTAAGCTTGTTGTCTTATATTTACTCATTTAACACTTCTACTCTGGGATAGAAATTCTGATTAAGCCCATTGAGTGGATCACTAGATCAAATTTGATTAATCAAACATGAGAACTCCAGCTATGATACCATAATAAATTTTAAATAAACAAACAACCTATTAGATCTGTCAAACGGATATTAATAGAAAAAGTTCATGCTTCTAAATTTAATAATTGATGCTTGGAGCAAATCACAATAACATATCACTACTAGTATTATAAACTGCTAATGAGTAACTAGTCAACTCAAAGAAATTGTAAAGAAAATGATTCTCAAGTTTATTTATTTATTTTTTTGGGTATGTATGATGAACATAACCATTACCAAATTTAAACAAATTGAAACGGTATCTCAAAATTTAAAAACAAGTTTCAGATAATTTACCGAAATCATTGCTTGCTCAAGTCGGTAACCAAAGCCCCAGTAAGGGGCATCTACTGTTACTAATTTGTATGCTGTCATCACTGGATTGCACTTATCCTGCAAATGTTGACACCTCATGATTGAGAATAGCAGATCAATAATAGCACAGCCAGTTTGCATCTACTAACCAAATTCCCATTAGTGCTCTAAGAAAGTACATGCTCAGTTCTACACAACTTAGTGAATTGTATAATGAAAAAAGACAAATGTTCTGAATTCGTTATCATATAGTTTTTACAAACTCCAGACCATGTTCAGGTTTTGAAGTTCTTATATTTCATGGATTCATATGAAGCAATGATGGATAAGAAAGAAAGAAAGGTCAAAGAAAAGCAGCTCTTGTAAACGATGGAAATTGAGAACTGGAAGTGGGGCTGCTAAGAGAAAAACACGCAGCGACTATCTTCTTTTCTCTGTATTGCTAAAGGCTAGGGCTTCCTTAAGGGAGAAACAAGTAGCTTTGTATGAAGAGAGGTAATCATAATACTATAATATGCAGATATTATTAGCTTATACATGGTAGATATCACACCTGCCAGCCTTCCAGAAGTGGACCACGTCCAGTCTCCATTGATTTAAATTTGGAGAAGTCTACTCCACTGTTTCCAATTACATAACTCCAATAATCTGTTGCAGCTGATGCAATATCAATAACTTCTACCTGCCTGGCTGCTAGTTGATCTTTGTTGAGACAATGAACCTAATTTTATTACAGGTTAGAATGCAATATTTATGCAGAGAAGTAAAAGGGACTGCACATCGATCAACTCCACACTGTATGGAAGTTCTAGAGTCAGTCAAATTTCTTTAAACGTCAAACCTCAGACTTTCAAGAGAAGATACAAAGAGCATAAAACTTTCCAAACTTACATTTTCTGATCGCCCATTGTCAGCCATATGGATAGTTTCAATTGTTAGGCAAAACTTGGTAAAGTATGGACACTGCAAATAAGTTATAGTTAAAATAAATCACTCACTGTTATCTGAAATTCTAGTGGCAGAAGAAAGGAATGAAGAGAACTCCAAGAAGGCATTGGTTACCTTAACAACTAAAGGAAAGACATCCATTGCAGATCAAAGCCAGAAGCATGTCAGTCCTTGTCCCAGAAGTAGAAGCAAAAGTTTCAAACAAAAAGAAATCATAGGGACAGGAAATGACCTGTTTTACATCTTGGATATGCATTCCAAGCTTCTTCTTGCAAAACAAGAGCATCTGCTGGAGCAAAAGCAGTAAGCCAAGCTGGAGCTTTGCTGGAAAGAAAGACAAAATATAGAAAGAAGAAAATCAGAATGAGGTATTCATAGAAGGAATACAAAATTTACAGGATCAATGCAATATTACAAAAAGAAGGTTATCACCACTAGAGAAGAAATCCAGTGGAGTTATTATTGGCTGACAATGAGAGCATAGAACTTCTATCAATTTATGCACAGGCAAGTATTAAATTAACTCCTGAGAATAACTAATAAGAATGCACATACACAAATCTATGCATATCAATTGGATGGCATCAGCTGTTATTTGCAGCCCAAGCATTACAATGTTTGAAAAGCCTCTATAAGGAAATATTATCATATGCAGCTGTAGAGATTTGATTTTGCTATACAATTAAATGGTCAATGATATCTAGTTTCGTTGCCAATCCTCTTCCTACTCTCTACGCTGGTTATAATATACAAGTGCAAGGGCAAATACAGCTGGTCTTTTCTGTTGAGCATGCAGAGCTACTAGCACCCTTCCTCGCTCCATGATATCTCAGGATCAATATTATCCTGAATGCAACAAGTGTCAAGTATCTTATACTACCATCAAACCACAATCAATTAAGATTACTTCGAACAGCCATTCCTCTGAAACATCCATCCAAGTTTCACACACTTGCTTCAAATACTTGCTTGAATGCATGCAGTCGCATCAAATCAAAACTCATGAGTTCAAATAATTGGGACACAAACAGGAATAACTTACCTAACTATCTGATGTCACACTTTCACCATATTCACTATATATATGACTAGTAATTTAGTATTCAATGATATGGCCCACATTCTCTAGTTTCCTTAGGGAAAGTAACAAACCAAGAAAAGTTCCTTGCTTCGTAAAGAACATTACAGAAACAACAACAAGAGCAGCTTTTACTTGAATCCTTCGATCTAATACCAGTTGCTTCAGCATCAATACTCATATTTTACAGACTTTATAAAGTATAATAGTGATACTAATGGTGGTTTTACCTCTGCAAGCGGTAAACTTTAGAAGTATATTGTCCCTTTCCGAATTCATCATCTTCAAAGGGTCTATTCTCCAATATATCAACCCCCTCTGTATCAGTTCTACTTTGTTGTTGCATTTTATTGACCATGTACATTTGAGCTATTTGATACTGCAGTTTCAACACATTTATCATCAAAGTTAGAACATCACCTGCTTATCATGATCATATAGCCAAATATCATATACAATATATAAAAAGAAATTATATTCTAAGATAAATTTACCTCTTCCAATGACATAGGCATAACAATGCGGCTTCGCAGCAAGAAGTGAGAAATTAAGGAAAATTCAAGGAGATATCCAAGAGGTTACAAAATTTCAGCTCCCAATTGCAATTGCGGCATGTCATAAATAGGGAAATGAAAAAGAAATTGTAACTTCAGCCGAAAATCACGAATTCTTTCTGTTATCTATCAGAAATACATGCCAGTTTCATGACTGCACAGAGACCTCATCAAAACACGAGTTATAAGGTTGAGCTAATGCATGTAAGAGAGGTATAACTACAGCTATAAAATTTCTTTCCAACTGAAACTAAGCTATTATAACAAACCTAAAACAGGAAAAAATGAAAAGAGAGAAAGAGAGAGAGATAAAGATCAGCAATTGTTATGAAAAAGGCTAATTTGGTGACAACTGCGTAAGATGATCATATCCTGAGATTGCATACATTAAAAATTTTTCAATAAAACAATACACCCAATAATTCAGAAAACATCCTAAGTAGAATTAAAAACTAGCTGGGATGTTTTGATCAGTTTAAGTTACTTAACAAAGAAGCCACAATAACATTCAAGCCTCAAAAAGAAAAAAGGAGAGAGAACCCGGTTCACAAAATCGAAACTTTATTTTCTGATGAATTCTTCATGCAAAAAAGAAAAAAAAAAAAGGAAAATAACAAATACCCATCTCTCGTTAATTTTTTAAAAATGTTTTTTGGAAATTAAAAGAAAACAATAAAAGAAAAGATATGTAGTAAAAAACAAAAAAAGGATACAATTCCTTCAACTGAACCATGTGTTAGCTTTGGAATGTAGAGAGAGAAAGAGAGAGATGACGTGTGTGGTAGTGGATGCAATTGAAGTAACGCTAACGCACGTCGAGAAAAGGAGGGGAGGAAGAGGAAGAGGAAGAGGAAGAATGGTCAGGGTGGGGGTGGTGATGGGAATTGGGGATCATTCTGACTTGGACCAATCCTTAAAAGGAGGAAAAACAAGGTCAAATTTGGTTTTTTTATTCTTTTTTAATTTTGGCGTAGACTTTTTTTTTTTTTTTGCCATCAATTTTGACGTAGACTATGACTATTCTAAAGTCTTTCCTTCTTCCACTTTTGCTTTTCCGATGGCTTTCTTTACTTTTTCTTCTACTAATTAAGCCGTTAGATCTAAGATCTCAATTTATCATCTCTTAATTTTTACAACTTTATTCCAAGATGTTATTATAGCATGTATAATAAATAGCAAAAGTTATAACCAATAAAATTAGGTTTGTATTATTTGACTAAAAATTTAAAAATCTAAATAATATAATATTATTTTTATAAATTATCGAATAGAAAAATCAAATAATTTTTTTATTGGTCATTATTTTTTCATTTTTTTTTGTTTTTTCACTATTTCTTAAGAAGTCACTCATCATCTTAAAAGTGTTTTCACTTAATATGATTAAATTTGGAGTTTTTGAGAACTATAACTCATTATATTATAAGGTAACTTAGTGATTAGAATTATATAACTCTATTTGAGGTGTATAACTGATGTGATCCTAGAAGCATCAAATTTAAATCCGACTAAGATCAAGTCCAAAGCTTTACTTCAAGAGATTACAGATTCAATAGTTGTAGTTTCAATACTAAAAACCCGAGTTAAGTAAACCAAGGATGTTTACAAAATATTTGGGACTCGAAAGATTGAAGTTGTGGAGCTGCTACACATTACACCGTCGGCCTTCATTGATTAATCTACCGACCTCCATTATAATTTGATGACTTTTGGAATTTCTTTTGTGGCTTTTCAAATTTCTTTATTTTTATTGATGTAGGATTAATTATAATTATGTTTTTCAGTTATGTAACTGCCATAATTATGTTTTTTTAGTTACGTTTTCGGTTATGTAACTGCCACAATTCTATTTTCATTTTCGATTATGTAACTGCCTTGTAATAGCATATATATAAAGGCTAGTAGACATACAATGTAATAATCAGATAATAAGTTATTTCTTTTTAATGAAATTGAGAGTTTTCTCTCTGTGTGTTTTTATTGAACATGTTCATGAACTTATCGGATTTCATCCGTGGAGTTCGAATCCGTGGCGTTCGAATCCTTTGACTTATCAATCATTTATTAGACCAAGGTTCTTACCTCCATATAAGCAACGGGTCGTGGTTTCCACCCAGTTTTCTTAGACGATCCTTGGGGTTCAATTCCATTTGAGGAACGTTGGGTCTTAGGTTTAATATATCTAATATCATTTGGCTTTCAATGTGTCTAATTTGTCTCCTTTTGATGTAGGGGATGTTGATTCGAGGACGAATCCTTTTGAGGAGAGGGGGAATGATGAAGCAGCATCCAAGGATCTGCTATACATTCCAGTTGCACTAGTCACACGAGCTAAAGCCAAGAAGATGAGGGAGGCGTTAGGAGCATTCATTGAAGAAACATGGAGGAAAAAAGCTTTGCATGGAGATTTCATCACGAATCTGTCATTGGATGATGATCTAGACATTGTAAATGTTATACAAGCCTTTGGAGATTCTCCAACGAAATTGGAATTATGCTTGTAGGAGACCAACGCTGGCTTTACGTCGCTGACGTTCCATCGCAAGACCGGTAGCGTATGTTGCCGGCGTATGTTATGTGCGAGAATTATTTGAAACTTTTCGGTTTCATTATTTAAGACTTTCAGTTTTAGTATTTATGACTTTTTAGTTTCATTTTTTAGAGACTTTTCAGTTTCCTTTGTTTGTTATATATATTTAGCTTTGGTTTTTGTATGAACAATTTATCTTTTATATGAATATTATTTTGAGAGAGTTTTTCTCTTTGGGTTCCATTGCGAACTTGTGAGCTTATCAAGATTTAATCTTGTGGCGTTCATTTCAATTCTACACCTTTGTTTGGGTTTGAAATACAATTTAGGATAAAGATTTCCATTTTATTATATCTTTGATTCAAGTTTGAAATACAACTTTGGGTCAAGATCCGCTTCAGATCTGATTTAGCGTTCTTAAAAGCATTATTCCTGTCACGCCCCGCAGGGTATCCTAAACGTAACAGCCCGCCACATACTAAGTAAGACTCTCGAGTTCCCTACCCGGGGCCTTCGGAAGTCTTAAGTAGATGTAAAGCGTTCCTTTACGACAATAGAATACTTCAACAAATGGAGTTAAACAGTTTAATGAGGCATGCATTAGCCATAGATAATAAATCAAAACGCATAATGTTAAAGTTTACAAAATCTAAGGGGCATTCCCCCGCAAAAGAATAACAGTCTATTACAGTCATCCAGAGTCCTTAGTTTCCAATGGAAGTCTATACAAAAGGAATGAATTAAACTTCTATAGGAAACTCCTATCTCCGGTACCTGCGCTGTGGCTTGTCTTGGCCTAAGCCATATAAACTCATGCTGCAAAAGATAGAAACTATAGGGGCGTAAGCTAACTAGCTTAGTGAGTAATACTTCCATAACACAATTAAATACAATCATTCAAGCAAGTGATTATTCAAGCAAGTGTATGCACCATACAAATGTGATCAACAAACATATGACCAACCGGAAATCATATGTGGATGGACTTGCGCCCTCCATCCCGGGTTAGCAGATTAACGAATCCTGCGGTACGACGCCGTTTAAGCTCACGGTCAACTGATTAAAAGCTCGTTTTATGGATCACGATTAACCTCACATTCGTTTTATGGGTCACGAAAAACCAACCAATGCAAATGCTCCAACCCCATTGTGACATGAATGAACTCAATTTATAGTCGGAGTCGAATAGTTATTAATTCAATTCTTTTAAGTGACCAACAAGTATTCGCAGACATTCATCATAAGATTCTAGTAAAACAGTCAATATCTTAACACCCGGTTTCGATATACCTTAAGCTCCATTTCACATATCAACAATCAACAACATAAATAATTCCCACATACCCCATCATGCTTGTACAATTCCTTTTATCTTTGCCTACATCACTAGTGCCACTACATTACATTCACAAGCATTAATTGAGAGTGGAAGTAAACTCACTCGGCCATGGGACACCAAACTTCTTAATAATAATAATCGGGAGGTAGAGTGTCGTCCTGCTCGGAATCACCTACCAATCAAGAATAATCCTATGAGATTCTCACCATGTAATTAAATCAAACTATACATCTAGACTAGTTGAATTCGGATTTCTCGCTATTTTTGGAAGTTCCGACTTAAAACGGCCATAACTTGGTCATTTTAACTCGGAATTTCGCAAACTTTATATCGATCTTCATCTACTTCGAAAGATCTATCTAATTCAAGTATTAAATCCAAGTTTTGAAAATAATAGGGTCACGGAACAGTGGGATCAGTTCTGTCCCGCAATTGACCCAATCTCGAAAATTTGCTTTGCCTTTGATAAAAAGTATTCCTAGATGATGATTCATGCATGAATGATATGGGAATGAATTACTAATGTGTATGCTATGTAATGAACTCAATATGTGCATGGTCATGATGATTTTTGTAGTAATAAACTTTTAGGAACTCCTAAGTGTTGGGGAAAGTTTCATATAAACTAATTCTAAGAAGTTATTTTCCCACATTATACTCCTTAGGGTTTCTTTGGTTTTTAATCTTGTAATCTACTTATTATTTAACTAAAAATAGGTTCTCAAAGTCTATAATAGTCATGGCCTCCATTCATGCACAAAAATTCACATTTTTCATTTGGTAAACATGTTTTCAATTAAGCTATTTGTAAAAATCCGAATTTTCCAAATTTTCTTTTCTTACATTTTTCTTAAGGGAAATCTAGTCTAATGCATTAAAAATTGGGGCTTCAATGTATACATTATCTAAGGACTTCATTTACTTATAAAACATTCATTTTAGACTTAAATACTAAGTGTTTTTTAGGCATTACACAAAGTTACGAATTTGACTACACAATTAAAGTCAACACTTTTCATTCTAACTTCACCTCTTGTTTTTCTTATTTTTATTATGCCTAACTCATCTAAACTCATGAAAATAATTCCTTCAACATGTCTATTACACATACCCTTCATTTTTCTTATGAAATATAAGTTTAAAATTGATTTTGGAGGTCTTTAGGGTAGGGTTTCCATTTCATCCGAATTTTCAACTTTCCATATCTAACAAAGTCCTTCCTTTTTCAATGTTCTTGCCATCTATATGTGGAGATATACTATCTAACATCTCTATACATGAACAAGACTTCATTTTTATGATCAACAAGGCACATAAACAAAAATGAACCTATGATCATGCATGTACATAAAGTGGTGAATGTCTAAACCTTAGATCTACTACATATGATGTATATAACATGGATCTCATGGCATGAACAACAATATAAATACAAGATCACTACTTTATATGCATGAACATTATGAAATCTTAACAAAATACATCTAAACACTAGATCCATGTCTTATGATGGCTTGACATTCTTGTTCATGCATTTCCATGTCCCTAGCATGAGCATCATGGGGTTTTAATGAGGAAATACACAAGATATGGTCTTGCCATGATAAGAATAGGAAAACAAGGCTTGAATCACATACCAAGGAGTCTTGAAGTGAAAAAGAGAAGGAACAAAGTGGAAAATGAGAGGGAATGGGGAAGGGGGGCTCACGGCATCCTTAGAGAGAAAAGAGGGAGAGTTTTGTTCTTTTAAAATTTTGAAACAAAAGAAATGAAGAGAGAGAGAGAAAAAGATATATATATATGAAGGCATTAGGGTTATTGTGAATAAATTTGTAAAAACAAATCAAATGGAAGGAAATAAAAGGGGGGGGGGGGGGCGCCGGCCATTCCAAGGGGTGTGTGTGTGTGTTTGAAATTTTTTGATTTTGTATTTTAGTAAATTAAATGTAATAAATGTGATAATTATTTAAGAGACAAATTTTCTTGGAAAAGAAAATTGAAATGAGTAGTTGTAAGGATGTAAGAATAGGGTATGGGTAGTGTGTAGTGTAGGTTGTACTTGTGAATAGTAGACAAGACATCTACTTTACCGGTTGTTCCGAAAACACGGGAAAAGCTATAACTGTAATTTTTATAGCTCGGAAAATTATGAAATTGATATTTTTGGAATCCTTATAAAATTACGGTTCTAATGAATATTCCGGAATATTTTTCTGAATCCGTGGCCCGGGGCACGCTTTTCCGTAATTGGGCTCGGGAAGGCCCGGAATTGAAAAATTCCCGAATTTAAAACTTTCAAAGGTTTGAAATGTACTTTGGAACAACAATTCAAATTCATTCACTCCAAAATATTTATTTTACTATGAAACCGAAGGAAAGCCGGATTTAGGGTTCCTAGGCTCCATTCACAAGACTCAATCTGATCGGGTTAGGGTTTCGTTTCCAATTCCTGGGGTTTTCTAGCTACTGAGAATTTCCGGGGTTTACAATTCCGCATCTTGCTAGGTTTCAGGTTTAATATTCCTAGAGTTCGCATCAATAACAATTTCTGTAAACCCTTATAATTTTGTTAAGTTTATGCTTAAATTTTAGAATTAAAGATCAACTGAAAACTGTAAAAGTTAACAAAAGACTAGAACAAACCCTAGTATTTAGATCCGGCAATCTCGTGTTCTTAAACCCTAAATAGCGAAATTTAAATAATCATAGGTAATTGTTCGCAATAATATAAGAAAGCTTAAAAATATCATATTCGAAAATTTTTAGGGTATTTCGAATTCGAATGGTATTAGCTCTTAAAAAGGGTATCCCGGGGCTCGAAATAGTAAAAATATTTCGATAACACCACCGTAATAATACAAGGATTTCAAAAATATTAGCCTCTTAATTTTTCAGTAGTTAAAAATAACAGATATTGCATTGATACACTATTTCCTTTACTACCAATATATTATTAGCCTTGTTTATTATTCATTGTCATATTCTACTATTCATTACTATTTATCTATCTCTAATTTATCTTATAACTTATTCTTCATACCTACACACCTATTTTTTTCTTTTTACATTTCCAATACAACTTCACATCTACTATATTTCATATCTTAATTACTTTTTATTACAAAAAAAAAAAAAAATCTCTCCCTCTT
This sequence comes from Combretum micranthum, assembly GCA_024138025.1. NCBI lineage: Eukaryota > Viridiplantae > Streptophyta > Magnoliopsida > Myrtales > Combretaceae > Combretum > Combretum micranthum. The sequence continues at coordinate 270,931 of JAMXBD010001663.1, forward strand.
TCTCCCATGCATGGCCGGCGCATCCCTTCCCTACACCCCACAACCCCCTTCCCCCTCCTTTCTCATCCCTAATTATTTTACTTTTTCAATAAATTTTATTACATCTAATTTTCCTCCACAAAACTCTATAAATACCCCATCTCCTTCCATATCTTTAATACATTCATTTTACATAACAAAAATCACCCAAAATTTCTCCACAAATTCTCTCTACTAAAACTCTCTTCTACTCAATTTTACTAAAATCCTTTACTACACATAAACCATCCCTTACTACCTACATAATACTATTACTCATCATTTTCCTCTTTCAACAAAAACACTCTTAGGTAAAAAAACTTTCTACCACTATTATTTCAATGTCATGTAACTTAGCATGACCAAGGTGTTGTTTCTTAAAACTCACATGAGTTGTAGAAGTAACAGCATGTTCATGTTTTGTTCTTGCATATGCTAAGAATTTTGATTTTGTTATTTTGATATTATGATATCTTGTTGTTGTTGTTGTTGTTTTTGTTGTTGTTGTTATTATGCTTCTAATCTAATCCTATATATATATATATATATATATTACTAAGTATATGTATACCTATATATTTTACAGAGCCTAAATGCTCACTAACATCCTCTAACTTGATCTTATTATTATCATTGTTTTTCTTTTCTTTTCTTTTTCTTTTCTTTTTCTTTTTCTTTTGGGATCAGTCTATTCTTAGTCCCAAGTTTCCTTAGTGAAGTTAAGGCTCCCAATACTTGATAGGTTACTTTAATGAAGCTAAGGTTCCCAATACTTGATCTTAATATTATGCTCTTATTGATTTTTATATATACCTTATCTTATTATGATATATTGTTCTATTTCTCACAACTATATATTCATGTTCATGCATGAGCATATTGATATTGTCTCAACAAAAACAAAAAGGGGGATTTTCTCAAATAAAGAAAGATGAGAACTTTTTTCCAAAAATAAACTTTGGTCACTTAAGAAATGATATTTTCATAAAAACTAGGGAATCTATCTTAACAAATCTTTTCCAGAATCTAGATAAGCTCATCACATGTTTTTAGTAACAATGGAACATTAGAATTTCAATAAATGATATATAAAATAGATATATCACACATACTCTTTTCAAAACAATAAAATGGAAGAGTTTTCTTTAAAAACTTAAGATTTCAAATCATTGATTAGAAAAGGTTTCATTAAACTTCCTTGTGAAAGTTTCACCAATACTTTAAAATATCAAGAATTAGACAAGTTTTGTAAAATTATCGAGAAAGTTTTTTTTCTAGAAATAAAAATTGCTTAGGAAATAAAATTAGTAAACAACTTAAAAAACCATTGTCATTTATTAAAGTAAAATGAACTTTAGGAAAAACTAAGAATATGTAAACCTTAAGAAATTTTAACCACTATCAAGGAATATTTAGGAGCTACATTTGCAACCCTTAGAAATTAAGTTGTAAGAATCTTAAAAGACTAAAATTACTTCGGGAAAAATTTAATTATTTCCGAAGGTTAAGAAATAAAAGTATAAAGAGAAAATACTCACTTATAATGATTCAAGAAATTTTCCAACAAACTAAAGTGGAAATTTTCAAAGTTTTGTTTTTCCAACATTTAAGACACCTTGTTTTACAAAAATCATTGTTAAGACAACCTCATTAAATTCATGCATATGATATGAGTCAATACATATATTCAAAAGATTTTTCCAAATACTAATATCTACATTTTGGTACAAGTATTTTTGGGTAAAAAAAAGTTTGCAAATTTGTGTTTTGAAAACTAGAATTTTAGTAATGAATCAGTACCTCATTGTTTTAGGACCCAAACGACTTTTTATAACAAAAATGACCTTAGAAATTGATAGATCTTTTCGAGTAGGTAGGAAACGATATATAATATGCGAAATTGGAGTTAAAATGAGCAAGTTATGGCTAATTTAAGTTGGAATTTCCACTTATATGAATTTTACCGCAACTAGAGAATAGAATTAGAGATTCCATAGAACACTCATTTTGGATATTTCCTTTGTTTAGGAAACGAGGAGGAGGACGTGTACTATACCAAGGATTATTATGATTAAGGGAATATCGTCGAACCATGGCCGAGTAAGTTTACTTCCTTTGTTTTCATACTTATGATTGTGCTTGTAGCATAGTAACACTAGACTTAAGAAAAGATAAAATTGAAGATGCATGTGATTATAACAATGATGAAAGAACTTTAAGTATATCGAGCCTCAAATTCCTTCTAACGAGTTGTATGTTCTATTAGCATGTTGAAGTGTTTGAAATTAGATGATCGCTTGCAAGAAATTGTAATTCAAATGGCTAGACTTTTATAAAAAGTTGATACATGCACTCCATTCATCGAGTATTTTCCTCTTCCTATCTTCAAGCAATTCAATAAAGGAGCACTCTTCAAACAATCTGAACGCATTCTCTGCATGATTATTCTTACCTAAAAACTATAGGGATGTGAGCTCAACTATAACTCAATGAATAACTATACCAAGCCACACATCAAACAATTCCCAAGTGTGTAGGTATGATTCCCGATGCAACGATTACATACATGCTATATGACTATTGCTACACATAATCTGATATGGTAACCCTAGGTATATTAAACCTAGAACCCCCAAATCGTTGATTGGAATTGGAACCCGAGGATCGTCTTGAGACAAGTTGTCGTAGGATGGAATTAGACCTTAATCAAACCTGTTGATCGCAACCTAATTATCAATGAATGGAATGGAACTAGACCTCGAACAAACCTGTTGATCGTAACCTAGTTATCATGTCGATCTCCTTAAGTGTTTAGACCAAGAAAATCAAATGGAAATTCGTTCACAAGGAACAAGATGGAGTTTTCTCTCAAAGAGAATGAATAACATTCATATAATTCGTCTTGTTTTTGATACATAACCATAACAGGGTTTTAATAGCCAAAGAAAGGAAAACAAAACGTCAAAATACATTAAATCTCGTCCATAAAAGATGGCTGGCGGCCAACAAAAGATGGCTGGTGGCCTTGAGTGTTCTGGACTCAAAAATTCGCAATGAGCAGGAATAATGGCCGGCGGCCATTAATTAATGGTCGGCAGCCATGAATCCTGCAGGGCACTTCTTGGCTCCTTCTTTGCTCTATTTCACTTGCTTTCCATTTAGATCCCCTCCGGAGCTTATTTTGATGATGTTAAGCACTTTTGACTCATTTTTATTGGTGGATAAATGCAATTCCTTCTCTCGCAACTCCATAACAAGTCCTTGCAATGCCTCCCTCATTCGTTTAGCCTTAGCTCTTGTCATGGGACCTCCAATCTCTTGCAATGGATCGTTGGATTTGAACTTTGGACCCATTGATGCTTGATGATCCTCATCATAATCTAGGGAAACAAAACGTACAGGGGTAATCACAAAAGAATCATGTAGGAGGAGGAGTAGACAGTCTCAATAAGTTGTAACACATGTGATAGGTGAGGAAGCTAGAAAGCACTAGCCTTACTAAGTATGATAAATTGATAATCATTCTTGATTAAGATAAGTGTTTGATTCACTAAGATGGAAATGTGGTAGCACGACGATGTTTATGTTGGATTTCACTTGTCCATGTGAGGTGATGACTAATAGTATTTATAGGGAATCTATAACGCCCTAAAATAAGGACATTACAACCTACCACATGTCCTTTTCTTTATAAGAACACCCTAAGGCTATGAAATACTAATATACATATTATATAAAAAATACAACTCCAATACTCACATATAAAGGGTACCTGTTAAACAATTCATCATATAAATAATAACCTTGAATTAACTTGTTAGCATAAATCAATGCCAACATCATTCTAACTTATAACTTAATTGAAAAGTCCCATAAAGAAATCTTAAACTCATAAATAAAATCTTTCAAACTAATAATAGTTTCAACTTAAACTTCATATATTATTAAATCGTCTTCCTGTCTCTAGGTATCTAAAATCTACCCCTACTGATCCTTAGTAGTAAAGTCAAGTTCACTATCACCATCCCCATGATCTACAAAGATGTCATATCCAGTAAGATCATAAATCACCTGATCTTCTCATCCTGAAAAATGAATGGAATGACCGAAAATGCCTAGTATGCAACACCACATACAAATGCATATGCACATACAACATATATATTGTAAACCCCTAATTTTTAGGGTAATATCAAGTTCAAACCCTAAACCGAAAAGTCAACCGAAGACCTTAAGTCAACAAATTTCTAGGAAACCCTAGTAGTTTAAATCCGGCAACCCCGTGTTCCTAAACCAAGAAGTCGAAATACGAGTGAAGAGTATAGTTTGGTTCATAATAATATTAAGGTGCTTAAAAAGATCATATTAGCGAATTTTCGACCTATTTCGAACCTATCACGCCCCGGAGGGTACCCTAAACGTGGCAGTCCGCTGCATATAATATTAAAGCTAAAAAATAACAACCTTAGTCGCGCAGGAGCTTCGATATCACATGTAAGGCATGCTTCCAAGATAGTAGGAGATTCACAAGGGTATTACATTTAAGTAGATAATAAAAGCAAGCAAGAACTTATATAAATAAACATGAAATCTTCATTTAAATAACAAATTCTTACATCATCTTAGGGGCATTCCCCCGTCTTAAATGGTCTTGATTCAATTAAACCATTAACACAGTAACCATAACTATAACATAAGCCTACTATAGAGATTTTCTAGAAGTCTATTTCAAAAAACTAAATACATATAACTTCTCTCAAAAACTCCTAGTGGTTTGGCTCATACCTGGCATACGGGGCTCTCCGTGCCAACCAAAAGATAATCATACTGTAACAAAAGAGCTATAGGGGGTAATAAGCAAATCTAGCTTAGTGAGATAATCCCCATCTACAAGACATTTTCATAAATCAAACAAAATTTAAACAATCATATGAAAATACACTAAACACATGGCAAACAAAATACACAAGATTAACCGGAAGCATGTGTAGCATGGATTTACACTCCTCCATGTCGGGGGTTGGGAGGTTACAGGCCCATACGACCATCAATACTTGCAGATTTGCTGGCTCGTGCCCTGCCCTATAGACTTTCCCGGCTCCTACTGGCCCATGTAGACTTTTTGGCTCCTACTAGCAACCACTACTACTTCCTCATTTCCCCACACGAAGAATATAGTGAAACAAATGTAACTCACAAATATGATAGACATGAATTATTTTCAATATAAGTTTAACTAGATAATGTTGAGTTCAAGTTAAAGGCGATCAAAAATAATATTCATCATATCAATGCAAGAATCTCAATTTAATTATCAATTTCTCTTTCGATATTCTTAACTTAGATTCAACCAATCATAAATTCAAATCACACAATAATTTTATCTTTTCCTTATTTTCTAGTGCTACAACCTACAAGCACAAACAAAGAAATGTAACTTAGTAAAGGATTAACTCACTCCATGTCGGTAGCTTCCTAATCGAAGTAGTCTTCCGGGAATGTGATCTCGGTTCCTTCTTCACCTAAACAAGATGAAATACCCACAATGAGTATTTCATAGAATTTCTATTCTTGAAAACTCTAAATCTATCTTAAATCGTTGTAAATTGGGATAGGAGGAAATTCGAACTTAAAATGGCCATAACTTGCTCATTTTAACTCTCGAAATTTCGCATTTATATACCGTTTCTTCTACCTAATCAAAAGATATACCTATTTCTAAAACTATTTTCATCAAACTACGTCTTTTGGGTTCCGAAAAGTGGTGACCAGATTCACCACAAATTTTCACAAATTTGAATTCCTTCTTTTAACAAAAGCTCAATTTGAAGAGATAGTGTCATGCTCCATAGGAGTATTCTAAACGTAACAGTCCGCCACATACTATATAAGACTCTCGAAATTCTATCAGAACCCTTCGGGAGTCTTGTATAGATGTAAAGTGTCCCTTTACGATAATAGAATACTCAATCAATGGAGTAAAGAAGCTTAATGTGGCATTCATTAGCCATAAGATATAAACCAAACACATATATAAATTACAAAGTCGAAGGGGCATTCCCCCACAAAATAATATTAAGTCCATTACAGTCATCCAGAGTCCTTTAGTTTCCAACGGAAGTCTAAACAAAATCGAAATAAACTTCTAAGGAAAACTCCTAGCCCTGGTACATGAGCTGTAGCCTGCCTTGGCCTAAGCCAAATGAATTCATGCTGCAACAAGTAAAAACTATAGGGGCGTAAGCTAACTAGCTTAGTGAGTGAAAACTTCCATATCGCAATTAAAGCAAAACATTCAAGCAAGTGGTTACTTAAGCAAATGATATGCATCAAACAAATGAGTTCAACAAACATATGACCAACCGGAAATCATATGTGGATGGACTTGCGCCCTCCATCCCGGGTTAGCAGATTAACGAATCTTGCGGTACGACGCCGTTTAAGCTCACGGTCAACTGAACAATATTTTGTTTTATGGATCACGATTAACCAACATATTCGTTTTATGGATCACGAAAAACCAACAAATGCTAATGCTCCATCCCCCTCGTGATATGAATGAGTTCAATTATAATTGAGGTCTAATAGTTGATTAATCCAATTCTTTTAGGTGACCAACCAATATTCGCAGACAATCAATTATAATTCTTCGCTATACAAGCAATAGCTTAACACCCGATTTCGATATTCCTTAAGTTCAACTTCACATATCAACAGCAGACAAGCATATAATCCCCATATACCCCATCATGCATATTCATTTTTATCTTTGCCTAAACAACTAATGCCACTATCATTACAATCACAAGCAATAACTGAAATCGGAAGTAATACTCACTCGCCATGGTACGCCGGTCTCTTAATAGTAGTAGTCGGGTGGTAGGGTATAGCCGTGCTCGGGATCACCTACCAAATAAGAACAACCTAATAAGAATCTTTTCACTTAACTAATTCAACTATGCATCTAAGCTAGACAAACCGGAATTCCTCGCTATTTGCGGAAGTTCCAACTTAAGACGGCCATAACTTGGTCATTTTAACTCGAATTTCTCAAATTTATTCGATTTCTATCACTTCGAAAGATCTATCTATTTCTAATATTATTTCAAGTTTTTAAAACATTAAGGTCACGGAACAGTGGGATCAGATCTTTCTGTAACTTTCCCTTTTTCGAAAAATTGTTTTTGCATTAGTAAAAATGTTCTATTGATAGCTCATTCATAGATGGAATATGAATGAATTCCTAGTATGAATGTCATGTATTGAATCCAATATATGCATGATCTTGACAATTTTTGACAATGAACTCTTAAGAACTCCTAATTATTATAAGACTCCACAATAACCATTTCCTAAAATCCTATCTTTCCAATTTTTGCATTCCTAGGGTTTTAAGATCTTATTCTTAGAATTCATTTACTATCTAAATAAAAAAAATGAGTCCTTAACATCTATACTATCCATGACCTTCATTTATGCATAAAAATCCACATTTTTCACTTGGCAAATATGTTTTTAAACAAGCTTTTCACAAAAATCCGAATTTTGGAAATTTTCTTTTCTTGCATTTTTCCTATGAGAAAACTTGTTTAATGCACCAAAATTTAAAGTTTTATTATATCTATTGTCTAAGGACTTCATTTAACTCATAAAACTTGCAATTTGAGCTTGAATACTAGGTGTTTATGTAGGCATTACTCTAAATTACGAATTTAACAAACTAATCACTATCTCAAGATTTTCCATTCTAACTCCACTACTTGTTTTACATACTACTCATGCCTAAAATCATCTAAACTTGTAAAAATCATTCCTTAAAGATACTTATTACATAATCCTTTCATTTTTCATGAAAAATATGAGTTTTAAAGTGGTTTCAAGGGTTTTTAAAATTGGTTTCAAATTCCATCCGAATTTTCAACTAGGCATTTCTAACAAAATCTTTTCTTTTTCAAGTTTCTTGTCTCCTATACATGAAGATCTACCATCTAACACATCTATATACATGCAAGGCTAAGCTTTTATGATCATTAATGCATGAAAGCTCAAGTTATCCACATGAACATAAATGTAAATAAAAATATGAGTGTCTAAACACTAGATCTACCATATATAGTGCATGAATCATGAGTTTCATGGCATGAACATAACTTTCCATGCAAGATCCCTACTTTACATGCATGAACATAACATTATCTCAACAAAAACTCTTTTAAACACTAGATCCACTTCTTGTGATGGCTTGATATTCTTGTATTAGTGTTTTCATGTCCCTAGCATATGCTCATTGGGATTAAAAGTGGAAAACACTCAAGAATGATCTTGCCATTACAAGATTTGGTAATAACAAAGCTTAAAATCATCACATTAATGGAGATTTGGAGATGAAAAAAGAGAAATGGAGTTGTGAAGGTGAGTGTGTGTGTGTGTTAGTCACGGCAACATTGAGAGAAGGAAGAGAGGTTTTCAACCTTTTACAAATTTTGAAAGAGTGAAAAATGAGAAGGAGAGAGAAAAGGAGCTTATATAATAAGTGGATTAGGGTTTTAATTAATAAAATGAGTAAAATAAAACAATATGAGGGGAAAATGGGGAGGCGCCGACCATGGTGTGGGGAGAGAGAGAGAATTGAAAATTTGATAAAATTTGTAATTTATGTAATAAATGTAATAATTGTATTAATTAATTAGGAAACAAAATTTCTTGGAAAGAAAATTGTAATAGTAGTTGTAAGGATGTGAGAATAGGGTATGGTTAGTGTGTAGTGTAGGTTGTACTTGTGAATAGTAGACAAGACATTTACTTTATCGGTTGTAACGAAAATACGGGAAAAAGGCTATAACTTAATTTTTATAGCCCGAAAAATTATAAAATTTATATTTTTGAAATCCTTATAAAATTTTGGTTCTAATGAATATTATGGAATATTTTTCTGAGTTTGTGGTCCCGGGGCACGTTTTTCCGTAATTGAGCTCGGGAAGGTCCGGAATTGAAAAATTCCCGAATTTAAAACTTTTTAAGGTTTAAAATATACTTTAAAACAATAATTCATATTCATTTACTGTATAAAATTTTTTTATTATGAAACCGAAGGAAAGCCGGATTTAGGGTTTCTAAGCTTCTTCACTAAACTTAAACTGGACTGGATTAGAGTTTCGCTTTTCATCTCCTGGGGTTTACTTAAGTACTAAGAATACCGAGGTTTACAGATATTAAATAGTTTGTAAAACCTTTGAATGTATATACATATATCTATTGACTCATATCAAAATGTATGAATTTAATAAAGTTGTCTCAAACCATGAAAAGCAAAGTCTTTTAAAGTTTTGGAAAGTGAGAACTTTTGAGAAATTTCTTTTTATTTTGCTTTGAAAATACCTTAAGTTATTTCAAATGAGTATTTTCTTTTCCTAAATTTTATTTTCTTAGTCTTTTTAAATTTCTAAGGAATGATTTTTATTTTCTAAGCTTAGTTTCTAACACTTTTTGAAAGTAATAACAATTCTACATTTATAGAAATAATTTCCTTGTTTCTTGAGATCATTCCATTTTCATGAAAAGAATTTCTAGTACTTGATGAAAAAGTAAAACTTTTGTTTACTCAAAAAGTTCTTTCTATGTATGTTTATGAACTCCTCTAAATTTCTTAGAAAAATTTGTTTAAGAAAATTACTTCCTACTTTTATTTCTAGAAAATAATCTTTATTTTAAGAAAACCTTTTCTCATTTATTTTGTTGAGACAAAAATCATTATGTTCATGCATGAATATGAATCATAAGTGTCACGCCCCGAGAGGTACCCTAAACGTGGCAGTCCGCGGTACACAATACTAAAGCCTAGGAATGACTACCTTAGTCACGCAAAGGCTTCCATATCATGTACAAGGCATACATCACAACCAAGGGAACACATCGGGGTAGCGTAATTTATATTGATAATAAATAAGTAACAAGGCAAAGAGAATACTTATCATAAAACATACATATTACATTTCAATTCTTAGGGACATATCCCTCTATTATCTTCAAGTAAATATACATCACTAATCATATAGGTCACTACATACAAAGAACCTTACAAAATTACTTCATCTTATGATTCTATTTCCTTCATAGAAGCTTAATCATCCATCCATGACTTCCTTAATGTCATGATCCTCAATTTAAGCCACGGGTAAACCTGTTTCAACAAAATCTATAGGGGTATAAGCTACAACTAGCTTAGTGAGATATTTATTTTCATTCACACCATATTTTCAAACAAGTTTATTTATATTTTCACACATATGCTATGCATATAATGCAACAATCACATGATTACGCAAATATATATAGTTATCCGGAAACCGTATATAGAACGGATTTACCCCTCCATATCAAAGGTTAGGGAATCGGGGTTGAAGGTCCTCGACCTTCTATTGTTAGGTTCGGGGGAACCTAGAGTCCTTTCCCCGAGTGATTTGGATTCTCTAAGAAGGAACATGCCCATGCACCGTACGATCACAGCCAATCCAACTCTACGCGTAGGAGTAGCAGCCTTTTGAAATAGATGTGACTCGATAGATGCTATGTGTAAGCGTTATTTTTCTTAAGCCAAACCTTGTTAAGGTTTATTAAGGGCGATCAATCAATTTAGCAAACAATAAACAATCATACAAGTAAGTAAGCAAAATTATTAAACAAGTAGTTTGAAGTTGCGATATTCTTAATTCTCATTTCATACATAAACATAGAATCACATATACATAATCCCAAATTCCCAAAATATATATCCATTTTTATCTTTTCTTAATATACTAATGCCGCTACTTTACAAGCACAAGCAAGGTAACGAAATTAGGAGGAATAACTCACTCGTCCATTTTGCAATCTTCCTAGTCATAGTAATCCTCAGGTAGGGTATTCTCGTATCCTTCATCACCTAGACAATAGAAATACCCGGGATGAGTCTTTCATGAAATTTCTATTCTTGGAGATTCTAAACTTTTCTTAAAATCGCGGTAAAATCGTATAAGAAGAAATTCCATCTTAAAATGGCTATAACTTGCTCATTTTAACTCGGAATTTCGCATATAATATACCGTTTTCTACCTATTCGAAAAGATCTATCCATTTCTAAACTTATCTTTGTCATAAAAGGTCATTTGGGTTCCGAAAACGTTAGGTACATAGTTAAAACGAATTTTTCTAAACTTTTGCAATTCCATTTTCTAACTCAACTTCATTAAAGAAAAAATCCTTTAGTAAACATATATATATGTCTATATAATTTGATAAATCCTTTGAGTATATAGATAAGCTCACTTTATATGCAAGATTTCTAATAGTAGTGTCTCAACAATTTATTTCATAAAACAGTTCATTTTGATTTATTAAAACTTTAGCTTTGACAATTTCGTTTCAAGTCTTTTGAAGAAACTTTATATTTTCATAGGTCGTTATAATTTGAGTATATTCTTATTTTATTTTCTTCATTCCTTTTTCCAAAACAGGTTAAATTTTCCTTTAACCTTTAGTCTTGCATAAATTTTACTCCTAGTGATTAAAGATCAAACTTATCAAAAGTATATTAAGTTGATGAAAACATTTTCATAATTTTGTATTTAGGATGATTTTTAGAAAATGAATCTTGTCTTCTTATATTTATTTCTTAAATATAAGTTTTTGCTTTCTAAAACTTGTTCTTTTATTTCTTTTGAAAAGAGGCATCTTTATTTTGATAAAATCATTTGTTTCTAATTTTTATTTATATTCTTTCAAAATAATTTTTCTTTTAAGAACTTGAAAATCATTATTTTCCTAAGTGGGTTTCAACTTTATGGGTTGATTTTTATCTTAACTTTGAAACTACTAGCTTGTTTCCTTAGTTTTGTTATGAAATTAAAAAAGTTTAAATCTTAAGCTTTTGTAAAGCTTTTAATATTAACAAACTATTTTACTAAAACTTAGGTTACCATAATATACAAGAAAATATTTATTTCTTATGTTTCCTTGGTAATTTATTTATGAAAATGTTGAGAAAACTCTATTTTTATGTTGTTGATAATAACTCCATGATTTTATGATAAATTACATAATCGAAAATCTAGTTTTGAGTTCCTTTAATAAAATGAAATTCTACTTCTAGATTAGTTGAGACATTGACATTATGTAGATGCAAGTATCATGAGCATATAAAATAATAAGAACATAAGAAAATACTAGAAATAAATAATAAGTAAGAAAATAAAATATCAAGTATTGGAAACCTTAGCTTCATCAAGGCATCCTAGGACTAAGAATGGACTAGTCCTGCAAAATTTAAAGAAAATAAACAAAAGATTGTTTCTGTAAATCCCCGAAATTTTTGGATTCGAATTATAGTTAAAACCCTAATCAGAAGTCAACCGGATTTTCCAGGGTCAACAAAACCCTAGTTTACCGTAACCGCTTAAGTCCGGCATTGCCATTTTTTCTAGCCCTAGAAAACGAAGTGGGAATAATTAGCTATAATGGTTCGTAATAGCTATAGGTTGTATAAAAATATCAATTTTGCAAAATTAGAGTGTCCTTAGAACCCGATCGAACACAGTTCTCGAAAAACGTGTCCTGGAGCTTGGAATAAGAAGAATATTTTGAATATACCGTTAGACTGGCAAAAATATAAGATTTCAAAAATATCAATTTGGTAAGTTTTCGGTAGCTAAAAATATTAGATATCTCATTTATACGCGTATTTTCTTACTACCGGCATTTAATTATCATGTCTACTTTTATATTACACTATTTTCTATTATTCTACACTATTAATCTATCTCTACTTTTTTTACAACCTACTCTTGCAACCCATACACCTATTTCATACACATTTTCATTTCCAATACAACTTCACATCTCTCATTTCTTACTTTTAATTAACAAAATAACAAAAAAATAAAATTTTCTCTCCCCATTACCCTTAGATTTGCACCGGCCACCCCTCCCATGCCTCAATTTGTTTTATTTTTCACTTATTTAATTAACACAATTTATCTCCCACATTTTCCTATAAATACCCCTTCACACTTCCACTTCTTTCACACTTCTTCATTTCTAAAGTTACTCTCTCAAAATCTCTCAAGAATTCTCTACCAAGAAGCTCTCTTTAGTTCATTTCTTTTAGGTAAACTTTCTTCAAGAAATTCTTATGTTTATCTACTTAGTATGAACTTAGTGTGTATTTTCTAAAACCATGAAGGTTAAGAAAGCAACAATAGGTTCATACTTTGTTTTTGTTCATAATCTCAAACTCCTTTATGTTTTTTTATGTTCATTACTATCCAATATATCTATATAGCTATATATAATATTTAGAGCATATAAGCTCATTGTCTTGCAATTTATTTACCTTTCATGCAATTTATTTACTTCCTTGCTATTTATTTAATTTCAAGTTGTTTTTAAGACTAGTCTTTCTAGTCTTAGACTTGTCCTCATCAAGTCAAAACATTTTCTTTTCTTTTAGGGACTAGTCTTTTCTTAGTCCCGGGGTACCTTGATGAAGCTAAGGTTCCAATACTTGATTCCTTTAATTGCTTATTCTTTCAAGTTAATTATGTTTCTTTACATTTCCATAATTTTATGATTCATATTCATGCATGAACATAATGATTTTTGTCTCAACAAAAATAAAGGAGGAAGTGTTTTCTTAAACTAAAGATTCTTTTATAAGAAATAAATGAAGAGATTAAGTTTCTTAAAAATTCATAAACATGCCTAGAAATGATTTTTCTTAAATAAACAAAAGGTTTTATAAAAGCTTATTTTTCATCAAGTATTAGAAATTCTTTTGCAATAATCGCAAGAAACAAAAATATTCTTTTATGAAATTGTTATTACTTTTAAAAGTTGTTGGAATCTAAGCTTAGAAAAATAAAAATCATTCTTTAGAAATTTAGAACTATTACAAGAAATTAAATTTAGAAAAAGAAACACACATGTTTCAAGTAACTAAAAATCTTTTCAAAGTAAAATGAATATTTCAAAAATTCTCAAGTTCAAAATCATTCAAGACTTTACTTTTTCATAAATTGAGACAACTTCATTTACTTCATATATTGTTATGAGTCAATACATATATGTTTATATCTTTCAAAAAGCTTACAAAAATATTTGGAAAATCTATCTCTTTAAGTGAGCTTTTGATAAAAGGAAGAAATCAAGTTTTTACAAATTAGTGGTAAATCTGGTTGCTACCTCTTTGGGACCCAAACGACTTAGTTTTATGGAAATAAGTTTAGAAATGTGTAGATCTTTTCGAGTAGATAGAAAACAGTATATTATATGTGAAATTCCGAGTTAAAATGAGTAAGTTATGGCCATTTTAAGTTGGAATTTCCTTTTATACGATTTTACCGCGATTTTAAGAAAAGTTTAGAATCTTCAAGAAGAGAAACTTCATGAAGTACTCATTTTGGGTATTCTTCTTGATTAGATAATCTCGAGGAGGATTGTTCGTATCCCGAAGATTACTACGATTAGTGGAAATCCCGAACGACTCATCCATTTCAAGAAAGGTGTCATCATGGCTGAGTGAGTTTATTCCCCATTATTTTTCATACTTATGATTGTGCTTGTAAAATAGTTGCACTAGAATTTAGGCAAAATCAAATGGAAGTTGTATGATAACATGTTGAAAGAATATTAAGTATATCGAAACTTGATTTGTTTGTAATAAAGTTGTTTGTACATTACTATCTTGAAGTGTTTGAAATTGGTTACTCACTTGAAAGAAGATAAATATAACCACTAGACTTTAATTAAGAAATTATGCATGCACTTCATATGTTGAGTCACATTTCATTCACTACTATACAATTGGTGGGACAAGTGTATAATAGTGGTGGTAGACATGACCGGTATATCATGTAAGTGGCGAGTAGGAGCCAGTAAGAACTACGTAAATTGGGGCTAGTAGGAGCCTGTAATAACTACAAGTTTTTGATGGCGTATAGGAGCCGGTAAGATCTATAAAAGTGTTTTAAAAGTTGTGGCTGTAATTGGCCTAAATACCCAACCCCGAATGAAGGGCGTAATTCATTCAACATATTTCCCGAAAGTCATATGTCTTGTATGCTCACGTGGTTGTTGCATTCCATATATTTGAATAATAAACTTGGTTGATAATTTACTTTGAGTATGAATTTTGGGATTTACTCACTAAGCCCATAAGCTTACACCCCTATAGGTATTTGTATTCTCAGGAACACCTATTTTTGTGCCTGAGGCCTCCCCATATCTGTGTAAGTTTTCCATTAAAGCTTTCGGAGGAAATCTACTTGAAAACTTAGATTAGAATTCCTTTGAAATCTTTAATGTAGTTTTTGAATGTTGTAAAAACTATTACGATCCTTGAATTAGCAGGGGTATGCCCTTAAGAAATCTTATAATAGATCTCGGGTTATTAATGATATAATATATTTTATTTCTGAATTCTTGTATGTTCATCTTTACTTGCTTAAACTATGCTTCTCAAAAGCGTCTCCTATTACCGTGCTAGACGCCTTACATGTAATACTAAGGCTTTCGCATGACTAAGGTAGTCATTCTTAAGTCTTGATATTATATGTGGCGGACTGCCACGTTTAGGGTATCCTTCGGGGCGTGACAGTTTAAGTTGGTATCAGAGCAACAAGTTTATAGGAATAAAGGTAATAGGAATGAATCTAGAATAGAAAAAGATAGATATGATTATTAAGAAAGGACTTAGATAAGTTAGACAAGTCTAGAAATTCCCAAAAAGGAAATGACCTCCTTTGTCTTTTATAGCTTACTCTTGGAGAAGTTAGAGTTAAGGCCCAATGTTTGAACTTAAGAAATGATGAAACCCTTGTGGACTACCGGTTAAAAGTAAGAAGCCTATGTAAGGAGTTTGCCCTTTTGGACTGACTTAGAAGTTTCTTACGGTATGGAACGGCTCACGTGCCATTACAACCACACCCCTATGCTCCAAGAAGCTATGTTCATTTCCCAAAACGATAGACGTCCAGTTTTCCTGATTTTCGAACTTGGAATTCCATAGGCCGGTTATATATCTATGCCCACGATGAGCTAGCAGATTCACGGATGAGACGAGGATGATTCCAGCCATCAGGAAGCTAGTCAAGATTTTGGATGGACTGTTGAACCAACCCCAAATGAGAACATACCGAATAGAAGCCGATCTCGCATTCCCCTAATAAGAGACCTGACTGAGAATGAAGTGATGGAAGTATCCGATGAAGAGAATGCATCACAGACGGAGTTTGATCAACGGGAGCCAAACACGTTTAGGAATCAACCCTCCCGCAAAGGAAAAAGAATGATGGTCCGAAGCTACTTGAAGTTGTTCGTAACTAAAGCCCAAGGATGACCTCTAGTCCCAACCACCATAATGCAACTCCCTCACCATGAAGAAAGATCAAAGAAGGAAGGAAGGATCCACATGAGCAATCCCATGTGTCCAACAAGAATTTTGTAACCAGATTGACTTAGGATATAGGATTGATCAGTAGTTTAATTTATGCTTTCGGAAAAGTGTTCAACATTTGTTGTATTTTGAATTTCTTTTGCAAGCCTTGATTTCTTTATGTATGGGATTTCATTCCCTTCTATGCTTTTTAATTAAATATTTTGGTTTAAACAAATTTCATCTCTTGATTTAGTTGCTTAAACTTCTTTTATATGATATTTCCCTTTATATGTTTATTTCCTTGAAAGCTCCCGCAATTTCTGTAACTTAGTATGTAAAAGACTTAATAACCTAGTATTTACGTAAACAATTAAAACAACCGACCTAGAAGAGGACGACCGAGGGTAAGGCAGGCATCGAATAACCCGCCTGAAGAAGTTAACCAACCAGAAGTGCCCGCTGTAGCTCCTACCCCGAACCCGCAAGGTGATCAAGCCACTCTGGGTCAATTAACACAGCTTCTTAATGTGTTAGTTCAACAACAACAGAGGACATGCCCCCACAGGCACCAGCTCAAGCACTACCCCAGCAAGCACCTCAAGCATCTGTGCACGGATCGGCAACACCTGATGCTCAATCACATACGTCACCATTGCCACCACCTCGACCATACAGAACTTCACTCCCAGATTTTATCAAAAGTAAACGTTACTTTGACGGAGCTTTTGGGAAACTAGATGAAGCTGAGGATTGGCTTGTGTAGATAGAACGATCTTTTGCCGCCTATGAAGTTCCTCATCATCTTCGAATAAGTTATGGTACCTATATGTTGAGGTTTAATGCCCGCGTTTGGTGGGAGTTTAAGAGTAGGGAATTACTGCCACCTATCACCTGGGATATGTTTCGGAATGAGTTACTAGAAAATTATTTCCTTGGAAGTTTAAGAGTAAGATATAGTGCGGATATCTTGCACATATCTCAGAAAAGAAAATCCATAGAGCAATATGAGATGGAATTCAGCCGACTCCTGCAGTATGCTCGGATTCTTATAAGTATAGTGAGGAGCTAAAACGACAAGTGTTCCTGAATGGGTTAGATGAGGACTTGAGGATGCGGTTAGAAGAGTTTGACATTCGACCTTCAGAGAATTGGTTGAAAGAGCAAGAATTGTTGAAGGGGCCAAGAAAAGGAAAGCTGGGACTTCTAGAAGAAAGTGCATGTGTTTGGAAGAAATTTCAACCAGGAACAAGCTCCAATTTCCCTTCTCGAGGTTTAAACCAATTAGCCTCTTAAGGGAAATTGTGGACATGAATAAGGCAAAAGATTCCAAGGCAGCAGTAAGTTGTTGGAAATGCAAAGGGGCGCGTCTAATACCCGAAGAGATAGGCCCCCTTCTCTAGAACAAATGTTATTTCTGTGGTGACCCGAGCCATAAGATTCCGGATTGCCCAAAGAAAGCTTCTACGACTTGTTTCGTATGCAAGCAAACGGGACATTTTGCCAACGAGTGTCCCCAAAGAAATCTCACAACAACCTGTTGGATCTTCAGGAGGACTTGCCCACAAGGAGTGGGAATGGAAGCGGAAGTCGCTCGGCATCATCTATGCATGGGCTGAGAATTTACAACCTTGAAGGGCAATGGGTTGAGGAGGATGCCGAAGAAGGAGTAGAGTTGGCTGCCCTGGACCATGGAGAGGAGTATGACTATAGCTTGGTTACAGGTTAGCCTCAACCTTTAAAATATGTTTGTTTTGATATCTGTTGAGTATAAAGTTATGATGTATGTTGGAAATAATAGATGTCTAGGGAACCTTATAAGACAATAAGAATAGTAACACACGCGTCTTGAACGCAGGAACCATACAAATAGGGGACCTAACCGCTTATACCCTCTTCGATACCGGTGCAACACATTCCTTTATTGCCGCTTATAGCCTTGAAGACGGTTTACCTATCACCACAACCAACAAGTTTTCGTATAAAAACCCCCACCGGTAGTGTGGTGACTACCAAAGAAGTAATAAGGAATTGCCCCATGAAGATACAAGGCCATGAAGCAACTACCGATCTTATAGTAATAGAAATCAGCAAGTACGAAGTGATTCTCGGAATGAGTTGGTTGTCCATGGTGGAAGCAAAGGTAGATTGTAGAAATAAAAAGGTGGAATTCATGGGACAAGACGGGAAGAAAGCTACGTTTTTGGGAGAATCCGCAACTTCTAAAAGTTTGGAGTTAAGTTCGTTCGAGCTAATTGAAGAGTTGAGGAAGGAGTTGAAAGTTATGTGGGAAGTACGGAGGAGGATAGGAAAGACCCAACATTGACGATCCCCATCGTTAATGAATTCTCTGATGTTTTTCCAGAAGAATTGCCTGGGTTACCCCCAAAACGAGAAATCGATTTTGAGATCGATTTGATGCCAAAAACAGAACCCATATCCAAGGCACCATACCGAATGGCACCTTGAGCTCAAGGAACTTAAGAAGCAATTACAAGAATTGCTTGACCAAGGATTCGTTAGACCAAGTGTCTCACCTTGGGGAGCTCCGGTATTATTCGTAAAGAAGAAATGGATCGATGAGGTTGTGTATTGATTATCGAGAACTCAATAAGGTCACTATAAAGAATAAGTATCCATTGCCAAGGATTGACGATCTCTTTGACCAACTACAAGGAGCAAGTGTATTCTCACGCATTGATTTGAGATCTGGATACCACCAGCTGAGGATAAAACCAGAGGATGTGTCAAAGACCGCTTTTAGAACTCGGTATAGGACACTATGAGTTCATGGTCATGCCATTTGGATTGAAATGCACCAGCTGCTTTCATGGACTTGATGAATCGGGTGTATAAGCCGCTCTTGGATAAATGCGTGATTGTCTTCATTGATGATATTTTGGTCTATTCTAAAACACGGAGCAACACAAAGAACATCTAAATGGCATTACAAACCTTAAGGGAGCACAAGTTATATGCCAAATTATCCAAGTGTGACTTTTGGTTGGACCAAATATCTTTTCTAGGACATGTTATCTCAGGGAAAGGAATATCAGTAGATCCTGAAAAGATTAAGGCCGTAATGGAATGGAAACAACCAAGGACGGTGACTGAGATTAGAAGTTTTCTTGGATTAGCTGGCTATTACAGGAAGTTTGTGCAAGATTTCTCAAAAATAGCTAAGCCACTAACTCAGTTGACCCAGAAGAATGAAAGATTCATTTGGAATGAGAAGAGGGAACAAAGTTTCCAAGAGTTAAAGCAACGGTTGGTATCTGCTCCAATTTTAACCTTACCTGATCCGAAAAGCCATATACCGTCCATAGTGATGCGTCAAGAAATGGCTTAGGATGCGTGCTTATGCAAGAAGGGAAGGTAATTGCTTATGCTTCACGGCAGTTGAGGCCGCATGAACAAAATTACCCGACACATGATCTTGAGTTAGCCGCAGTTGTCTTCGCTCTCAAGCTTTGGAGGCACTACCTATATGGACAGAGATGCGAGATTTATACGGACCATAAGAGCCTCAAGTATTTATTTACACAAAAGGAATTGAATATGAGGCAAAGGAGATGGTTGGAGTTGATCAAAGACTATGATCTTGGAATAAATTATTGCCCTGGAAGAGTGAATGCGGTAGCAGACGCTTTGAGTCGAAGAACCATGGAGAAGTTGCAGCCATGCTCACAACTCAAAAAGAACTTATAAAGGAATTCGAGAGATTGAGCATCGAATTTGTGGGAAAGTGGGAAATAGAAATTTCCCATTTGGTAATGGAGCCAACTCTGATAGAAAGAATCAAAGAATCTCAGCGATATGATGAAGTCATACAAAAGTTGAAAAGTGAGATACAAGGAGGAAGTATCGATGATTTGAGATAGATGAGGAGGATGTAGTAAGAATGAAGGGAAGATTATGTGTACCGAATGATGAGGAGATGAAAAAGGAAATATGAGTGAGGCACATAACTCGGATATACCATGCACCCCGGTGGTACCAAGATGTACCAAGACCTTAAAGTCGCTTTTGGTGGAATGGTATGAAAAAGGACGTAGCTGAATTCGTAATGAAGTGTCCCATATGTCAACAAGTAAAGATTGAACACCAAAGGCCAGGAGGACTTTTGAAACCATTGGCCATACCGAATGGAAATGGGACCAAATTACAATGGATTTCGTATGTGGATTGCCCCGAACATCAGCCGGATATGATGCTATATGGGTAATTGTGGATCGACTTACCAAGTCAGCACACTTCATCCCCATCAACATGACCTACTCAATGGAGAAGTTGGCCCGGCTATATGTAAGGGAGATTGTGAGACTGCATGGAGTTCCAGCAGGAATTGTATTGGATCGAGATCCCCGATTTGTGTCAAAATTCTAGATGAGTCATTAGAAGTGTATGGGAACTAAGTTACATTTTAGTACAACTTATCATCCACAAACTGATGGACAATCAGAGCGAACTATCCAGACCTTGGAAGACATGTTGAGAGCTTGTGTTATGGAATTCAAAGAAAGCTAGGAAGCACATATACTGTCACGCCCCAAAGGGTACCCTAGTTGTATTATATTATATGTAGTATTGGTTTCTATACAATACAACTAGTTACTCTAAAGGATGTGATATAAAACAGGATCTTTTAAGTTGCTTGATAAGAAATGATGTACATACATAAAATATACAAAAAGATAAAAAAACTCCATATAAAGTTTGTATAAACTATTACAAACTGTTTTATCGACTTACAACTAGGAATGTAAAATAGATGAGAGTTTACTAATACAAGAGATCAAAATCTTTGTTAACTACTTCCATAACTTGCTAACATGGCTTCCTTACCCGTTCTAATCTTCGAGATGGTACTAGCCATGGTTTGAGAATGACCCTGAAAAATCTGTTGGATTATGAGCATTTCTACAGCTCAGTGAATAACCATCACATATTACACATTAAGCACAACAAACAAGTAATTTCTCAAACAAGTGTAATGCAACATTCAAGCATATGTACAATTACAAGTTTGGACAACTGGAATCCAAACAGGATGTAGATTTGCGCCCTCACATCGGGGTTGAAGGAACCTAGTCAAGGATCATATCCTTATGACCCACTTGCTAAGGAGAAACAGAGAACCATAGGAATAATAATTCTCACTTTATTCTTTTCTTTATGATTATAGTTTATTCACTCAATTTCCTTTAGGAACAAAGAGACTCCATAAAGTATTAGTCATTTCAAGCCGATACCACGGGCGGCGTTCCTTCTTTTGCCAAGTAGTTCCTGTGGAACCGAACAGAACAAGGATAATTTTGGAAGAACTAGGAAATTTACATCTAGAAAAACCAAATCCGAAATATTAACACGTAGCAAGCTGTCACACCTTTATGCAATATTTGTGCAAGTTATGCAATGTATGATCCTTTAAGTTATAAGCCTGTCGGTTATCAATTGCTTATAAAATGACCACACAGTTTATAGACAATATTCAACATGCTTCCACAAATTTCCACACAATCTTGTTATCACTTTTAATAATCACAATTTTATCACTCAATTCATCCACCAATCAAGTAAGAACAATTCCCATCCCCACATGCTTCATGCGATCATTTTCATATATAACTTTAGGTGCTACTAATGTTACAAACACAAACAATGTAATAGATCAGAGTTACTCACCTGCTCATGATGTCTTCAATCGTAATAATCATCCGGGAAGTCTAAATTTGATTCGGATTCACCTATTTAGATGAATGAAGTTCCATAAATTAGATAATTGACTTTATAATATCTCTTAATGTGTGTCTAAGTGTCCTATATAAATTTATCTCTTAGTGAGGCCATTTTTATCAATTCCAAAGGTAGTTTATCTTCAATTGTTTAAAGACTTACGGATTATCCTATATTTTGTAAAATTCATATGAATACACTTTTGCTACTAAAAGTGGTCTAATTAATTCTAAATTCATGTTTTTAGTACCAAATCTTTAAGTATACTTATATTACTTATGTTAGCTTATATTTTTTTTATGTATAATTAAGTGTTAAAAAGCTTATTTTACCTATAGTATGCTAGTCACTAATTTTATTTGTTTGCAAATAGTTTTCTATGATTAGTGTAAGACTTTCTCAAGATCATTTTTATTTCTTAGTCTTCTTAGACTTCTACTAATGGCAAAGAATCTTATTTGAATTCTAATTTATTTTACTTATCAATATGCTTACTGATATCAATATTTTTTTCTATTATATACTTTGTCTTTCAATCTTATGTAAAGTGAGTTCTCGATTAGAATTAAGGGGTTTCCATCTAGATTACTAATGAACATTCTACATTATTTTTAAGTTCATCAACTTAATTGTCTATGTATTCGGTTTATAGTATATTTCTTAAGATTATTTCTATTCCATTGAATTTCCTTTATCTACACTTTAGTAATCTCCCATTATGAGTTTTAAGTTCAAGACTTCTAATGGGTAAGACATTGGCTAGTTCAAATTATTTAGATGACAATTATAATGTGTTTACTAATTTACAAGATTATTAGCTAGGGTTTTTCAAGACAATAGTCTTGTAGTAATTTCAAAGTTTAATTCTAGGGTTTTCTAATACCTAGACTAATTTTCTTCAAGGCTTCTCCTTATTCTAATTCATTCAAAATATTTATCCTACATCATTTCCATTTATTCTACCATCAACATAACTCTATGGAGGCTTCTAAAAATGTATATATGGCAATGTATGACCTTCATTTTCTTAATTTAGAATGAGGAAGTAATTTAAAGGTGTAGGACTTACCTTGAGGACTTAGGAGAGTAGATGGCAAATTTTCCTTTTTAATTTGATCAAGACCTACATATTTTAGCAAATTAGTAAGTTTACTATATTTTATGAAATAAATAACTAACTTTATAAATTCTTATATTTTATGAAATAAATAACTAACTTTATAAATTCTTACCCTTGTCTTCTAAATGGTAGAATGATCAATGGCTTCCTATAATGGTGGTTGGAGCTTTGGTTGGTTGATCTTTAGTTTGTTGAAATGTTAAGTGAAGACTAGAGGATATAAAGGAAGGAAATTTGAATTTGTGGAATGTAAGTGTGTGTGTGTGTGCAGTTTCGGTGCAGCAAGGAGGGAGAGTGGGTTGGTAGTTGGAATTTTAATTTCCCATGTTGACTTAATCACCTATTTATAGAGGTAGGTAACTTGTAGAGTAAGAGTTAAATTAATTTAGTTAAATTTTTTTGTAAATTTTCTGGGGGTAGGGGCTGTCATGTGCAAGAGGGAGAGGAGGGCAGCTTGTCCAAGTCCATTTTGCTGATTTGTAAGTGTTATATTAAGTGTAGTAATTAGGGCATGGTTGGAGTAATTTAATTGGTTCATTTGTGCAAGTTTCTAGCCTTTTGTTTCAACTAATCTTGACTTGCTACAAGTGGAAGCTGTAATATTTCCAAAACAGCAACTTGGAGCTTCATTCCACCGTAACTTGTATTCATGAATTGGTAAGAATAGTAAAAAATTTAAATATCTAACTAATTACGTCAAAAACTATCCCCTACGCGTAAATTAATATTAGTTACGTAGAAACTTTATTCTAAAAAATTTAATTTAGGTCCCAAAGTATTTCAACAATATGATTGACTTCAAATTTTAAGTTTAAAATTTACGTGATTTACTAGTTTTAAAGTTTGGTCTTACGCGATTAGGGTTTCGGGGCCAAAAAGGTCAAAATATAAAATTGGTATCTATGGATTCTAAATTTTCTAACTAACATTACGATGTGGTCTAAAGTCTTTATTTGAAGTCTAGATTATTAGTTATAGGCTCGTTTATAGCTTTTTTTGTATTTATCTATAACCCTAACGGTTTATCTTTAATGGATCATTTTCATTCTGTACATACTACAAGTCATTGGTTTTCTAATGTTCATGAAATAAAATTTTATTTACACTTGTATTCTAGATTCTAAACTCGGATGATAAAATTTAGCTATAGTTCTTTTAATATCTAAAAATTTTCCGATCTAGGGTTTTTAAATCATACATAAGTTTATAATACTCTAAAATTTCTAACTAAGGCCTAACCGGGTAAACGAACTCCAATATCTACCTTAATTGTTACTATCCTATTTCCTTAGAATTCTCGGGGTTTACATCCTCCCCCCTATAAAATAAGCTTTGTCCTCAAAGCTGGATATGTACCTGGTTTCTGAAAGAGGTGAGGATGGCTCTTCTGAACTTCATCTTCTAGTTCCCAAGTTATCTCCTCAGTTTGTGGATCCCATAAGACCTTGACGTATCGAATTTCCTTATTTCTGAGAGTCTGTACTTTGTTGTCCAAGATTTGAATAGGAGACTTCTCATATGTCAAATTCTCTTTCAGGGTGATTGGTTCCAATTCAACCACTTTGTCTGGATTGGGTATGTATTTCCGTAGAACTGATACGTGAAATACATTATGTATGCTCGAAAGGTTTGGGGGTAATGCCAAACGGTATGCTGAAGTTCCCACTCTGTCCAAGATTTCAAAAGGTTCGATGTATCGAGGACTTAATTTCCCTTGGGTTTGTCGATGATGAAGACTTTTGATAGGGCTGACTTTAAGGTAAACATGGTCTCCTTCCTTAAATTCAAGTTCTCGTCTTTTCATATCTGCCCAACTTTTTTGTCTGTCTTGTGCTTCTTTCATTTTGTTTGATGAGGGATACTTTATTAATGGTTTCTTTTGACAAGTTCAGGACCTACTGTTACCTTCTCCAAATTGTCCTAAAATAATGGTGATCTACACTTTCTCCCGTACAAAGCTTCATATGGTGGCATCCCAATACTTGAGTGGTAGCTGTTATTATATGCGAATTCAACCAAAGGTAAGTGTTGATCCCAATTTCCTTTGAATTCCAAAATACAGGATCTCAACATGTCCTCAAGGGTTTGTATAGTTCTTTCTGTTTGTCCATCGGTTTGGGGATGATAGGCAGTACTGAATTGTAATCGTGTCCCCAAAGCTTTCTATAATCCAGTCCAGAACTTAGAAACAAACCTTGGATCTCTATCTGATACGATTCCCGCAGGTATTCCATGCAATTTAACGATTTCCTTCAGATATATCTGTGCTAACCTTTCCAAAGAGTAAGTCATGTTTATGGGTAAGAAATGAGCTGATTTAGTGAGTCTATCCACAATTACCCATACGGCATCATGTCCTGCTCTTGTTTTAGGTAAAGAACACACGAAATCCATAGATACTTGATCCCATTTCCATTCCGGAATAGGTAAAGGTTGTAGAAATCCACCTGGTCTTTGATGTTCAGCTTTTATCCTTTGGCAAGTTTCACATTTTGCAACATATTCTGCAACCTCTCTTTTCATTCCATGCCACCAATATGCGCTCTTTAACTCTTGATACGTCTTTGTTTCTCCTAGATGAATTGCATCTCCAGAATAGTGAGCTTCATACATCAATTCCTTCTTTAGGTCCGAGTCATTAGGCACACATAGTCTATTGTTCAGTTTGAGAACTCCTTCTTCATCAACTTGGAAATTTTTATATTTATCCATATTTGTGCTTTGCATAATTTTATGGAGTTCTTCATCTTGCTTTTGTCCTTCTTTAATTTTCCGAAGTAAGGTTGGTTCCACAGTTAAATTGCAAATCTCAGCCTCGGAATTTGGTATTGTGAATCCTAGATTTAATCTTTCGAATTCTTCAATGAGCTCTCTTTGCTTAGTTAACATTGAGGCGATCTCTCCATAACTTTTTCGACTTAAAGCATCAGCAACTGCGTTAACCCGTCCTGGATGATAATTGATGCCTAAGTCATAATCTTTAATTAATTCAAGCCATCTCCGCTGTCTCATGTTCATCTCTTTTTGAGTGAATATATACTTTAAGCTCTTATGATCTGTATATATTTCACATCTTTGCCCATACAAATAATGTCTCCATATTTTAAGGGCAAATACAATAGCGGCTAATTCCAAATCATGGGTTGGGTAATTCACCTCATGTGGTTTTAGTTGTCGAGATGCATATGCTATTACTTTCTCATTTTGCATCAATACACAACCCAGTCCATTCCTTGATGCATCACTATAGATGGCAAACGGATCTTTATCATTGGGTAAGACTAATACTGGAGTAGTTATGAGTCTTTTCTTCAACTCTTGAAAACTTTGCTATCGTTTTTCATTCCATTCAGACTTCTCATTCTTCCTGGTTAGCTGGCTTAGTGGTTGAGCAATCTTAGAAAAGTCCTTCACAAATTTCCTATAATATCCAGCTAATCCTAAGAAGCTTCTTACTTCAGTGATATTTTCTGGCCTTTTCCAGTCCACAATAGCCTTAATTTTCGTAGGATCCACAGATATCCCTTCAGCAGATACAATATGCCCAAGGAATGATATACTCTTAAGCCAAAAGTCACATTTAGACAATTTGGCATACAATTTATTTTCCCTTAATATTTGCAACACCATTCTTAAATGTTCTTCATGTTGCTCTTCAGAAGACGAGTATACCAATATGTCATCAATGAATATGATAACATAAACATCTAGTAGAGGTCGAAATATCCGATTCATCAAATCCATAAAGACTGCTGGTGCATTTGTCAATCCAAATCGCATAACCAAAAATTCATAGTGACCATATCGAGTCCGAAATGAGGTCTTAGGTACATCCTGGGCTTTAACTCGAATTTGATGATATCCTGACTTTAGATCAATTCAAGAAAACACTTTTGCTCCTCTCAATTGGTCAAATAGATCATCAATTCTTGGCAATGGGTACTTGTTCTTTATGGTAACTCGGTTTAATTCCCGGTAATCTATGCATAACCTCATGGAACCATCCTTCTTTTTGACAAACAAAACTGGTGCTCCCCATGGCGATACACTAGGACGAATAAATCCTTTATCCATCAATTCTTGTAATTGTACTTTTAATTCCTTCAATTCCACAGGTGCCATTGGTAAGGGGGTTTTGATATTGGTTCTGTTCCCGGTATTAAATCAATTGAAAATTCTACTTCTCTTGATGGGGGTAAACCTGGTAGTTCCTCAGGAAATACATCTGGATATTCATTTACTGTCCGAATATTCTGAATATCAAGTTTCTTCGGTTCACCTTCCATAGCATTTATTATGCTTCTTTTCAATTCAGTAGCTTCCTCTCCATCTACTTTGATGACAGTCATTCTAGTTTCATGACCCTCAATTATTTCCCTGTGTAATATCCTCTTCTTCCTTGGCAATCCAAAAATGATATTGTTTAAGTTGACAATCAATCTTTGCTCCTACCATAGTCAACCAAGTCATGCTAGAATGACTTCATACTTGTGTATATCTACCAAAATAAGATCAACGACTGTCTCTTGTTCACCTAATCTCAATGGACATCTTTTTGCAATTTCATGGGTTATGACCAAACCTTCGGTAGGAGTAGAAATCCCTAATCCTTTATCCATAGTCTCACTGGTCAGTCCTATTTGTCTTGCCAAATCATCTTTAATGAAAGAATGTGTAGCGCCAGTGTCAAATAATGCGTACACAGGATGATCCTTTATTTGTATTATTCCTATTTATCAGGTAATGATTCTATGTTATTAATTGACATGAAATTTCTAACTTGTGAGTTTAAGTGCAATTGAGCATTGTAACATAACAAGTTATAGATAAACCTGCAATTAGCTCGGTATCTTCTATGTTAGCACTATCCCAAACATTTCCTTCATCAACTTCTTCTACTTCTCCTTCCTTCCTTCCTTCCATTGGGATTCCTTGCATAACATAGACCCAGCGGTTCCGGTAGCTTTATTTGCGTTGTTATCCCTTCGGTTTGGCGCTGTTCCTACTATTCCTTTTTGTTGTGAAGATCCAGATCGTTGTGGGCAGTTGGTAGATATAGCCCGACCTTTCCACAGATAAAACAAATGGCCCCACTTCTCTTTGGGCATGAATTGGCCATGTGTCCACTTTCTTCACAGTAATAACATTTGTGTTGCAACTGAGGACAATCTCTCGGGTAGTGGGATTTCTTGCATTTCCAGCAAGTAATATTACTTTTCCCGGCCATTCCATTCTTAATTCCACCTCTCTTTATGAATTTGGTCTTTTTAGGGATAAAACCGGTTCTCGAATTGTCAAAAGTTCTTTTCCCGTATGTTTGTCCTCTCTTTCTATACCTTTCCATTTCATAAACCTTCGCACGTTTGATAACTCGTGCTTTCTCCACTAAAGCAGCAAAATCAAATATCTCAAACTCAGCAAGCCTCTTCTGGAAATGTGGCTCTAATCCGGCCATAAAAGTTTGTCTTTTCAACTCATCACTATCTTTATATGCATCAGGGGCAAATTGTAGTAGTCGATTAAACTCATGCTCAAACTCATCAATAGTCTTATTTCCTTGACTTAGGTTCATCAGTTCGGTACTATATTTTGCCTTTAAGCTTCCAGGGAAATATTCCTTTAAAAACTCTAGTTTGAATGTTTCCCATGTTACCGGCTGTGGTAAGGTTCTTAATTTAGAATCCCACCAAATTCTGGCCCTTAACCTCAATAGATATGATCCATAGGATGTCTTTAGGGCTTCAGGTATTTGGAAAGCATCAAAAGACCTTTCGATCTGAGCTATCCAATCCTCGGCTTCTTCAGGTCTGCCGGGATGCCCTTCAAAATATCTATTGCACTTGATGAATTCTAGTAATAAATTCCTCTGGGCTCGGTGTAGGGGTTGCAATTCTTGTCCAGGTGTTTGCACTCTCGGGGTAAGTTCAGGGGTTTGTCCCGCATTTCCAAGCTCAGTATTGGATGGTTGAGTTGACATATTGGAGGTCCCTGGTCTTCCATTGGTTTCTTGGGTTACATTGGGGGTCTCACTTGATGGGGGCATTGTTTGGTATGTTTGTCCCGACCTTAAAGCTTGCAGTATTAGAACATTAACTGTCACACCCCATCCTCGCAGGCGACGGCGATGCGATGCTAGGGCAGACAAACCCACCACTAGCCCCCTAGTGATAATGGCCGACATCACCATTGCATCATGGTGACCCCAACCAACGCATGCCCCATAGGGTATCACGGGCACTATAGGTATTGTTACCCTTAGGCAGAGTTAAACCCAATCTGTAGACTCTAAGATTCGAACCCCAGACCTGAGGCTTTTGCCTGCCCCAAAGATAGCACCTCTTACCAGTTGAGCCGATAATCTATAAAAGTGTTTTAAAAGTTGTGGCTGTAATTGGCTTGAATACCCAACCCCGAATGAAGGGCGTAATTCATTCAATATATGATTCCCGGAAAGTCATATGTCTTGTATGCTCACGTGGTTGTTGCATTCCATATGTTTGAATAATAAACTTGGTTGATAATTTACTTTGAGTATGAATTTTGGGATTTACTCACTAAGCTCATAAGCTTACACCCTTATAGGTATTTGTATTTTCAGGAACACCTATTTTTGTGCCTGAGGCCTCCCCATATCCGTGTAAGTTTTCCTTTAAAGCTTTCGGAGGAAATCTACTTGAAGATTTAGATTAGAATTCCTTTGAAATCTTTAATGTAGTTTTTGAATGTTGTAAAGACTATTACGATCCTTGAATTAGTAGGGGTATGCCCCTAAGAAATCTTGTAATAGATCTCGGGTTATTAATGATATAATATATTTTATTTCTGGATTCTTGTATGTTCATCTTTACTTACTTAAACTATGCTTCCCAAAAGCATCTCCTATTACCGTGCTAGACGCCTTACATGTAATATTAAGGCTTTCGCATGACTAAGGTAGTCATTCTTAAGTCTTGATATTATATGTGGCGGACTGCCACGTTTAGGGTGCCCTTCGGGATGTGACAATTTCAACTTGATATGGACAAGTCTAAGACTAGAAAGACTAGTCTTAATAATAACATAAAATAAATAAATTTCATAACTTGAAAGTAAATCAATAACAAATGAGCTTATATGCTCTAAATAAATATATATACATAATATACATAATACTATATATAAGTTAGATTAGAAGCAAATAATAACAATAATAACAACATAATAAACTAGGAAGCTTATGTACAAGAACAAAACATGAACATGTTGTTGCTTTTACTACTCATATGAGTTTCAAAACAAAACCATAGTCATGTTAAGTTACATGATATGAGTGAATAATAGTTGGAAGAAATATTTACCTAAAGTGTGTAAGTGGTATGAAGATGGTAGATGAAATGGGTATTATGGGAGTAGTGATATGTAGTAGATAGTTTATGTATAAGGAATGGTTTTTGTGAGGAATTGGTTTAAGAGAGTTTTGGTAGAGAGAATTCTTGAAGAGAAGATTTGTGGAGAGATTTTGAGAGAGTTTTGGTAGTGAAATGAATTGTGTGAAAGAATGAAAGAGGAAGGGGGTATTTATAGAATTTTTGGAGTGAATTTTTGATGTAATTAAATAAATTGAAAAAGAAAAATAATTTGTTGGAAGAGAGAGAGGGGGGCGCCAGCCATAGGGGTGTAGAGGGGTAGTGAGTTGATTTTTGAGTGAATTTTGTAAGAAAATAATTGATATGTAAGGTATGATTTGATATAAGATGTATTGGAAATATAAAAAGTAAAAAAATAGATATGTAGATGTAACAAATAGGTGTAAAAAAAAGTAGAGATAGAGAAATAGTAATGAATAGTAGAAAAGTACTATGAATAGTAGACTAGAGAATTAAAGTACCGGTAGTAATAAAAATACGTGTAATAATGCGATATCTGTCATTTTTAGCTACCGAAAAATTCTAAAACTGATATTTTTGGAATCCTTGTATTTTTACGAGCCTATTGGTATAAACAGAATATTTTTAATATTCCAAGCTCCGGGGCACGATTTTCGAGAACTGATCCCGTTTGAGTCCAAAAGACACTTGAAATTCGTGAATCTGATATTTTTATGTTACCCTATATTATTACGAACTATTTTAAGCTATTGGCTTAATTTCGTTTTGTAGGGTTTGAAAATGCAGGATTGCCGGATCTTAAACACTAGGGTTCGTTATAAGCTTTGTTGACTTTAGGGTTCCGGTTTGACTTCTGGTTTCGTCGAGATATTCGTAAGATCGTATAGTTTTCGAGTTTTGATCGTTTTATATTTTTAGCTCAACATCTATATTTTATCTTATTTTATTTGTGATTATTTAATAGTTTTTAACTCTCAGGATCGTTTAACCGAGTTTAGGGTTATGAGTTGACTCAGTTTGACTTTTGGTGAAAATTGAAAATTGTGATTCTAAAATTTTACCGAAGGAATTAAGATTTTATCATTTCGTTGTTAAGCAATATTTGGATCTATCGTTTTGATTCGCGTTTTAGGAATTGGGTAGATGATTTAATTAGCGTACGGATGTTGATTATACTCGTAGTTGGACTTTATATTTTGTTTCAAGGCTTCTCGTTTTCTCAAGATTCAGAAAACTCGTTTTTGATCTTATTTGGAATTAAGCTTTAACTTGATTCGATTTTTAGGGTTTCATTTCTGGTGTTTTGACTCGGTCTAGAATTTGGTTTTTATCTTGAGTCGATTTTCGAGATTTAAATTTTCATACTTAGACTTCTAGGATTATTTTCTAAGAATTATGAAAATTTTTGGAGGTTTACAATAAGGTTATGAAAACGTAAGGAAACATAATAACTTAAAAGAATAAGCTAGTAAAGAAATAAATCAAGTATTGGAACCTTAGCTTCATCAAGGTATCTTGGGACTAAGAATAGACTAGTCCCATAAAGAAAAAGAAAATGTTTTTACTTTATGAGGATAAGTCTAAGACTAGAAAGACTAGTCTTAAAGATAATATGAAAATAGATAAATTGCAAGGTAGTAAATAAATTGCAAAACAAATTAGCTTATATGCTTTAAAAGATATATATATATATATAGCTACATAGATATATTTAGGAACATATATATAAAAGTAACATAAAGAAATTAGATCCATGAACAAAAACAAAGTATGAACTTATTGTTGTTTTCTTTAACCTTCATGGTTTAGAAAACACACACTAAGCTCATACTAAGTAAATGAATACTTTAGAAAGCTAAAACTATTACCTAGAGAAGTAGTAGAAACTAGAGAAACTTGAGAGAGTTTGTGGAGAGATTTTTTTAGTGTAATTTTAGTGTATGGAAGTTGTGAAGGAAGTGGAAGGAAGATGGGGTATTTATAGGAAAATGTGGGAGGTTAATTGTGTTAATTAAATAAATGAAAATAAAACAATTTAGAGGAAAAAGAAGAGAGGGCCGGCGCAAATTGTAGAAGAGAGAGGGAGTGAATTTTATTTTTTTTGTATTTTTGTAAATGAAAAGTAAGATATGAAATATGTGAAGTTATATTGGAAATGAAAATTGTAAGAAATAGAGGTATGGGTTGTAAGAGTAGGTTGTAAGAAAAAGTAGAGATAGATGAATAGTGTAGAATACTAGAAAATAGTGTAATGTAAAGTAGACATGACAATTTGAGTACCGATAGTAAGAAAATACGCATATAATTACGATATCTGATATTTTTAGTTACCGAAAAATTATGAAATTGATATTTTTGAAAATCTTATATTTTTACGAGTCTAACGGTGTATTCGGAATATTTTTACTAATCCGAGCTCCGGGACACACTTTTCAAGAACTGTGTCCAGTTGTGCTCAAAACGAATCGCGGTTTGACTAATCTGATATTTTTAAGCTTTCTCAGGTTATTACGAACTAATCTACGTACTAAACTCTTGCTAACTTTCCTAGGGTTGCTTAAACGGGAATGCCGGACTTGAACGGTTGCAAAAGACTAGGGCTTTGTTAAATTTGGAATTTCGGTTGACTTTCTAATTAGGTTTTAAGCTTAAATTAATCTCAAAACTTTAGGGGTTTACAGAACCCGATCAGATACAGACTTTGAAAAGCATGTCCCGAGGCTCGAGATATTAAATATATGATATTAATACCGTTAGACTCGTAATTTCATAAGATTTCTAAACATATCAGTTTTATAATTTTTCTGGTTATAAAAGTTACAGTTATAACATTTTATCGTATTTTCATTATTACCGGTACTTTGAATGTCTAATCTATTTTTTAATTTCTTTTACACTATTCATCAAGTACAACTATCCATAACCTATTTCTTATATCCTTACAATCTATTCCTACAATTCTATCATTTTTCCTTACAATTTACTTTTCCAATACAACTTTTACTACTTAAATTACTTATTTAATTTTGAAACTTACACAACACACATATCCCTCTCTCTCTCTTCCTTGAAACGACACCTCCTCTCCCTCAAACCGACACCTCCTCCCCCTTTATTCCTCTCCAACTTTGTTTTATTTTTCTTTTGTTTAATTAAAGCAAACCCTAATCTCATTCCTATATAAACCCTTTATGCCTTCATCATTTCATTTTCTTCTTTCTTTATTTTCTTTTTGGAAATATTTTGCAAAACTCTCTCTCCCTCTCCTCTCATTGCCGTGACTCTCTCTCTCTCTCTACACACACACACACACTCTTTTGATTTCTTTAAGTTTTCTTGATCCAAACACTAAATAGGTAATAGATCTACACTTCATTATCTTAAAAACATGTAATGGCAAGATTATTCATGTGATTCCACCCAAAAATCCCCATGAGCCTTAAGCTAGGGATGTGGAAACTCTTGAACACGAGATCTTTGCCATCACAATGTAGCAGATCTTGTCATTTAAGATTATTTTTCTATTACTTGTTTTATTGTTAAGATATGTTGTTGTTATTAATGTTTTGTGCATGTATTCATCATCTAGCCATTTTCACATAATAGGCATAGTGTTTATACATTTATTGAAAACCCCGAAAATTTTTCACATTAATACACAACTCTAAAATATAATGTATGAACTAGTTAATAGATTTAAATTCTAATCAAAGTCTAAGAATAGATAAATACTTGGAATTTGGCTAGTTAAGGATTTAGAAATCGAATCAAGAATTTCTTTAACCCTAGTTGATACAAAAAACGAGATTTCGTATCTTGAGTAAATAATTCAAGATATGATTAAAAGAAAATCTAAATCTCAAACCCGAAACTTGTTTTACAAATAGATTTAAATAAGAAAATATAAATATAGAAATTAAATGATTGCTTTTGAACTTAACAACGATTCGAGATTAGAACAATGAGTAGTAATGAGATTAGACTTAGATTTAAACACTAAAATTCAAGACCCCTAGATAGTATTAATAGCTACTAATAAGATTTCTTGATAGGTATTAAAAATTAAAGATATATATACAGTTTAACCTCTATACCAGGTGTAATATCAAGAAACTAATTAACTACGTTTATAGATAGAAAACGATAATCTAAAGATAAATCGTTAGGATTATAATACACAACAAAAACATAAACTGTTGTATAACTCAAGATCTAAACTCCAAATAAATAATTAGATCACACTATTGTTCTAATTATGGTCTTCTTAAGCTATTGGAGCCTAACATAAAAATTGACCTAATGAGCTTAAGAAACCTTAATCGCGGGAGATAAAATTTAACAAATAATAAATCACGTATATATAAAACCTAAAATTGTATTATTTGATAACCTAAGTATTTTGTATAACCCTATAAATATATTTTTTTCAAAAACTCTCAAGTATTAGCTAATTTGTACCTATATAACTTATTAAACGATCCTAAAACTAAGTTAAATAATTAGCTAATATTTAGATATATATGCATTCGGTGCAGAATTGGATGCAAGTTGGTCGGATCACATGGAGAAGAAGAGGAGCCGGATTTGATCAAATAATTCACCCAAAAGTCAACAAAATCAACCCCTACACCAATCATTATTTGCTAACTCAACATATCATTAATTAACCTGAAAATAACAGACCAAATGCAGCCAAATGTAGAGCGAATTCGGAGAAGATTCGGCTGCAAACTCCTCTTTTCTTTCTTCTATATATATATATATATGTTTAATACTCATAATGAAGAAACAAACAACCCTCAATATTTCCCAAACTTTCCAGAACGAATCTACTCTTAATCAGCAACCAACACCACCTAAAAATAGAAAACAAACAGATCAAATTATCCAAATACGAATCAAAAGGAAAACAATACGAAAAACCCTTGGAAACGAGTTCAAAGGTGAGTTGATGTGATTCGAATGATTTTCTTTCAAATCTAAGCATTAGAACTGACTTTTGATAATCACAGGAACACAATCAACATAAATACAAGCTTCTAATTCCATTAGATCGGCTCAACTGAGGTAAAAAATCCGAAACCCTAATTATACTTTAATAAGATCGAAATCTAAGCTACTATGTATATCGAAGTGTTAGAAGTGGTTATGTGTCTATAAGATATAGAAATACTTAGGAACGGTTTAGTAATGTTTTTAACGTGGAAAATTTAACGAAAATGAATCGGATCATCGAGGAAGATGATGAATAGTGCTAACATTGTCCATAAGCCGGCAGTGTAGTCGTTCAACGCCGGCAGCTTACAATGATAGGCAGGCGGTGTAGAGACGGCTTACACTAAACAGAAGCTTCGTAAAATTATTTTCACATAAAAGATGAATGAAAGCCAGACATCTAGGATTCTACGCCGGCGGCGTTGGACTGGCGTACATTGAAAGCCGACAGCTTTTAAGCCAGTGTAACTAATAAGAAATAATTTGCAAACCAAATCAACACCGGCACCTGGGTTTCAAAGCCGGCAGCTTTGAGCCGGCGTACACCTATAATTTTCCTACGAACGCTTGTTTTGAAATAAACAGAATATATATACATATATATATGTTGTAAACCTACTGAAAATATATTATATATATATATGATAATACATAATTCATTAAATAAGATAAGTAAATACAGATATTTAGAATATTTTGATTAATAATTCTTAAAGCCCTAGAATTAAAGAAAATATTAAGTGTTAATAAAAGTTATAACTAATCAAATGTTTGTTTCAATTAGATAAAATAGGTAAGAATGGAAATTGAAATAAGCTAAATTTATGAGTAATGTGACTTCTAAAAATAATAAAATAATTATACGAGATAAATTAAGAGAAACATGACGATACTAAGTAATAATAAATAACTATGATTTTCCATATTAGGTTCGTTATAGAATAACATAAAATCAGTATTAGTCACTACCAAAACTTGATAAATATCAAGTTTAGGACATTAGTCACATATAGGAATTTAGTTATACAATCTATGTTTTATTGATGAATACTTTAATCATCTTAGTAGGTGACTTTGATACACTAGAAGATCTTCCAGCTGATTATTATGATTGAGTCAGTACGAGTAGGTGAGTAATTCAGTCATATTGTACTGTTTGTGCTTGTAAGTAGTTGAATATATAATGCAAAGATAATCAAACAAATGTTTTGTTGAAAGTATGTTGTGATCTAATTGTATGATTGTAATCTATCATTACAAAAGTGATAATACAATGATTTGATGTTGTGAAGTAGTACGATGATGATTGTGTGTAATGTATGATCACCATGAAAGTAAATAAGAACTATTGACTTAACGAAATAATTTGATCATGCATTGCACGGACTGCATTATTGCATATATAAAGGGATGACAGCCTGCTACGTATTAATATTTCGGTTCTCTGTTAATGCTTGGTTGTTCTAATGTGTTAGTTCTTTGAAGGTTTTTTTTGTTCCATTGGTTCTACGGGAACTAAGTGGCACCGAAGAATGCCGCCCGTAGTATCACTTTGAAATGATTAATACTTAGGGAGTTTCTAAGGTGGATACAGGAAATGGTCAGTTTAATCGATTATATTAAAAGTGATAACCCTAAGACGAGAAATCGTTGATTTTCCTGTAAACTTAGTCTCTCCTGGGCAAGTGGGTCATGGAGTAATGGTACTTCAACCCTTAAAAAGAGGGCATAAATCTTTTTCCTGTTTGGATTCTAGATCATCCAAGCTTGTATCTGTACATATGGTTGAGTGCTTGCATTGCATATGATTTGCTAATTACTTGTGTGATGTATAATATGTCTGGTTATTCACTGAGCTGTGGTTTCGCTCATACTCCAACAGTCTTTTCAGGTTTATCCTACGACCTTGGTTAGTCACTTCCAGGAGTATGGCTCCAGTAAGAGCTTATAAGCTGGAAGTCTATGGTTATATTTGGGAATAATGATTATGTTTTCTTAAAATAGATTAGTTAGTACTATTGTATCAGTTGTGAACTTCAAGAAGTCTACTTGGATTGTAATAGTTCTGTAATGTTTATTCACTAATTTATTTCTTACATGTATTTATCATTTCTTATCAAGCAACTAAAAGATCCTGTTGTTTTGAAAACCTGTTATTCTCTAAAGGTAATCTAGTGATAATATTCAAGTGAGACTTGTCTACTGCTACCAGGATACCATCGGGGCGTGACAGAATTTAGTTGGTATCAGAGCAGGGTTGCTAGTATAAGAAAGATAAATATGTGAAGAAATTACATTTGGTAAATGTAGTTAGTTTAGATTTAAATAGCACTCTCTAGTAAGTAGTTGGGTAATTATGGGTAAAGTTGTACTGCACAATTAGGAATAAAATATGTGTGATTATTATTAATCATGCAAATTTTGTTGTGTGCAGACTAATGCTCCTACATGTCATATTAGATGGGAGATATTCAGTATGCAGGAAGAGGAGACATTGATAGATTACAGGCGCAGATTGTGAGTCTTGGTAGAGGACTTGTATTTATGTAGGATTACTAAAACCCTCAAGGAGATCCTCAGCACCTGGGAGAGAGGATTACAGCCTTTGTTTAAAGGATGGTTATTTCTGATGGAGCGGGCTTTTCCAGATAATGGATCAGCTATAGAGACACTCTATAGATTTGAGAGATTGGTAGTTCAGAAGGGAGGTGGTCTGGAAATTGATAATATCATTCATAGTCTCATCCAGATCTATGAGACCAGATCTTCCAGATTTTAGAGTTTGGGTATCTATTGGGAGAGGAGCAGTTTATGCTCATGATGTTAGACAGGATCATACCCGGGTGAGAGGCAATGCAGCTTATGATGATGATCAGATGCTTGCACAGGTTAGTAGATGCAACCATTCCGGACGCATCTTGATGAGGAAACCTCCTATTATACCTGAGATAGCAGGTGAGTTCCAGCGTCCTTCTTCTGTGCAGGATAGAGTGGTACAGGAGTCAATTCAGACTACTGTTCATAAAAGAAGTATAACAACCGAGTTGTTGGGTGAAAAGGAAGGAAAGAGACGAAGGATTGAGGCAGAAAAGTACGTCTCTGATTATAATTATGCCAGATGGATTGGGACAGCACATGGAGGGTGGATTGAGAGAGATATACCACCTAGTTTTGAGAGTGAGCTGAGGCCTGCACCTAGAGGTATTAGAGTGATGGATACAGATTTGACTCTGGCACCTCCAGGAGATAGAGATACGATGATTGAGATTAGTGATAGCAGTTCCGAGAGAGAGGATGATTACCCTCATCTAGGTCCTCAGGAGAAGGGCAAGGGTCGTCTTTATCCTAGTCCTTGAGTCTGGTCTAGTATGATATGATGATGATGTATGTACTATCTATTTATGATGACATGATAGGATGATATCGATAGACTTTTGATGATATGTATATGATATATAGGGCGATGTAGATGTGTCTTTTGATGCCTATAGTAGAAAAACTAGGTATAGTGTTAGTGCCATTTTTTATATGTACATAATGCACTAACCACGAGAAGCTCGTATGTATTTTGGTTATGTATATATGAATGATTGATGTCTTTTGGTGAGGATGAATTATGATCTAATCTAAATAACATGATTAATGTTAATAGAATGCCAAGAGGAAGAAATAAAAGTAGAAAGCCAGGATTTCTGGAGATCCACCAATAAATGCTTCTGCATCATCCCAAAACCGAATTGAGGATGTTTTACAAAGTCTCCAACAACAAAATGTCTTGATTTTGCAAGCTTTGCAAAATATTCAAGCAACAAATGTAGCACCACCTGCTGGAGCACCAGCAATGCCTCCACTAACTCCCAGAGGAAATGAAAGACGTGCTCCATCGGTTCAACTTTAGGAAAATGGACCTGTGAACCCAAATGAATCTGCTGTAGAGGCGCAAGGACCGTCTCGATATGAACAAGAATTGCCACTACCACCACCTTTACGTCCTTAGAGGAGTTTGTTGTCATAATTCATTAAATGCAACAGATACTTTGAAGGATTACCAGGAAAGCCAGAAGAAGCTGAAGATTGGCTGGC
Source organism: Combretum micranthum (assembly GCA_024138025.1). NCBI lineage: Eukaryota > Viridiplantae > Streptophyta > Magnoliopsida > Myrtales > Combretaceae > Combretum > Combretum micranthum. The sequence goes on from JAMXBD010001663.1 coordinate 310,655, forward strand.
TCAGATTGAACGATCCCTGGATATCTTCCAAGTACCTGAAGCTCTGAGAGTATCCTATGGAACTTATCTATTAAGATTAAGAGTAAGAATATGGTAGAATTCAAAACAAAAAAGTTTGCCACAACCGGTTACTTGGGAAGTATTCAGACGAGAATTAAGGAATATTTCCTAGGCAGTTTAAAAGCAAAATATAGCACTGACTTGATGAATTTGACGCAAGGAACTAAGACGATTGATGAGTACGAACATGAGTTTGATCGGTTGTTACAATTTGCTCCAGATGCTTATCGGGACAGTGATGAGCTTAAGAGATAGACTTTCATGGCTGGATTAGAACCTCATTTTTAGAGAAGACTTGCTGAATTTGAAGTTGATAACTTTGCAGCTATGATAGAAAAAGCTCGAATCATTGAACGAGCAAGGAGGTATGAAATTGAGAGGTATAAGAAGAAGGAACTATTTTTGGGAAGAGAGTGTATGATGGTTCTATGGCAAGTTCTGTGCCTAAGAAGGTTAAATTCTTCAAACCTTTCAAGGTGAACAAAGGAGGAGTAATTGGGAAGAATAATGTTACATGCTGGAAATGTAAGGGTTTTCATTATCCAAGGGACTATCCACAATTGCAACACAAATGTTATTATTGTAGACAAAGTGGGCACATGGCAAATAATTGTCCAAAAAGAAAAATTGCAACTTGTTATGTATATAACAAAGGTGGGCACATAGCAACCAACTGTCACAGAAAGCGAGTGCAGTAACTGGATCTTCACAGCCAAAAGGAATGATTGGAGTCTCAGGATCGAAAAATGGAAATGCTAATAAAGCCAGTACAACAGCTAGAGTTTTTGCCATGTATGGAAATCCTATTGAGAAAATGGAAATAGAAGAGGAAGATGAAGAAAATATTTGGGAGGAAATTGATCCTGAAGAATATGGACTCATTGCAGGTATGTAGTTACATATTTGTTAATTTAAAGCTATTAGACATAATCATAAGTAAACGAGCAATAGAAGTCCTTATGAATTGAAAATAATCTAGACTTAATAATTGATACATAGGATCAATTCAAGTAGGAGATCAAACTGTGTATGCTTTGTTTGACACGGAAGCAACGCATTCTTTCATAAATACCGGGTTAGCAAAGCGTATAAGATTACCAATCGGAAGCATGAGTAAAGAATTGAGAGTTACTACGCCAACTCAAAATTTAGTGGTAACACGGGAAATGATAAAGAGTTGTCCACTAAAGATTGGGACTCAAGAATCAATTGCTGATTTAATTTTGATAGAGATGCAAAAATATGATATTATTCTGGGTATGGCTTGGTTAACTACTGTAAAAGCAAAAGTTAATTGCCATCTCAAAATGGTATCTTTTGTCAATAACCAAGGAGAAAGAAAGGAGTATAGGGGTGAGATACTCAAAGGAGTCGGAAATAGGATAACATCAATTGAAGTGGAAAATGAAGAAGATATGGAGTTAGACGGGTGTATTCTTGGAACAACAGAGGGTACATCCAAAGTATTGGATATTCATACCATTCGAACAGTGTGTGAATGCCCAGAGGTATTTCCGGATGAGTTACCAGGATTACCCCCACATAGAGAAGTGGAATTCTCAATTGATTTGATACCTGGAACCGAACCAGTATCAAAAGCTCCGTATCGCATGGCACCTGTGGAATTAAAAGAATTAAATGTGCAATTACAAGAATTGTTGGATAAAGATTTATAGACGTAGGTTTCACCTTGGGGAGCACCAGTATTGTTTGTGAAGAAGAAAGATGGATCAATGACTCTGTATTGATTATAGAGAATTAAACAGAGTGACTATCAAGAACAAGTATCATTTACCCAGAATTGATGATCTCTTTGATCAGTTGAGAGAAGCAAAAGTATTTTCTTGGATTAATTTAAAGTAAGGATATCATCAAATCCGAATTAAAGCAGAGGATATATTAAAGACTGCATTCCGAACTAGATATGGTCATTATGAATATTTGGTCATGTCATTTAGACTACTAATGCACCTATAATTTTCATGGATCTGAGAATCATATCTTTAGACCTTTGTTGGATATTGATGTGAATGCATAAAAGCTAATTTATCAGTTAATTGTCATTTTTAATTTCTTTGTCAGTTACAGTCATTACTTATTTTTGTCAGTTACATGTCTTTAATTTTTTGTGTATTGTCTTTAATTTCTTTGTCAGTTACAATCAGTACTTATTTTTGTCAGTTACATATCTTTTTTATTTCTTTGTATGTAAAAGGCTATATATTAAGCCTTGGTTATGAGAATTAGAAAAGGTTTTAGTTGATTTCTATTTTGGTGAGTTCATGTGAGAGAGTTCTCTCTTGTAATTGACAGGATTGTCAATACATGTTATGAATACTGAAAATTATAATTTTCTTTATTCTTCTTGCTGATTGAATTTTTATATTCCTTTAGCAATTCGTGAGAGTTTTTACAAATCGTGAGTTATATCGATTTGTGATTCCATTTACAAACCAGTTTGATTTTTGTTAGTCGTGGCACCTATCGACTAATAATATCATCCATATCATTTATTTCTGTTTTCCTTTAAAATCAGAAAACCCAAAAAGATTGTGAAAAAAATTGTTAACCCCATTGGGATCTTATCATTTGGTATCAGAGCTTTTGGTTCGGCGCGCTTCATTCCGGTAAGTCGTCGTTTCATCTTGATTGGTATTTGTTTGGATTTGGGGGTTGTGATTGCTGCTTTGATAGTTGCGTAGTTGTTGTTCGACGCAATTTGTTTGGTTGTGTTGAAAGATTAGTGTTTGTTGTGAATTTTTTGTGAATTTGGGGCAATGGAGAATAAATTTCATATTAGGGTTAAAATTGAGGATCATGGATATCTTGCACGTATTGATAATTTATGTGAGAATTTTGGTTTCTGAATATAGGTGGCAAGATTAGGATTAAAAGTTGAAGATCATCCATATCCATATAAGTTGTATCGTTACAATGAGAAATTTCGAGTAACGAAACAAGCATGGGTTGTTTTCTCATCAGGCTCTTTTAAAGACGTAGTGCTATGTGATGTTGTACCCATGGATGATTGTCACATACACCTAGGCAAGCCATGGAAACATTTAAATAAGATTGTGTATGATCCTGATAGAGATGTCTATCATATAAATTCTGGAAAAAAAACTTTGCGACCCATGAGTATGGATCAGGTTGTTCATGATATGGGTGTCGTCAAGAGAGTGGTCCAAAAGTGGTTGACATCACAGAGGGAGAAGTCTCCTTCTAAAAGGGTTGGTGAGGTAAAAGTGGTTAGGGTTGAGCCAAAACAGGTAGTTGTTGATAACGTGAGTATTGAGCAAAATGAAAAGGCTGTTGAGGTTATTCCTGAAAACTTCCCCACAAAACATGATGCACAAGGTGTTGGAGATAATCTGAAGAATGATGTTGACCAGGGGAAGAGGGTTGAACAGGTGGATTTATTGGTAATAGATACATCACAGGTTGAAGGGAAGGTGGAAAAAGCTGTCAATGTTGTTAATTCATCCATAGTGCAAGTAGCTGAGGTTGAATCTGTGGCAGTTAAGGAGGCCAACCTATTTGCTAATTCTAATTTGCAAGTCAAGGAAGATCCTACACAAAGGGAAAATTTATTCCAGGCCAGATGTATGATTCAGGAGAAGATTTGTAAATTGGTTGTGCATGGGGGTAGTTGTGCTAATGCGATTTCACAAGATTTTGTGAAGAGAATGAATCTGCAGGTGATTCCACATCCAAGGCTATATAGCCTTCGATGGTTGAGTTCTCCAGATGTGATACATATTCATAAACAGGCACAGGTTACTTTTGCAATAGGAGATTATGAAGATATAATAACATGTGATGTAGCTCCTATGGATTGTGCACAGATATTGCTGGGTAGACCATGGCAATATGATAGGCGAGTTATCTATGATGGATATAAGAACACCTACAAGATTCATAAAGATGGACAGATATTCTTAATGTTTCCAATGATTTTGGCTGAAGTTCAGCAGGAGAGATATGAAAATGTTCGGGTTGAAGGTCAAAGGAGTTTATTTTTGTATCCTTGTAGGTCTTCCAAGAAAAGAAAGAAGTCGCCTCAAAAGTTTCAGGAGATTCAACATGTTCCACATGATGTTCCATCTAGATTAAATGCCAAGATTCGAGGTCGAATCTTTTCCAAGAAGGGGAGAATGACTTGAACGCATAAAAGCTAATTTATCAGTTAATTGTCATTTTTAATTTCTTTGTCAGTTACAGTCAGTTACTTATTTTTGTCAGTTACATGTCTTTAATTTCTTTGTCAGTTACAATCAGTTACTTATTTTTGTCAGTTACATATCTTTAATTTCTTTGTATGTAAAAGGCTATATATTAAGCCTTGGTTATGAGAATTAGAAAAGGTTTTAGTTGATTTCTATTTTGGTGAGTTCATGTGAGAGAGTTCTCTCTTGTAATTGACAGGATTGTCAATACATGTTATGAATACTGAAAATTATAATTTTCTTTATTCTTCTTGCTGATTGAATTTTTATTCCTTTAGCAATTCGTGAGGTTTTTACAAATCGTGAGTTATATCGATTTGTGATTCCATTTACAAACCAGTTTGATTTTTGTTAGTCGTGGTACCTATCGACTAATAATATCATCCATATCATTTATTTCTGTTTTCCTTTAAAATCAAAACCCAAAAAGATTGGGAAAAAAAATTGTTAACCCCCTGGGATCTTATCATTTGGTATCAAGCTTTTGGTTCGGCGCTTCATTCCGGTAAGTGTCGTTTCATCTTGATTGGTATTTGTTTGGATTTGGGGGTTGTGATTGCTGCTTTGATAGTTGCGTAGTTGTTGTTCGACGCATTTGTTTGGTTGTGTTGAAAGATAGTGTTTGTTGTGAATTTTTTGTGAATTTGGGGCAATGGAGAATAAATTTCATATTAGGGTTAAAATTGAGGATCATGGGATTCTTGCCGTATGATAATTTATGTGAGAATTTGGTTTCTGAATATACGGTGGCAAGATTAGGATTAAAAGTTGAAGAATCCATATCCATATAAGTTGTATCGTTACAATGAGAAATTCGAGTAACGAAACAAGCATGGGTTGTTTTCTCATCAGGCTCTTTTAAAGACGTAGTGCTATGTTGTTGTACCCATGGATGATTGTCACATACACCTAGGCAAGCCATGGAAACATTTAAATAAGATTGTGTATGATCCTGATAGAGATGTTATCATATAAATTCTGAAGAAAAAAAA